>BTPG01000001.1:341421531-341479031 GCA_036245525.1 Semisulcospira habei | reverse complement strand
ACTCGCAATAAGCTAGCTGCGATGGTGTCGTGTGATTTTGGACCAAACAGTTGAACGCAGCAATGTACAAGACGTACAAATGCATACTGAGACGGGCAAAAAGGCCGGGGTTCTGATTTAGTCTTGTACTTTTGTGTGTACTGAAATAATTTCTAATATTTACTAATTTAGTTTAGCGTCTTGTTTGTGTATGTACCTGTACCCAACGGAGAAAGAAACACGCTTAGAAAATAAAAATTGTGTTGTACCCGGCTTTTCTAAGCGTGTTTCTTTCTCCGTTGGGTACTTTTTTTGCATTGTACACGCTTGGCAGTCACCTTTTGGGTCTGGATTGTTTATTATTATTTTTGTATGTACCTGTGCCTCGTAAAAGCAAAAGATAGTCAAGTTTTGTGAAACGCGAGATCTTCATTGTAATACAATGACAGTGTTGCTTTTCACCAAAATAGACTTATTGTCTTTAACCTTCACAACGCTGTTGTCACGCCAACACACGTCGATGACCAAAACCCCAGGGTGCAGTTTGGCGGGTATGTCGCTGATGACAACTGAATCTTCCCATGGTGTTACCTAGTTTCCAAAAGTCCCTCGGGCTCAATACGGCCGCCGTCAGCCCCAAGACCATTGCTTACTGTGTAGTAACCTTGTCCTATTGTGACCGTAACACTGACGTCAGCCCCAAGACCATTGCTTACTGTGTAGTAACCTTGTCCTATTGTGACCGTAACACTGACGTCAGCCCCAAGACCATTGCTTACTGTGTAGTAACCTTGTCCTATTGTGACCGTAACACTGACGGCAGCCCCAAGACCATTGCTTACTGTGTAGTAACCTTGTCTTATTGTGACCGTAACACTGACGGCAGGACGCGGGGACTGACGACCATGTATCGGCATGTCGACATGCCTTCATCCGGGACATTGTGACCTCGCGTCTGACCTCGTATCTGGGTCCCTGGGCCCAGAGCGCACCACGTGACCCCGTTGTCTAATGAGTGCTGTACACGTTCACCGCGGGCAGTTTCTAATCAGGCCACATGCACGCGCGTAATGAAGAAACTGATCAAACGGCGATTTCATGGGGATGCGCTAGGTTAGAGGTCAAACCGCAAATTGGACAGAAAATAACAATATGATTATGGCGGAGAGGGGCTGGGGACGAGAGCTAATATTGCTATGTACCGTTGGACAAGAGAGACTGAGAGAGAGAGAGAGAGAGAGAGAGAGAGAGAGAGAGAGAGAGAGAGAGAGAGAGAGAGAGAGAGAGAGAGAGAGAGAGAGAGAGAGAGAGAGAGAGAGAGAGAGAGAGAGAGAGAGAGAGAGCTAATGGTAGAGTTGTGGAGTTTGTGTGTGTGAGTGTGTGTGTGTGTGAAGGGGGGGGGGGGGGCGGCGGGGGATGTTATAACAACCAACGGACAGAGAGGAAATGCGAAAGCGCATTCACTTTTCACGCCGTTTGCTCGTCCACCTACTGTCATATTTATTGCCTCAACATTCTTAAAGTCCAGACCAAAATGGTGACTGCCAAGACTGCAAAAAGCAGAAATGAACCCATCGAAGAAGAAACACGCTTAGAAAAGACATTTACAACGCAACTGTGTCGTAGCTGTCTTTTCTAATCGTGTTTCTTCTTTGTTGGGCTCTTCTCTTAATTTCTTTAAACAAAAACTACCGTAGTATACCTTTTGAAAGGTACACGATTTTCCTGACCTCTATACTATTACTGACGACAACGTTCGGCGGAAAGGACGCGTATCTACGTCACTACCTAACTACGTAACTACCTTAAACGTCACTACATAACTACGTAACTACGTCACTACCTAACTACGTCACTGCCTTAAACGTCACTACCTAACTACGTAACATACGTCACTACCTAACTACGTCACTACCTTAAACGTCACTACGTAATTACGTAACTACGTCACAACCTAACTACGTCAGAACCTTACAACGAAACTACGCGTCTTTTCCACCGAGTGGTATCCATTAGCAGTCAAGGGACTGATTTAATACTCGTGCGGAGCCAACATGGTATGCTATTCTGACAGAGTTCATCTTGTTTTAATGAGTTCCAGTAAGATGTATTAGTAGTTTTGGCCTCACCAACGTCCTAGTTTGATCTATTACTTAGGACTGCTTTCATTTGGCAAAACGCCTAGTCTGAGACTTTTTTTTTATTTGATAAAGCTCCAGAGTTATCAAATTTATATTCCGTACGCTGGCCTGCGATTTTGGACCTTAGGGCTTCAAGCCGTAAGGTCCAAAATCACGGACCAGCACGCATTTAATACCCAGTACCACGGAGGTTTACCAGTTCCCCGCGACGTTTGTCCGTACGGTCCAGATTGATAACCGGCGCACGCAAATAAACCCTCCCACAGTACCGCAGAGTGTTTCTGGTTCATTATCAGCGCAAATCCCTCCAGCGACACCCCACCCAGACGCGGAGACAGATCGCCCCCTCTTGAAGAATTGGTCTGGCCGCTGAAAAATAAATTGTCTTTTTCCTCGGCCCCATTTTTTTTTTTTTTTCCAAGTCCATGAGCAATAGCCAAAGACCTTCCATCATGCAGGAGGCAAAGATATGCAGGAACCTTCTTCCAGCCTCGGATAGGTCTGCTACCGTCTGTAAGAGGCATAGGTTGACATATGCACCTGCGACTGAAATCTCATGTGCACATGCACATGTATGCTTCTTGTTGGACAAATCGTCGTATTCGAATCTTTGAACTGCGGACTGAACATTGTTAAGATCAACAAGATATATTAAACTCATTCTGCCTGCGACGCACCACAGCAAGATATGGCTCGACCATGATAGTTCAAGGGTGGTGGCAGAATAGCTTGGCGCCAATAGGCGCCAAGCTATTCTGCCACCACCCTTGAACTATCATGGTCGATCTGTCTCCTGAACTGTCATGCAGTTCTCAGAGGATAACTCCAAAATGGGGGTATTTCGTACCTCGGACACAATCAGTTAAGTCGACGACTGTTTTCCGGAGAGACGAACCCATCGAAGAAAGACAAGCACGCTTATACAAAACGAATGTCTTTCAGCCACAAAACGTAGATTTTCGTGGTGACCTGCTTGTTGTTTGTGTTGTACCTGGCCTTTCTAAGCGTGTTTCTTTCTTCTTTGGGTTCTTCTCTGCATTTTACAGGCTTAGCAGTCACCTGGCATGGATTTTGTATTACCAGTCTCACAAATGTTTTTAAATATTTCTTCGAATTCTGAATCCTCCACCCCCACCAACCCCCCCCCCCCCCCCCACTCCCCTCCATCTTCACTTCTCGATCTTGTCTAGCGACGTTCTCCTGCGTCTGTGTCGACCAAATGGAGAGAAAATAGAGGGGAGAGGGGGAGGGTTGAGGAGAGGGTGCAATTTTGACGGAGTGGCTTGTGGAAGCGATTCATCAGAAGCCATCGCGAGGTGATGAATCAATTTGTCGCCATTATTAATTAATTCCCGCCACTGATGAGCGCCCCCTACCTCTAACCTGTTACCCACTTCGCTCCCCTGTCACACCGAAATTATTACACTGGCTGCAGCGCGATGCGCTCGTAAATCATTGTTAAAGTGCGCTTTTCTGGCGGGTCCCAGACGTCTGATTTGGAATGACATGAAGGCAAATCGTCGTCATTTAAGTCCACTGTGCATATGATGAATCTTTTACTTTTTCTGGATAAGTATAGCGCGATATCCGTGTGCTGGAGTAACATATCGCGCCTTTTCATGTTCGTCGGGCGGTAGATGTGATGAATGTAAGGGAGAGAAGTGGTGATGGATGGCGACAAGGGGACACAGTCGATCAGTTAGACGTCACGTGATGACAAATGGCCGACACTGCCCGCGCCACTAACACACAAATAAACTGCAACTCTTATGGGTCACTTTTTTTTAAAGCACGTGGGCTATAAAGCAAAATTACAGATAATCAAATTGCGCATTGTGACAGTTTAGTAAGCCGACTGCCACTTCCATATTGCCGAGAACTGAGGCAGATGCTCGCTAGTTTGACGTAGACAAGCGGAGTTTAACCCAATTAAACCACACCGCCACAGTTCCAAAATGTTTGGAGGTGTCATCTAACGTCTTGTAGTCAGTTTCAGGAGATAGATGGACCATGATAATTCAAGGGTAATGCCAGATTAGCTTGGCGCCTTCGGGCGCCAAGCTAATCTGGCGAAGGCGCCAAGCTAATCTGACATTACCCTTGAATGATCATGGTCGATCCATCTCCTGTTATAATGCGTCGGAGCTAAATGAGTTCACACAAACACACACACACACACACACACACGCACACACACGCACAGACACACACACACACATACGCACACACACATACACACACACACACACATACATACATACACACACACACACACGCACAGACACACACACACACACACACACACACACACACACACACACATACACACACACACACACATACACACACAAACACACACACAAACGCACAGGCAGTCAGACAGAGACTGAGACAGACAGACAGTAGCCAGATTTTGTATTGTGACTTTTGTTTATGACGAGCTCTGTGCGTGTGGCAGTAATGAAGGGACTTGATGGCGGCGGAACACCTGTGCAATACGCCGTGTGCCTCGTCCTCGGCTCGCGTTACAAACCTCATCAGCGCCACTGTTCGCCGCCAATTGTCCATGTCACGCTTCACTGGCCACAGCTTGTACCTGCCATCATCAACGACGACATAATTTGATTACACCCCCAACCCCTCACCCTCCACCTTCCATCCTTCGCCACAACCAGCCTCCCTGTCGAGATGAAGCCAACACAGAAAGAAACACGCTTAGAAAGGACATAGTTACAGCAAAAGCGTGTTGTAACTGGCTTTTCTAAGCTTGTTTCTTTGTTCTTTGGGTTCTTCTCCGAAGTTGTCCGTGGCGCAGTGTTTAAGGCGCCTGCCACCAATGCTAAAGGTGCGATGTTCGATACCGGGTTCCGGCGTCGGACTTTTCTCCTCTGGTAAGTGTCACCGTTAATTCGGGCTGACCGTCGGGGTTTTTTTTTTGGGTTTTTTTTTCTCTCCGTGTACTCCGGTTCTTCCACCCCCTCCATTTTGGTACCGGTTTCAGGCCACTTTATAAATTTCAAATACAAGCCGGGTCAAAATTTCCGAAACCTCAGTAGCTGAGCTGCTCCTTCGCACCACGTGAATGTCCTGTGTCTGTCTTGTGCTGTGTTTGTCTTCAGAGTGAATGCGTGTGTGTCACGTGAGCGTGCGTGTTGGGTGCAGTTCACATCGCTTTGGGCCGATTGGCAGAATTGAGAAAGCGCCTATATAATAACCGGTATTACTATTATAAGTTTATACGCTTGGCAGTTACCTGATTGGTCAGGATTTCAACCTCCCTGTCGCTACCCAGTTAGCAAAAGACGCGTGGGCCGACGTCAGCCCGCAGTGGGCCCGCGCACATTCGTGCGCGGGCCCACTGCGGGCTGACGTCGGTTCGAGGACAATTGCTCACTGTGTGGGATCATCCTCACAATGAATGTCGTTAGAACTCAAGACATAGCCAACAATCATCAGTGCGGACATCTATTCCTATACCCCGCTGAACGTCCTTGATATGAGGATGCAGATACGGTCAATCAATGCCAGCATTGAGGAAGCATAGACTCTCAAGAGCCTCAGTGGTTTTAAGGGCTCATGCGAATCTATGGCTTTTTGATGAAACAGCTCGTGTTGGAGACTTTTTATTCACCTGTCTGTAAAATGTAATGTGTGTCTAGAACCAGTTCAGACTTGTATGCTCTCTCTCTGTGCAAGAGCTATATAGGTCCGGACACGCATGGCGGATAGGTTAAAGGATTTACTCAATTGAGTCAATAGGGCGGGATAACTCTGACAAGGGGGACAAATCGCTGTTAAATCCGATCCGAAACAATTGTCGGTGTCACCTGACCGGAGCCTCGCTCTCATTATACCCGGAACTGACGCTACTGTTACCTCCCCTGCCCGCTGACCCTTCAACCAATCAGCGGCCGCCGCCGGCACGTGCAGCCACGCCAATTTCCGGTCATGCGCGTAAGGCTAGTGGAAGTCGACAGTGGAAGGTAAGCGAGCGATCCATCTCGTGTCGGTGTTAGGGGCTAATTGTTGTACGGCCAATCTCTACAAGAGACATATATCCTCATGAGTCCCTGCGGACGCAGGGACTCATGAGAATATATGCCTCTTGTGGTGCCTATTTACATCTCTGCTCCACCGGCAGAGGATGTTTTGGCTTTTAGTCCGTGCGCGTTTGTGTAATTGAGTAAAAGCTGGAATAATGGTCCGAACACTATCGTGTAACTATACACCTGTAGCGTGGCGCGCGCAATCATCACATGCTTAACCCCGATGATCTTCCCCATCTGAGAAACACTGATGTAAATTAGACAGAACCATGGGTATCGGCTCGAATGGTTTCCAGCTCGTGCTGATGGAAAATGACGCATTATCTGAGGTTGCAAGGGCTCGATAAATTCTATGCCTTGTGAAATTTAAGGTATTGGTTGAGAAAATGATGCGACAAGGACAATATTCGTATAGACGGGCCATATTGCTACTGACAGATAGAAATGAAGAGAACAAAACGCGGGCAATATCCGTATTAGCTGAGACGATTATTGAAACAGACAGGACAAATACAGATAGAAATGCAGCGATTAAACTCGGACAATATCCATATTAGTTCAGACGATATTGTATCAGACAGACAGAACTGACTCAGACGGATCCAAGTGGACAGAACAAAACATGGACCTGTCGCTACACTAACAGGCTTTGAAATTATACCGCAGTAACTCCCCACCAACATCTGGGGATCACAGATGTAAGGAAATGAAACGAACTTTCCCAGAAAGAGGCATAGATTCTCATGAGCCCCTGTTTAGTAGGGGCTCATGAGAATCTATGCCTCTTGCAGACGAAAGTTTTAGACGTCAGCTGGCTACACTAACACACAATGTTAGTTTTTTTCTGGCTGAAACCGCTGTGCTTGATGCCAACCGCTTAACTCATTCGAGGTGTGCCGCCTCCGAAAACGCGGCTTATGCTGCGTATCCGGAGGCAGCACGTCTCGAATGAGTTAAAGCGATAAGGGCAGACGCAATGGCTGACTTCCGGTTGCGCTGAGGCGAATGGAATTGGAACCTAAGGAGGAACTCTTGGGGGTCTTGTCGCCATTTGCAGGGAACTGATAGAAAAGCACGCACTGTGCAGTTCTTGAGAAACATATTGTAGGCCTTAGGGATGAAACTGAATTCGAAAATATCAGACTGTTTGACTGTCAGGTGTGATTTGTATAATCATGGTTCTTTGAATGTTAAAGTGAAATTAACCCATTTACTGCCGAGAAAAAGTGATCGCGCTATCCAACTGCAAGAGGCATAGATCCTCATGAGCCCCCGCGACTGCGGGGGACTCATGAGGATCTATACCTCTTGCAGTTGGATAGCAGTTGTTCACGAACAGTTTCCGGCTTTTCGTCATTCAGCGAACACGGATTTCAAAAACAAAATGTACGTCCTTTGACAGGGAAGGGGGTTAGGTAATGTTTTAGGGGGTCTCTTCGTCTAACACGATACGCTAGATTGAAAACGTGCAAGACAGACACGCTCACTTTCTGGGAACGCCTACTGAGATGAGTAACCATTCATTTGCGAAATCCGGACCAATATGGCGACCGCCAAGCATGTGAAATGTACACAAAGAAAACAGAAACGCGCTCAGGAAAGACAGTTACAACACAATTTATTGTGTTGTGACTGTCTTTTCTAAGCGTGTTTCTTTCCTTGTTGGGTTTTTCTGCAATCATTTTACAAGAATTCTCTGTTTGCTCCTCGCGGTTAACGGGGTTATAATGAGACGTGGTTCGACCCGCTCAGCCCTGTAATATGCAGCGTTAACCGTCTGACCTGCAATGGGTCGTGGTCGCGTGCGCGCGTGTGAAGTGCACGTGCAGACAGCCATGTGACTGGTGTATGAGCGTTGCGCGTGCAGTGGAGGCGGCCACACCTGGAGGAGATGCTTGTGATGGACTTCCGGTCTGTCTGTGTAACCTCCTCCATCACACGTCATATTTAAACGTCCGGCGGTTATCACAGTTATTGGGCACGCCAGTGAATAATAACTCATTCTGTGTTTCAGTTCTACTCGAAATTACTCATGGACGTCTTTCAAATGCGTAGGTACACCCCCCCTCCCCCCCCCACCCCCCCCCTCCTTCCTCCCAAAAGAAAATCCACAAATAAAATAAAGCATAGCCATTGCAGTTTTAGATTTAGAGAGCCCATTATTTCGTCATGAGAACCTGCGCACAACCCTCCTGACTGTGCACAGTGGCTTTCCTGACCGTTTTCAAGCCGCAGTCGGAGTAAGTGTTGCTGTCGCTTTCTGTATGATGCTGGGGTTGTCTTTCCTGTCGAGATTACCTTGAAAACCACTCCGCTTCCGACTGCAAGTCGCATAGATTCTCATGAACCCATGCGGCTGCAGCAGCATAGGCACATGAGAATCTATGCCACTTGCAGACAAATTGTGTCTTCGTTCTTCTTTGTCTTATTCTTCATTCCATCTCACATTTTTACTTGTATCTTTGCTCTCATCCGGTTCAGTGCGACTAAAGAACATAATCTATTTATTTGAACGAATAGTGTAGCGCAAGTTGCGTATACATGCGCGTTCGTGAGAGCGGATGGACAGACAGACAGACAAACAGACAGACGTAACCCAAAGAGCAAGTAGGCAAAGAGAATGCCAGGAGCGTGGTATACAGGCCAAAAACCAAGTCCTTTGGTCTGAAATAGGCATAGATGCTTATGAAACCTGCAACAGCAGGGCCTCATAAGAACTTACCCATTTTGCCGCCGTGTACGCCGTCCAACCGAGGAGAGGTTCCGGAGTGAGTGTCCACTGTACAGCCTCCCCGGGCATGACGCGACCATCCATCACGGTGATGCATTGTGTGCCGGCACGTGCGGCCTCTCATCCATCATGGCGGCCCGGGTGTGGGGACTGGGCAGGGCTTGATCGCCGCTAATTGAACAATAGTGGAATGCACAACACAACACGCACACACAGGCGCTCGTTCATATCCACACAGCGCTATGATAATTATTTGTAGTGGATTGCACAACGCAACACGCACACACAGACGCACGTTTAAATCCTCACACACACACACAGTGCAATGAGAACTATTTACATTGAAATCGCGAAGAACGCACTCACCAACAGGTGCACGGTGAGATCCTCAAAGCTCATCCGAGGGTCTTGAAGGCAGCCAATAAAACAATCGCTCACACAGCTACAGGCGCAAGTGAAACAATGCCGAACACACCGCGCACACAGGCGCAGGTTGAAACAATGCCGAACACACGCTCACACAGGCGCAGGTTAAAACAATGCCGAACACACCGCGCACTCAGGCCGGGTTGAAACAATGCCGAACACACCGCGCACACAGGCGCAGGTTGAAACAATGCCGAACACACCGCGCACACAGGCGCAGGTTGAAACAATGCCGAACACACCGCGCACACAGTCGCAGGTTGAAACAATGCCGAACACACCGCGCACTCAGGCGCAGGTTGAAACAATGCCGAACACACCGCGCACTCAGGCGCAGGTTAAAACAATGCCGAACACACCGCGGACACAGGCGCAGGTTGAAACAATGCCGAACACACCGCGCACACAGGCGCAGGTTGAAACAATGCCGAACACACCGCGCACACAGGCGCAGGTTGAAACAATGCCGAACACATCGCGCACACAGGCGCAGGTTGAAACAATGCCGAACACATCGCGCACACAGGCGCATGTTGACTGGTGCAGTGATAGCTGACGCTGACTAATGTTTCTGCAATCCTCGTTACTTTAAGACAAGAAATAAAAACTAGATCCCCAGGAACATGGATTCAAAGAGGTGTCAGCGAGAAGCATAGATACTCATGAGCCCCCGCGACTGCGGGCGCTCATGAGGATCTATGCCTCTTGTAGTCGATGTTGTTCAAATTTCTCAGCATTGGACAGGTTAAATGCACAAAGCACACTGACAACCATGATCTCCGATTATTACAGAATGAAAACTGAATGTAATGTCTAACACTTCACGTATATCTACATTCAATAAAGCACTGCATTTAATGTCAGAAATTTGATTTTAAAATCAAGGCGGTCTATGGTTGATCTTGTTATAATATTGAACATCTGTGTCTGTGTGTTTGCATGTTGCTTCACAACTCGCCTCCCTCTCTGCGTTCTGAACTCTGTTGATGCATGTACGTCCTCCTCTCGATCAAAACTCAATTTAACTTATTCAGCCCGACGGCCGTATTTCCCAAATTTTGGAGGCGTCATCTAACGACTATGCACCAGTTGCAGGAGATGGCTCGACCATGATAATTCAAGGGCAGTGCCAGATTAGCTTGGCGCCGACAGGCGCCAATCTAATCTGGCACTACCCTTGAATTATCGTGGTGACCCATCACCTGCTGTAGTGCGTCAGGGCTGAGTGGGTTCAGCTGTGCTCGGTGTGTGAGGCTGCAGAGGAAAATTTACTTATAAAAGTAAAATCATCTACCTGTGTTATCCTGTTAGCTGCCGAAAATGTAACACCACCCAACTGCACGAGGTATAGATCTTCATGAGCCCCCGCAGTTGTAATATGTAACACCACCCAACTGCACGAGGTATAGATCTTCATGAGCCCCCGCAGGTGTAATATGTAACACCACCCAACTGCACGAGGTATAGATCTTCATGAGCCCCCGCAGGTGTAATATGTAACACCACCCAACTGCACGAGGTATAGATCTTCATGAGCCCCCGCAGTTGTAATATGTAACACCACCCAACTGCACGAGGTATAGATCTTCATGAGCCCCCGCAGGTGTAATATGTAACACCACCCAACTGCACGAGGTATAGATCTTCATGAGCCCCCGCAGGTGTAATATGTAACACCACCCAACTGCACGAGGTATAGATCTTCATGAGCCCCGCGCCCCCCCCCCCCCCAGGTGTAATAATAACAAACGTAATTTGTATAGCGCCTAATCACCAAGGTGCTCTAGGCGCTTTACAATCACAGTAATGAAACACAAAGCAAAATACAAAAAGAAAAAACCACATACAACAACAAGAATACATAGATTTACAAGGAGCAGAAAACTCTCTCTCTCTCACACACACACACACACACACACACACACACACACACACACACACACACACACACACACACACACACACACACACACACACACACACACACACACACACACACACACATAATGAGCCCGCAGACAAAATGGTCTTTAAGTTGTGGGGGACGCATGCGCATCTACGCCCCTTGCTGACACCACTCTGTGTCCCTGTTCCTTGTGCAGCTGAGTGTCTTTGGTGTGGAATTGACAATGGTTTTAAAATGACAGTCTGCGTTCTCTGGCAGTGACGGGATTCAAGCAACAAATGTACATTTTCTGATTATTATTTGATCACTGTCTTGTGCTTTTCGCATGAAACATTGCAGCTGATTTGATTTCATAATCAAGTCCGAGACTATTTATTAATGTGTATGTATGTCAGTTCCCCCCATGATGCCAGTCACGTTCATCCTTGTCCTGACCGGTCCTTCTCGTTCTTTGTTTTAGTGACGAAATCCAGCGAATATCAGTACACCAACCAGACCAACGGCGGCTCCCCGGGCGCCCCGCAGACGGCCGGAGGGGGCGGTGCTGGTGGTGGCGGGGGAGGGGCGGCGCTTGCTCCAGGGTCCGGCCGCACCAACTTCACGAACAAGCAGCTGACAGAGCTGGAGAAAGAGTTCCATTTCAACAAGTACCTGACGCGCGCCAGACGGATCGAGATCGCGGCCGCCCTGGGTCTGAACGAGACGCAAGTCAAAATCTGGTTCCAGAACCGCCGCATGAAGCAGAAGAAGAGAATGCGAGAGATACAATTCGAGAAGTCCAACACCGTGGGAGGGGGCGTCACTCCAGACCACTGTTCCGGACTTCCGGGCATGGAGGGGCTGGGCGCCATGCCCGGTCTCGCGTTATGTCACGAGACGAGATGAGCCCGTTGTCATGGTGATGTGGACTGTGGTTTTGACACATTAAGACCTTGAGGTCGAAATTTCTGGAAGATGACTTCTGAAGAATACCTCACAGTCCAAGTTAGATTGACCATGATAGTTCAAGGGTGATGTCAGAATAGCTAGCTTGGCGCCTGTAGGCGCCAAGCTATTCTGGCACTACCCTTCAACTGTCATGATCAGTTCATATCTCGTTGTACTGTTTCAGGACAAAGAACGTGAAGTGACTTGATAATATTATTATTTATTGACTGTAGACTGCTCCATCTCAGTGAGGTGTGATTATTGCATTCTGGGACTGATGTTAGGGGCAGTGACCTTGAACTTGAACTCAGAAGCAGGCAACCTTGACGATGGTCACATGACTGTCCTTGACCTGAATTCGGATCACGTTGTTTCTTGTTGTTGGCGTGTTGTTACACGGCACGTCCTCATTTGTCGCCTGTTTAGTGCAAATGTGTCGTTTTGTACTGACTGCAAGGTTGTCCTCGCGACATAAACAGCTTTTTGTGTCGTGCGCTTCATGGCGTCATTTCTCATGGAAATCTGACATGATGACGTCATACACGCACAGAAGTGTCAATGACGTCTTCAGTCAGAATATAGTCACGACAAATCAGACTTCATGAAAACTTTGACGTCACTTACGGTGAGCCATTTCTGAAATTGCGTCATATAATGCGGGTTGACTGTGTGTGACGTGTACAGATTGGATACAGCATTATTGATCTTGTGACCTTGACTGCCGACCTTTATGCTGGTCGCTCCAAACTCTACGTCAGGTGATGTGAAGTCATTGTGGCTACGTGTAGTTTAACTTATTACATATTTAAATGAACTTCCTAAAATCTGATTGAAGTGTTCACCTACATTTTGTGTTGTCACGCAGTACTGTCAACGTTTGCTTTTCCTTTTTTTTTATATACACATACAAAGCAAAAATGCTTAGTCAGGAACTAAAACATCGATACAACAAATGTTCACGATTTAAATTCTTTATTAAAGAAAAGACAAAGCGTCGTATAGTAGAAATTAATTCAGTCTGAAACAAATAAAAATTTGTAGATGTGTGCATACAATTTTCAATTGTGTTTAATCTAAAAAAATGTTAGGGTGAAGGGGAAGCGGGGCGGGGGGGGGGGGGGGCGGGGGGACGCGGGGGCAAGGGGTGGGGGACGTGGGGGCGGGGAGGGGGAGGGGGGAAAGGGGGGAGGATGTTTTATCTGTTCTTCAGGAGTTTTTGTCATTGCAATATAAACTAAAAATCCAGGCAACGTTTTGTTTTTGTAGGCTGTAAAGAGCATCCAATGCCATTCAATGTGAACATTTTGTTTTATTTTTCCAAACATTGTGCAACATTCAGTCTTCTGCAAATACGTATTATAATAATATATATCTGTATAGCAAAAGCCACCAAGCTCATCTTGAGAAAAGCGAGATTTTGAACAAGAAATACAAGTGGTTTCATAAAAACAGTAAATATTATTTCACGTGATCAAAATGGGGTCTAATTACGATACACGGAAATACATTGCTTTTGCTGCTACATTGCTTTTGCTGCTTTCATAACTCTTTCAGCCCAGACACACCACATCAAGACATGGATCGAGCATGATAGTTCGAGGGTGGTGCCAGAATAGCTTGGCGCCTAAAGGCGCCAAGCTATTCTGGCACCACCCTCGAACTATCATGCTCGATCTGCCTCTAGAATTGTAATACAGTCCTTAAGACCAACTTCAAAATGTGGGGATTTCGATCCTGGGGCAGAACGTGTGAAATGTTGACAAAGAATAGTCTCGAGTAACAGCAACCGGGCTTGGTGTGCTACAAAGCTGTCTTCTGAGTGTGGGCCTAGTCAAAACAGTAGCTTTACCTTTCAGGAATTTGTCGAAGATAAATTACAACAGAACCTCTTCTGAGCGACCACTCTAATGAGAGATCGCCTGCCATTAAGGACTGTCGTGTAGATTTCTCCGGCCACCCAAGTGATGGTGTTTAACACTTCTAGCCCCAAGGTCCCATTTCTCAAATTTTGGAGGTGTTGCCTGATGACTATGTACCAGTTGCAGGCGATGGATTGACCATGATAATTCAAGGGTAGTGCCGGATTAGCTTGGCGCCTTCAGGCGCCAAGCTAATCTGGCATTACCCTTGAATTATCATGGTCAACCAATCTCCTGCTTGTAGGAATTTGGGGCGAAATTGGTTATCGACAGATGACACTTTCTGCTATTTCCAAACTTCTCATGATGGAGCGCATGTCTGTTAAGACTTGTTTCCCTAGTAATAGGATGTTTCAGTTTTCAGTACAAAGCTTAAGATCATATTTTCTGCCCGCCAAAACACAATGTTGCCGCGGTGTTTCTTGTCATAACGATGCCAAAATGACACGAAATACTTGGTCAAAACAAAGGAGTGATTAGAGAACATTTCAACGAAGTAAGAAACACGCTTAGAAAAGACAGTTACAGCACAACTGTTTTCTTTCCTTTGCTGTGGATGCTCTCTCCATCTTACACGCTGGGCGGCAGTTACCTCTTTGGTCAGGATTTCTTTTTTGGAAGGAGTGAATAGAAACTTTTTTTGTGATGTCATTTTCCTGACGTAATCTTTGTGCGTAACAATGTTCCCGTTCAGCGAGAGATCTTGAGGCCAAAGCTGGGCTGTACTCACCGGCCTAACGATCTTTTGCTAAGTTTTACTTGCGTTGTGCGCAAGTAACAAACTAGCAAAACGTCAACAGGCCTGTGGGTAATTCGTAAATATGTGACAACGCCAATCGCCCTCTACTATATCCAAATTCTATTTTACGTTTTCATCCATTTCTTCTTGATTTCTTCTTTTCGCCATGTATAATTTTGTTTTTCATTTTTCTCCCTGGTGCTTGGTGCTTGTGTCGTCGTCGTGTCGCTGGTGATGGTGAGATAGAAGCGGTGCGTGTGTGTGTGTGTGTGTGTGTGTGTGTGTGTGTGTGTGTGTGCGTGTGTGTGTGTGTGTGTGTGTGTGTGTGTGTGTGTGTGTGCGTGTGTAAATAAGCGTGTAATATGGAAGCCTGATGTTGATGGATGTTATTAAGATGTACACGTTGTGGTTGTGAGAGTAAAAGTTTGGACACATCCTGTGCATTGTGTTTTTATCGGCATCATCATCATCATTATTGGCGTCGACGTCGTTGGTATGTTAGTCGTTGTCATCGTTGGTGTTGTCACGTCAGTTGTCTTCATTTTCTTGTACATTATTTTTCCAATCTGCCTTTTTTCGTAAATCAGAATGAGGACCTAATACGCTTTTGCGTGTCGCAGTCAATGGATTAAAAGGGAAGACAACTTGAAACATACTAAAAGCCACGTTCTCTTAACTCATTAAACGTGCCTTGCATCAATAGCTGCGGAAGTGTCGTATGGCGTTGTCGTCGGAAACACTGTCCAACACTTTCGCAGCTATTGATGTGGGACGCCTTGAATGAGTTAAATCAATGATTGCGCGACATTTGTGTTTTAGTTTTACTTCTTATTTTCGAAAACCAGTCATGAAAGTAGAAATATACAAACAAAACGAAAACAACCAAACAATCAAACAGAAATTCAAAGAAAAAAGAAACACACATAGATAACAAATAACGATAACGAATTAAATAAACAAAAGAGAGGTAAAATACGGTAGACACATTTTAAGATTTCTTCCGAATGCGGACACGGCCATCACCACGGCGTCGGTCGCCGTTAGCCCGCGCACAGACACACACACACACACACACACACACACACACACACACACACACACACACACACACACACACACATACACAGCCGTGCGCGGGCTAACGGCGACTGATGTCGTCGCGATGTCCTTTGCGCACTGGGTTGAGTGCGGACGTTGTACTCACACGCTGACACATGTCAACAATATTCCATTACTGATTGTTCTAGACAAAATACAAACACAAACAAGATGAGGATTTCATCCCAAAGTCTACCGTATTGTTTGGAGCTCACATGCGTTTATCTTTTTTTTTTTTGGAACATTCAGAGTTGTTCATATTTTTAGGCTTATTATGCTGATCCATTTCCCTCCTCTCTATGCCAACCTCTGATCAACACACACGTCGGCGCACACAAATAAAGACGGACACCACGGCGCTTCCCGCCATTAGTACGCTCTGTGGGGTCGTGTAGCGGCAGGAATCCATCTCCTTCTACTCTAACCCACGCTCTGATCCACACACACTGGCACACAGAAATAAAGACGGACACACGGCGATTCCCGCCATTCGTAAGCTCTGTGGTCTGGCGTAGCATAGCTATTCTGAAGAAACCGAATGATCGCACGAGCAGCGAAATGACGTCACTTCAAGCCTCACGTCATGGCATCATTAGTCCCATGACGCTGTGTTTATAGTGACGACTCGATGTTGTACGTCATCATCGCAGTAATAACATTTGACGTATCAGAGGATCAACTTTGCAATTTTCTTGCTGATTTTCATATGTAGAGCTTACAGGTCACAATTTGACATAATCCTACCACAGGGCCGGAACAAATAGCAGGCTTATGTAAACACTGTTCATGAAAAATCATGCAGGTGTTAATGAGAAGATAGCTTTTATCATAAAAGAAAAATTAAAGCTATGTTACTGTTTTACAAATAACTCCGGAAAAAAATGGTGCAGAAAATTGTCTGATTTTCACACTTAAAGCATAAAGATCACCAATTGACCAAGTCGTACCCGACAGCCGAGACAAACTGTAGGCTTATCTAAATACCGTATGAGAAAAATCATGCGATTATTAATGAGAAGATAGTTTTTTTCGTAAAAAAGATTCAATTATGTTAAGATTAACCCATATAAATCGTGAAATTAATCCCCCCAAAACGTGAAAATATATTTTTTCCAAAAAATATTTAATTATCACTCAATATGTTCTAGAGGTACAATGCTGGTTAACGAACTTATTCAATATCCCCCTTTTATCTAGCGATATGCAAAATATCTAGTAAAAATAAGAAATTACGGACTCCAGTCTGGATCAACCGGTTTTTGTGAAACGGACATTTTCTCACCAATGAGCATCTTAACTGATCAAAACATCGAAAATAAGTCTCGAGATAATTCTTTTAGGGACAATATCATAAATTTTCAAGCTTATCCTCATAAATTTTTCAAGCTTATCCGTCCTTAAAGGCGGGCTCTAGTAGTTGTCACACACACACACACACACACACACACACACACACACACACACACACACACACACACACACACACACACACACACACACACACACACGGCGATTTGGCGCCAAAGACGTTCTCTAGCAAGGTTTGCGTAACTAGACGTGACGTCATTAAGTCCCTTCTATTTATAAAAGGGACTTTTTGGGGCGTGAGTCGAGGTGAGGCGAATTTAATAGCATATCCATGATTTCAGAGGCGGGAAGGCTTAACTTCTAACAATTGAAGTAACAAGATAAAAATTACGTCATGTCTAGTTACGTTAACCTCGCTGCTGAACGTACATTTGGCGCGAAGCGACGTATGTGCGTATGTATGTATGTGCGAATGAATGTATGTATGTGCGTATGTATGTATGTATGTATGTATGTATGTATGTATGTATGTATGTATGTATGTATGTATGTATGTATGTATGTATGTATGTATGTATGTATGTATGTGCGCATGTATGTAAACAAGAGAATCTCCTATATTTCTGTACACACAAGCTTGAAACTTGGCGAAATACTTTTTTAAGTGGTTGGCTAAGAGAGACTCCGAGCATATTGTAATTGAATGTCTCATTGAAGACATAAACAACCGTTGACCCAGATTAGAGTCCGGAATTTTTGTTATATTTACTTGAACTTTTGAATATAGCTAGTTTGGAGAACGACATTGGATAAGTTTGTTGGCCAGCTTTGTATCCTTTTCAACTTCTTTAGTAAAAAATTAATTATTTTTAGAAAAGAATAAAACACTAAAAGAAACTTTGCTTCTAGAGAAAGTCAGACAGTGGCGGTGACGTAAAAGAGGCAACTTCCTCACCACGCAGACACTGACATAATACTCTAAATAGGACGTCATTCTCTCTCGCGTGCGCGGCTCTCTCTCTCTCTCTCTCTCTCTCTCTCTATCTCTCTCTCTCTCTCTCTCTCTCTCTCATATATGCGCGCATCTCCAAGAGGCATAGATCCTCATGTGCCCGGAGGACACATGAACATGTATTCCTCTTGAGGTTGTTTTAAACGCGCGCATGCACTCACGCACATGCACATGCAAACACACACATGGACTCGATTTCAGAAGAACATGCAGGTGTACTTAGTATATTCATGTAGCTAGGTAAAGTCAACCTGATTTTACACAAATTACAGCAAGAATGAAACTGTACCGTGAAATTCTAGTTTTGTCACCATTTTCGCAAGTCTTGAAGCGGAAGCGAAACTCGTATCACGTTAAATATAAAATTACATAAAAACAAAAATTACGTCATGACAAATGACGTTTGACAAACCAATGGCACATATGCGCGAATCTCCAAAAGGCATAGATCCTCAAGTGCCCGGAGGGCGCATGAACATCTATTCCTCTTGAGGATGTTTGCAGCGCGCATGCAAACACGCACACGCATACACACACATCGACGCGCTTTTAGATGAGCATGCATTGTGTACTTAGTATAACATGTAGCTAGGTAAAATCAATCTGATTTCACACAAATTATAACAAGACTGAAATTGTACCGTGAAATTCTATTTTTTTCACCATTTTTCCAAGTCTTGAAGCGAAAGCGAATCTCATATCACGTTAAATATAAAATTACGTAAAACCAAAAATAATACGTCATGACAAATGACGTTTGACAAGCCAATAACGTGTGTGCACTGCGCACCCCCTTCTAGAGTTCAATATGACGCATTGGCACATCTGCGAATCTTTTTCAGAAGGAAATATTTTCAACATCAGAATCAAGTCAAAGACAAAAGTAGAGACGCTTGACAGCGAAGACAGCTCTCACATAGAAGGAACTTTGTGGGTTATGGTTCATCCCATCTTGTTATCTTGTTACTTCTTTGTCAAAAACGTCATGTGAATGCACCAGAATGCGCTCCGACCAGCCCCATTTCAAAGTCTACTGTAGACAACAAACACCAACACCATGGAAGCCCGCAATCTTTCACTCAGAAACCTTTTTTTCTAAAATTTATCGTTGTTGTTGTTATTGTTGACATAAGCGTTACTTTATCACTATAAAAATGTTTCCAATCTTCTCCCCCAAAAAGCATTTTCTTTTGAATTTTTGCAGCGAAAGCAAGGAACAAAAAAAAAAATTCCGAAAATTCGAAATTTCCCACATTTAACTGTTGTAGTGTAGTGTTCGATGCTACGTTTACAATATACATTTATAAATAATTACAATAAACTTCAAGTCTTGCATACTGATAATTTCTTTTTTTATGTCTGTAACGTTCATTTATTAACTATTCTCTGTGAGAGGAAAGAAATGTTTGGGGTAAACTTCATTTTGTTTCAATCAAAATGTCACTGGTGGTTAAGGTTCCATAACTTTTTTTTTTTTTTTTTTTTGGTGTACGTAGTCGATGCGGGACCGAATCCGTGTTTTGTTACACATTTTGATCGTTCACCAGGGCTAATTATCAATTTTAACCCTTTGGCTGTCGGTAGCGATTTTTGTCTCGATGATTCCTGTAGGACGTCAGGATGTTGTCATTCCTGTAGGACGTCAGGATGTTGTTATTCCTGTAGGACGTCAGGATGTTGTTATTCCTGTAGGACGTCAGCTAGGATGTTGTTATTCCTGTAGGACGTCAGGATGTTGTTATTCCTGTAGGACGTCAGGATGTTGTCATTCCTGTAGGACGTCAGGATGTTGTCATTCCTGTAGGACGTCAGGATGTTGTTATTCCTGTAGAACGTCAGGATGTTGTCATTCCTGCAGGAATAATCGCGACAAAAACCGCTACCGACAGCCAAAGGTTTAGGTCTGTGAAATGAGCGGCAATACGCATCGCCTGCACGCACAACGCCAATCTCATTCACTCAGACGATTATTTACAAATGTTGATGCACTGTCAGACAAAGTTCTTCAAAATACTAGAGAACACGGTTGAGGCCTTATGAAAAGGGAGACAGTCCACACACACACACACACACACACACACACACACACACACACACACACACACACACACACACACACACACACACACATACACACACACACACACACACACACACACACGCACGCACGCACGCACGCACGCACACACACACACACACACACGCACTAGACTGTGAGGCCGCCATTTTGGAGACCTGTCCCGAGTGATGGATGACTACCGTTGTCATGGTGATGCCGCGTCCGTTGCCGGGCAACCGGGATAGAGCGACGTCTGCTAGTGGAGAAAACATTAAGAAAATAATCTCGGCACTCAGTTTTTTTCACCGTGCTAGCCGCAAGACTAAGGAATGAAATTGAGGTGGCCCCAGTTTGGCCCGTGTCTGACTGTCTGACAATTCTCGCCGCTCTGCCTGAGGCGGCCACTATGAGAAATTGAACAATCCTCTAAAGATAATTCTCAAAAGGAGTTTTCAATATCCGATACTGCCTGCCTCAGGATAGACTATTTTCCTAGAACAGTCAACTAAAGATAATTGTTTGAGGTGTTTTAAACTCTGATACTATTTTTTTTTTTTCTAGAGTAAATGCGTGCTTCAGTCTGAACGACCTTCGGTTGCACGTACATACACAGGGAAAGAGATTTATCTTTGGAGGGTTTCCCTTTGTTATCTTGCTTTCTGCGTTGGTGAAGGTTCACAAAAACAAACAAAAAAAAAAACAAACAAAAAAAAATTAAGCAGTCTTGGCGTTGGTTTCCTTCAATCGTAGTTTTGGTGGGGTTTTCCCCTCCTCCTTTCTCATCCGGGCTTGGGACAGTCAACGGCTGAGTTGTTTTGTGTCACATTTTAAGTCCTTTCTATTTATAGAAGGTACGTTTTAGGACGGGTCTAGGTGCGGCGAATTTAATAGCATGTCGATGATGTCAAAGGCGGGCAGGCCTAAAGATCTCACAACTGAAGTAACAAGATAAAAATTACGTCATGTCTACTTACGCTAACCTCGATGCTGAACGTACATTTGGAGCAAAGTGCCGTGTGTGCGTATGTATGTGTGTGTGTGTGTGCGTATGTATGTAAACAAGAGAATCTCCGATATTTCTGTACACACAAGCTTGAAACTTGGCGAAATACTTTCTTAAAGGGATGGCTAAGACAGCCTCCGAGCATATTGTACTTGAATGTCTCATTTAAGACATAAACAACCATTTATAGGAAGTCGGTTGACCCAGATTAGAGTCCGTAATTTTTGTCATATTTACTTCAAATTTTGGATTTCGTCGCGCTTTCAGAAGAGCATTCAGGAGACCCGATATAGGTGATTTGGAGAAAGACAAGATGAGCTCGTTAGCCAGCTTTGTAGCCTTTCAACTTCTTCAGTAAAAATTAATTCTTTTCCGAAAAAAAGAAAGAAAAAAAAAAGTAAAAAATGTTGGCATCTTTCCAGAGAAAGTCAGACAGTGGCGCTGATGTAAAAGAGGCAACTCCGTCACCACGCAGACATACTCTAACTGCGACGGCTAGGGTCTTGGCGTTGAATTAACATCCTCACTATCCAGAAAAATAGTGAACACGACCCATATGCAAGACACATAGATCCTCATGAGCCCCGCAATTGCGGGGGCTCATGAGGATCTATATCTCTGGTTGATATTACCTTGTGTCCATGATCCTGGTACGGTTTGGGTTTGAGCGTTGAATTCAGATTTCAGAAACCTAACCTACCAGCACAAGGCAGGGTAGGGCTTAACTTATTCAGCCCAACGGCCGTATTTTCCAAGTTTTGGAGGCGTCATCTAATAACTATGTACGAGTTGCAGGAGATGGATCGACCATGATAATTCAAGGGCAGTGCCAGATTAGCTTGGCGCCGACAGGCGCCAACCTAATCTGGCACTACTCTTGAATTATCACGCACTAATCTGGCACTATCATGCACTAATCAGGCACTACCCTTGAATTATTATGGTCGATCCATCTCTTGCTGTAGTGTGTCAGGGCTGAATGGGTTAAGCGAGAGGGAAAATCATGAAATTTCCACAAGTTGCATTTCAACAGGTCTTTAATCAGAACAAGTCAACCTTTGTTGAAAGCAAACTGGTGAAGAACAGACAAAAGTTCTGTAGTGTATACTTTTTGGTCAGTTGTTATGTGCGGATTATATATAGTAATTAATGTCGCAATGAAATTATTTTGTTCAATCTGACATCGCTGCAGCAAACCTGCACCATTTCGAGAGTAGTTTAGGTGCGACAAAGCAAGTGCATTGATAAACAACTTTCTGGTTTCGATGTCTGAATAGTGTTTTATTTTGGACAACATTAAAAAAAAAAACATCTACAGAGACCGTTTTACATACAGTATGTGTGTATTGTGTGTGAGTGTATATGCGAGTGTGTGTGTGTGTGTGTGAGAGAGAGAGAGAGAGAGAGAGAGAGAGAGAGAGAGAGAGAGAGAGAGAGAGAGTGAGAGAGAGAAAGAGAGAGAGAGGGAGAGAGAGAGAGAGAGAGAGAGAGAGAGAGAGAGAGAGAGAGAGAGAGAGAGTGAGAGAGAGAGAGTGAGAGAGGGAGAGAGAGAGGGGGAGATAGGGAGAGGGGCGGGAGAGAAAGAGAGAGAGGGGGAGAGCGGGAGAGAGAGGGAAAGAGAGAGAGAGAGAGAGAGAGAGAGAGAGAGAGAGAGAGAGAGAGAGAGAGAGAGAGACAATGACAATGACAATGACAATGAATCTTTATTTTCCAAGGATAAAAAGATTTAGGTCTGAAGACCTTTCTTCCATCTTGTCCTTGCTAAACTACTTACACAAATACTCACGCGGCCGCACGCACTGACACACCATAAGCGCCCAACAAGGCGAGTCATACTGGCTGCCCCCCTCGATCAGCTTCCGCTCGAAGGCGACAGCAGGGATACAGCCAGTGTGTACATATGGCGATCATATACAAAAACATCATAAACACATTTAATACACATAATGAGTATACATGCGCTACCAACTAACAAGTGTACCATAAAATTAAAAAAAAAATAAATAAATAAAAAATAAAAAAAATAAAATAAAAATAAAAAAAAAAAAAAAACAACAACAATCAGATAATCAGATAATGAGATAAACAAATTCAGAATACTACGTCATTCTAAAAACAAAAGCAGTTTACGCTTGCATTTGTAGCAAATGCTGATGAAGCCTTGTCTTGAAAGCATTTATGGTCGTGATAGATTTTATTTCTTTTGGAAGTAAATTCCATTCTTTGGCTGCTGAATATGACAAGGCCGATTTAAAAATGTCAAGGCGGGGCCTAGGCACTACCAGGTCGTTCCTCAGTGTCGGGTACGGAGTGTGGGGAGCCTTAAAGAGAGCAGCGAGATATCCAGGTGATTTTGAAAGTGTGATCTTACGCATAAATACACATTTATTGAATAAAAAGTGCTTACGAAGGGGCAACATATTTAATTTTGTTAGTTTATCGTCGGTAGTCAAAGGGGTGTGGGAATCTTTTAGGATAAGCTTTGCCGCACGTCTATGGAGTGAATTTATTCTTTTTAAAGAAATATCGCTGCATCCATCCCATACTGTCGATGCGTAATCTAGATGGGATTTTATGTGTGCGTTATAAAACAACTGCCTGGTTGAAACGTCGGTGAATAGAACTAGTCTAGATAACAAATATAGATTTTTTGACAAAACCTTACAAATAGAATTAGTATGCGAATGCCAACTGAGCTGGTCGTCTACAGTGACACCAAGCAAACGATGTTCTCTAACTTGCGCTATTGGTTGCTGTTCAAGGAAAAGTTTGAGTGGCGGCGGGCTCAGCTGATGCTTTTGCCTTGTTGTCACAAGCATACATTCCGTCTTTGATGGATTTGGAATCATGGAATTAGTCTGGCACCAACCAAAGACTTCATTTATTGTTTGCTGGAGTGAACTAGTGATTGTGGGCACGTCTGGCGCAGACACATCCAAAGTTGCATCATCTGCAAATAAGCTACAGGTAACGTCAGGCTGTGAGATATGTAAAGGTAAGTCATTTATGTAAAGTGTGAACAATAAAGGCCCGAGAATAGATCCCTGGGGCACGCCATGCATAATCAGCCCCTCAGAGGATGATTTGCCATTTACGCTGACATACTGTCGTCGGCCTTCAAGATAGGATTTAAAAAAGGATACAGCTCGGTCACTTACGCGGTAGACTGAAAGTTTTTCGGTAAGGAGGGTATGGTTAACTAAATCGAAGGCTTTGGTAAAGTCTAAAAAGACCACTCCAGTCAACAGTCCTTTATTTATTGATGTGAGCCAACGATCCGTTAAATGTGAGAGAGCTGTTTGACAAGAGTGCCGCGGGCGAAATCCCGACTGTAAGGGATGAATAAGGTCGTGTGTGTCAAGAAAGTGCTGTAAGTGTTTGTGTATGTGCTTTTCTATGGGTTTTGAAAGTGAAGACAAGATAGAAATTGGCCTGAATTTATTGGGATCTGTAAGATCTTTGTTCTTAGGAAGCGGAATAACTTTGGCTTTTTTCAGATCAGAGGGGAATTCGCCACGCTCGATACAACGGTTGTAGATGTACGTTAAAGATTCTACTATGAACGGTAGTGATAGTTTTAACACAGCAGTACTAATTTCATCATGTCCTGAAGTGCGCTTACTTTTGAGACATTCAATCGCTTTACCGACATCATGCACTGTCATGCATGGTATGTGGAAAGATGAACGAGAAGAAAGTTTGCCATCACAATATTTGACAAGGATTGGGGATACAAACGGTGCCTTGGACGTAGTGTTTTGCAGCAAAGACTGGGCGGCAGAAAGAAAATGATTATTAAAAGTTTCTGCAGAAATAGAGGTATGTGTTGGGCTATAGTTAGATTTTGTAAGGGCATTAAGCGCTCTCCAAATAGAGACTGTATCCTTTTTGTCATTCATTATTCGTTTAAAGAGTGACTTTTTGGCATCAAGAACTAATTTTTTAACGCGGTTGCGTTGCTTACGGTAAGCAGGGAAATCTTTTTTCTGTTTTAATTCATCTCTCAGTTGCATGGCATCGATCAAACCTTTGTTTAGCCAAGGCGGCAGTTGCGGGTTTTTTACTCGTTTTTCCCTAATCGGGGCATGCCTATCAAGAACACTGAGGAACAACCTGTACCACTCAGACAACGCACCATCAGGCTCGTAATGATGATAAACAGTATCAAAAGAAACGGAACTAAGGTCAAACAAAAAAGCCTCTTTGTTAAAATGTTTAAGCGATCTATACTTGATGGTAGTGTGCTGGTGTTTACGGATAGGTTTATCTGCTTTCACGGTCCAGTTACAGCACACAGGGTAATGGTCGCTGATTCCAACTTGTAGTACTTCCGTCTCCAACACTCGGCTCTTGTTCGTTGTATATATATGATCAATGAGTGTAGAGGACGTAGACGTAACACGAGTTGGAGATGTTATCAGCTGTTTGAGCCCAAAAAGTGTAATAGTGGACTCCCATGTAGGGTTAGCGGAAAACATGTTAATGTTAAAATCCCCTAACAAAAGCACATCTGATGTACAGTTTTTAACTTGAGAGAGAGAGAGAGAGCGAGAGAGAGAGAGAGAGAGAGAGAGAGAGAGAGAGAGAGAGAGAGAGAGAGAGAGAGAGAGAGAGAGAGATGAAACGTATTTATTCAGGATAAAACTAAATATCTTCCAAACTGTCCTGCTACTCTACACATATAAAAATACATCAGACGATACATCAAAAGATAAGTCATATGTAAGTAAAAAGACACCCCCCCCCCACCTCCCCCACCACCACCAGAGGAAAAACAAATAGAAATAAAAAATTTAAAAAAAAAAAAAATATATATATATATATATATATATATATATATATATATATATATATTATATATATATATATATATATATATATATATATATATATATATATATATATATATATATATATATATACAGGTATGAACCTGACATGTTAATGCAGACAGTCAAACTATTACATAATCTGCAGCAACAGTAGAAGAGTATTAGGAAATAGAAAACTTGTCACTAACTATACGAATAGTAGCATAAGGGAGCCGAACATACTATTACTTCTGAAGTAAATATTTATGGAGGCGATCTTTGAAGACGCTAATCTTACAAATTGATTTCAGGTGTGGAGGTAACATATTCCACGCTTTAGCGCCTGAAAAAGACAGGCTGGTTTTACAGATGTCTAATCTAATTTTGGGAAGGTGGATCGAGCTATTTCTCGTGTTTTTCATATTTTTGTCGGAAAATATAGTTTTTAGATAGAGTGGGGCTTTTCCGTGGATGATCTTGTGCAGTAGAACACAGCGATTAAATTCAAACTGTTTCTTCAATGTTAGTAACTTGAGAGATTTTAATTTTTCATCAGTCGAAGTAGGACCGGGAAGTATTAATTTAATGCCCCGACGATACAAGGAATTAACTATTTTTCATGTGAACTTCGCTGCATCCATCCCAGACAGTAGAACTGTAGTCACAATGCGTTTTAATATGCGCTTGGAAAAAGAGTTTACGGATATCAGTATTAACTATATGGCGTAGTTTTGATAACAGGAACAGATTTTGGGAGACTGTTTTGCATATAGAGTCAGTATGCTGCTCCCAGCTTAATTGGTTGTCCACTTTAACGCCTAATAAGCGATGCCTAGTTACTTGTTCTACAAGCTGGCTATATAAGGAGAGTTTTAAAGGTGGTAGGCCATGCTGGTGTTTCTGACGTGTAGTAACTAGCATGCTCTTTGTCTTTGGAATACTAATAATCATGTGATTATCACTGCAGCAGCCTGCTACTTCATCGAGACTTTGTTGGAGTACCTCATTAATGGTTGCGATATCTTTATCAGATGTGTGTATAGTCGTGTCATCTGCGAACAGATCGCACTTTGCGTCTAAATGAGATATGCACAGTGGCAGATCATTAATAAATAGATTAAATAATAAGGGCCCTAGAATAGACCCCTGTGGAACACCGCAAGTTACTAAACCATCAGAGGAATATTTGCCATTTAGCAGTACTTTCTGCGTTCTGTCTCTGAGATAGGAAGATATAAAGGAGACAGTATTTGAGTCAATGTGATAGAATGCCTTCTCCGCCTTGCCCTCCCGATCCCACCTTTTCCGGCACTCTCCTCTCGTCCTTCCGCCCCGTCTCTCAGGATGAAGTCCTTAAGACCATAAAGTCCATGCCCTTCAAAACCCGCGAACTAGACCCCCTCCCAGCTTCTCTCTACCGTGACGGCCTTCCAAAACTTCTGCCCTTCATTACCGACATCATTAACGCATCTCTAGAAAACGGCTCCGTCCCCGATATCTTCAAGTCCGCCATCGTCCGTCCTCTCCTCAAAAAACACAACCTCGACCCAAACGAACTCAAGAACTATCGCCCAGTCTCCAATCTCTCTTTCCTGTCCAAGCTTCTTGAGAAGGTTGTTCTCAACCAGCTCAACCTCCACCTCACCGACAACAACCTCCTCAGTCCATTCCAGTCTGCCTATCGCAAACATCACAGCACTGAAACAGCCCTTCTACATATCTTAAACGATCTGCTTCTCTCCACCGACTCGGGCAACATCTCTCTTCTTACACTACTCGACCTCTCTGCCGCCTTCGACACTATGGGCCACTCTATCCTCCTTCACCGCCTTCACCACTCCTTTGGCATCACTGACTCTGCTCACTCCTGATTTCTCTCCTACCTCTCCGACAGACAGCAGTCCGTCACCATCAACGGCGTCTCTTCCATCCCAGTCACGCTCTCCTGCGGAGTTCCACAGGGGTCCGTCCTGGGCCCGGTCCTTTTCACACTCTACACCTCTCCCCTGTCCAACATCATCCAGTCTCACCGCATACACCACCAGCTTTACGCTGACGACTCACAACTGCTAGACAGACAAACTCGACAACACTCAGTCACTACTGACTCGCACGGCTGACTGCCACGAAGACGCGAAAAACTGGATGACAGCAAACAAGCTTAAACTGAACGACGACAAAACGGAAGCCATGCTGGTAGGCACTCGCCAGAAACTCTCCCAGCTCCCTCCCTCTCTCCACCTTCAACTCGATAGCACCCCCATCTCCCTCTCTGACTCGGCCAAGAACCTCGGCGTTATCCTCGATTCCTCTCTGTCCATGACCAGCTTCGTCTCCGCCACGGCTCAGGCATGCTATTTCCACCTTCGCCGCATCAGTCAGATCAGAAAATACCTCACTACCGAAGCTGCCAACAAACTTGTTGTCTCTCTCATCTTATCTCGCATCGACTACTGCAACTCTCTCCTTTCCGGCCTCCCTCACTCCACCACTTTCACTCTCCAACGCGTCCAGAACAATGCTGCCCGCCTCGTCCTCAGAAAGAAAAAATCCGACCACATCACACCCCTGCTCAAACTCCTTCACTGGCTCCCCATCCCACAACGCATCCAATACAAAATTCTGTCTCTCTGCTACAAATCCCTGAACAACTGCGCTCCTGCCTATCTCTCCAACTTACTTCACCCCTACACACCTTCCCGCTCCCTCCGCTCTGCCTCTGACCCTCTCCGCCTCCACATCCCTCGCACCAAACTCAACACTTTCGGCCCCCGCTCCTTCTCCGTCTACGGTCCATCCACATGGAACACTCTCCCACTCTCTCTTCGTCAGAAACACTCTCTCTCCTCCTTCCAGTCCGCCCTCAAAACTCATCTCTTTCAACAGTTTTAGCACTATATCGCCACACTCCCCACCGCAGGCTGACCGTCGTAGTGTATTTCACTATTTGTGGTACGTGAGTCATTGTCTAAAGCGTGCGCACACGTGCGCGAGTTGTGAGTGCGCGCTTAGAGTTATAATTGTTATAAGATAAGCGCATAACAAATATCGTAATTATTATTATTATTATTAATGGTAGTTTTTTAGTAGGATTGAGTGGTTGACAAGATCAAAAGATTTTTTTCAGGTCAATTAAGATTGTACCTGATACTTTACTGTCATTTATGGCAGAGAGCCATTTATAAATTAAATGACTGAGGGCAGTTTGGGACGAATATAGAGGTTGAAATCCTGATTGTGCTGCAGTTATCAGATGGTTTTGCTCCAGAACGTTTATAAGTTGAGTATGGATATGTTTGTCGAGCGGTTTTGAAATACAGGATAATATGGAATGGGTCTGTACTCGTTTAGGTTGCATAAATCTTTGCTTTTAGGAAGAAGGATTACCTTCGCTTTTTTTAGCTCGTCGGGAGAAACGTTATGTCTGATCGATAAAATATAAATAAAGGTCAAGGATTCGACGACTAGGGCAGAGATAGTTTTAAAATTTGACTACTAATGCCATCTGGACCGCAAGACGATTTGTTCTTTAAACTGGAAATAGATTTGCCTACATCTAGGACGGTCATAAGCGGTACTAAAAATGGGCCGCAGGCTCTCTGTTGACTATGGTGACGTAGTTGATGAGAGCAAGTGTAGTTTACAGGGTTAGGTGTATTTGACTTCGCCAGGGTTTGAGTAACAGTTAGGAAGTGATCGTTGAACGCATCAACAGTAAGATCGGGCGGAATATTAGGCGATCGTTTACTGTTACGTTTGGTGAAATTGTTTATTACTGGCCAGACTGAACGGGTGTCTTTGCCGTCGGCAATAACATGTTCTGCATTTTGCCTCTGTGCTTTACGAACTAGAGATTTGACATGGTTTCGCTGCTTCGTGTATTCAGTAAATTTCTTGTCTCGTTTTATTTCATATGTTACTTCCATTGCTTGTTTTATCTCACCAGAGAGCAATTTTGGCATAACAGGATATTTGACGCGTTTGATGCGCTTAGGCGCGTGTCTATTCAGAACGGCGAGAGAGAGAGAGAGAGAGAGAGAGAGAGAGAGAGAGAGAGAGAGAGAGAGAGAGAGAGAGAGAGAGAGAGAGATGAAATGTAAATGAAATGAAACTTTATTTCCAAGGATAAAAGAATAGGTGCGCAGACCTGTTTTCATTCTTGTCCTTGCTACACACTACAAAACAAAATAACGTACATAAAATCACTCTCTTACCCACACAGAGAGAGAGAGAGAGAGAGAGAGAGAGAGAGAGAGAGAGAGAGAGAGAGAGAGAGAGAGAGAGAGAGATGTAAATGACCATATGGCGTGAGGGGAGACCTGGCGGTCAGCTGACAAGGGTCCACGCCGCCATTACCTCCCGCCACAGACGCTAAGTGGCCTCCCTTGCCGCCTCTGTAATCGCCCCTGGATCGATAGTCTGCCTTCCTGTATGGAGTGGAGATATCGAGGCGCTTTCGTTATTTAATGTTCTTCTTTATTTCTTGTTTCTTTAATAACCCTTGCAGACCATATATATAGGCATTCGTAACTCTATAGAGGCATTCTTAACTCTATATAGGAATTATTCACTCTATATAGGCTTTCTTCACTCTATATAGGCATTCTTAACTCTATATAGGCATTCTTAACTCTATATGGGCATTCGTAACTCTATATGGGCGTTCTTAACTCTATATAGACATTCTTAACTCTATATAGGCAATTCTAACTCTATATGGGCATTCTTAACTCTGTATGGGCGTTCTTAGCTCTATATAGGCATTCTTAACTCTATATGTGCATTCTTAACTCTATATAGGCGTTCTTCACTCTATATAGGCATTCTTCACTCTATATAGGCATTCTTAACTCTATATGTGCATTCTTAACTCTATATGTGCATTCTTAACTCTATATAGGCGTTCTTAACTCTATATAGGCATTCTTAACTCTATATGTGCATTCTTAACTCTATATGGGCATTCTTAACTCTATATAGGCGTTCTTAACTCTATATAGGCATTCTTAACTATAGAGGCATTCTTAACTCTATATAGGCGTTCTTAACTCTATATATGCATTCTTAACTCTATACGGGCATTCTTAACTCTATATGGGCGTTCTTAACTCTATATAGGCGTTCTTAACTCTATATAGGCGTTCTTAACTCTATATATGCATTCTTAACTCTATATGGGCGTTCTTAACTCTATATAGGCGTTCTTAACTCTATATAGGCGTTCTTAACTCTATATAGGCGTTCTTAACTCTATATAGGCGTTCTTAACTCTATGTAGGCGTTCTTAACGCTATATAGGCTTTCTTAACTCTATACATGCATTCTTAACTCTATACGGGCGTTCTTAACTCTATATGGGCGTTCTTAAATCTATATAGGCGTTCTTAACTCTGTATAGGCATTCTTAACTCTATATAGGCATTCTTAACTCTATTAAGTCATTCTTAACTCTCTATAGACATTCTTAACTTACTGCATTCTGAGAATGAAATTATCATTTTCGTTTAGATATTCTTTGAGGTCTATGTGACAGTTATGGAGAAAGTTCGACCATGATAGTTCAAGGGTGGTGTCGGAATAGATTATTCCGACACCACACTTGAACAATCATGGCCGATCTACATCCTATCAGAGCATGTGAGGGCTTTATTGAAAATAAGGACAAATTAAAAGGACATAACAATTAATAATGACGATAAAAAGGAGGTGACTGCTAGCATTTATATCTGATACGTTTAGAAGTAGGTATTAAAAACACTAGTCAGGAAGATGATGATGATGATGATAATAATAATAATAATAATAATAATAATAATAATAATAACGATCGTGATAATAATAATAATAATAATAATAATAATAATAATAATAATAATAATAATAATAATAACAATCATGAAGATGATAATAAAATTATTATTATAATGATCATGATGATGATGATGGTTGTGATAATAATGATAATAATAATAATAACCATAAGGCTAATGATGATGATGATGATATTAATAACAACAACAGCAACAACAACACTAGTAACAACAACACTAATTGGTAACAATCATCATCATCATCATTACGTGGTATTAACCCCTTCACTGCCAATGGACGCAAGTTGTGTTCTGACATCTTGGCTAATTCAACGTCCAGGTACCCCAACTATCCAAAGAACAGTGATACCAGTGAGACGCATAGAGCCTCGCATTCTCCCTGCAGCTGCGGGGCTGATGAGAATCTATGTTTCCTGCAGCTGGATCGTCTGGACGTTTTCTCGGCAGTGACTTGGCGAAGTTCAAACTACAACTGAAAGGCGGGAACTGAGGTGTATCATCACGTGACACTCAATGCAAAGGACGATGACCATTCCCCACCCCAACCCCCTCCCCCCACCCCACGCTCCCATCCCCCGACCCCCTTTGAACCGAACCATTTATCCAGCCCACCCGTAATGTCCTGTTACCGACACCAGCATCTCGTCTGCAGCCGCCATGAACCTCTTGAAAGCCACGGGATACAGCAAGCACTGCTCTGCAGCAGGAGGCATAGACCCGCATCAGCGCCGCAGACTCAATGGTCATCGTGACCCATGCACCTTGTATCCGAAGGTCTACTTCCCCAAATTTTGGAGTTGTCCCGCGCTCTGTAGACTGCACTGCAATCCAGGCGAAACTGAGATCGACCATGATAGTTCAAGGGTGATGCCAGAATAGCTTGACGCCAATAGGCGCCAAGCTATTTTGGCACCACCCTTGAATTATCATGGTCGATCCATATCCAGCTGTGGTGCTTCGGGATGAAAGGAGTTAAACGAGTATATTATTGTGTTATCTGTGTTTCCGTGCTAGCATCTGGCGGGGGGCAGTCTGTGATGGTTTTCCAAATGCAGCGCATGTGCACGGGTCAGCCCTGACCTGTGATTAACTCATTGCTGACCCCTTATTAACTGGACGCTAGCAGCGGCGGACAACTGTCAAACGGTCATTATCTGGATGCGGCACGTTTCCAATGAGTTAACCCATTTAGCCCCGACGCCCACAGGCTACCGCAGGATGAATCGACCATGATAATTCAAGGGTAGTGCCAGATTCTGGCACTACCCTTGAATTATCATGGTCGCTTCAACTCCTGCAATTGGAACATTGATGTTAGGCAACGCTTGTAAAACTTGGAAAAGGTGGTATTTGCAGAGAAATCACAAATGTTGTTCTGTTCGCAAACAAGCCTATCTTCTACACCATCTGTGTATGGTAGCTATGGTGGGCTGTGATTATTGACTCAACGGCTAGTGGCCGTAAGGTCCAAAATCACAGAAAAATAATAAAGATAGAAAATATGCAGGTTAATATTATGTTTTTACCCATAACACTGATTGATATTCTTCGCATCTTACTTCGACACCAAAGCCGAAATAGCAAACAGTATCACCCAAAACAGAAATACTTACGACCCACAGATATTTTTAAAACTCTTTTTACTTTATTCCAGTCAGATATAGGACACTGCAAAATGAATACAATCAGTTTAAGAACAGACATCTTGTGTGTGTTGATAATCCCCACGCAACATTCTAGCTGGACAGTCTTTAACGGAATCCAGACCAAAAGGTTGACTACCACGCCAGAAAAAAGAATTGACGAAGAAAGTAGCACGCTTATAAAAGTCTTTTCTAAGCGTGTTCCTTTCTACGTAGGGTTAATCTTTGTTCTAGCGGAGTTGTGTAGATTCATCCTGAAATGAGGCACTCCCGTAATTGTGCAAACTGTAATCACAGCGCCGCCTCTGTTTGATTGACCAGGGACTATTACTAGCAGCCGATACTGATTTGTGTGCTGGTTTGTGAGTTTGGACCTTGCGGTTCAGAGCCGTAGGGTCCAGATTCACATATCAGCATATATTTGCTAAAAGAGTGTCGAGCGTCAGTGAAGTAGCTGGATTGGATTAGAGCGGAAATCACGTGACAGTAATTACCGAGAGGGCGGAGGGACTACCATGATGAATGGCAGGGGCTAGTGTAGGCTGGGTCACGGTGACCCCGCATCTCTCTGTATGTCTGTCTGTCTGTCTGTCTGTCTGTCTGTCTGTCTGTCTCTCTCTCTCTCTCTCTCTCTCTCTCTCTCTCTCTCTCTCTCTCTCTCTCTCTCTCTCTCTCTCTCTCTCTCTCTCTCTCTCTCTCTCTCTCTCTCTCTCTCAAGAACAACGAACTCGAGGACACAGGCTATGTCAAAGAACAGAACAAGATGAGGATTTCATCCCAAAGTCAGTCTACCGTATTGTTTGGATATCAGATGCGATTATCTTTTGGGAACATTCAGAGTTGTTCATATTTTTAGGCTTATTATGCTGATCCATTTCCCTCCTTTCTAAGCCAACCTCTGATCAACACACACGTCGGCGCACACAAACAAAGACACACGGCGCTTCCCGCCATTAGTACGCTCTGTGGGCTCGTGTAGCGACAGGAATCCATCTCCTTCTACTCTAACCCACCCTCTGATCCACACACACTGGCACACAGAAATAAAGACGGACACACGGCGATTCCCGCCATTCGTAAGCTCTGTAGTCTGGCGTAGCATAGCTAGTCTGAAGAAGAATAACAGCACGAGCAGCGAAATGACGTCACTTCAAGCTTCATGTCATGGCATCATTAGTCCCACGATGCCGTGTTCAAAATGACGACTCGATGTTATACGTCACTCATCGCAGTACTAACATTTGACGTATCAGAGGATCAACTTTGCAATTTTCTTGCTGATTTTCACGCCTAGGGTCTACAGGTCACAATTTTGACCTAATCCGACCCCAGGGTCGGGACAAACAACAGGCTTATGCAAACACTGTTTACGAAATATCATGCGGGTATTAATGCGCGAAAAAAAAATTAAAGTTATGTTAGCTGTTTTACAAATAACTCCTAAAAAGTGGTGCAGAAAATTGTCTGATTTTCACACCTAGGGCATATAGGTCACAATTGACCGACTCGTACCCGACAGGCGAAAGAAACTGCAGGCTTGTATTAATACCGTATACAAAAAAAAATCATGCGATTATTAATGGGAAGAATGTTTTTTTTTTTTATTGAGGAAAAAAGATTCAGTTGTTTTAAGATTAACCCATATAATTCGTGAAATTAATCCCAAAACCTGAAAATATATATATATTTTTTTAAATATTTAATTATAACTCAAAATGTTCTAGAGGTACAATGCTGGTTAACGAACTCATTCAATATCTCCCTTTTATCTAGCTATATGCAAAATATCTAGTAACAGTAAAGAAAATTACGGACTCCAATGTGGATCAACCGGATTTTATGACTGAAACGGCCAATAAGCATCTTAATCGAAACATTGAAGAAAAGGCCTTGAGATAATTCTTTTTGGGACAATATCCTAAAATTTCAAGCTTGTCTGCCCTCAAACGCGGGCTCTAGTCGCTGTCACACACACACACACACACACACACACACACACACACACACACACACACACACACACACACACACACACACACACACACACACACACGCACACACATACACACACAGACACATGCACACACACCCACACACACACACACACACACATACACACACACACAGACCCCACACACACACACACACACACACACACACACACACACACACACACACACACACACACACACACACACACACACACACGGCGCTTTGGCGCCAAAAAGACGTCATTTTTATTTTGTTACTTCTTTGTCATAATTTCTGCCCCTCACGCCAAAAACATGTGCATGCTCCGGAATTCGCTCCGACCAGCCCCATTTCAAAGCCTACTAGAAAAATGAGAATGATGAACGATACTGCAACTGATATTAAGTACTTTTGATGGAATGTTTCATGTTAAACTGTAGATAAACATTTTGACTGGACTTCTGAGGGAATGTTTCATGTTAAACTGTAGATAAACATTTTGACTGGACTTCTGAGGGAATGTTTCATGTTAAACTGTAGATAAACATTTTGACTGGACTTCTGAGGGAATGTTTCATGTTAAACTGTAGATAAACATTTTGACTGGACTTCTGAGGGAATGTTTCATGTTAAATTGTAAATAAACATTTTGACTGGACTTCTGAGGGAATGTTTCATGTTAAACTGTAGATAAACATTTTGACTGGATTTCTGAGGGAATGTTTCATGTTAAACTGTAGATAAACATTTTGACTGGATTGACTAGGCATTATCTTGATCAACTCCAAGGGGGACTGAATCAGTTATCTCCAGGGAACGGGGAGGGGTGAAGGGGGGGGAGGGGGGGGGGAGGAGGAAGTGCGAACATTTTGTTTGGGGCATTAAATTAAATTTGGGACATTAAATGTGGGCTGGCGATTGGGTGCCTAATAGGCGGGGCAGGGGATCTTATAACAGTTTGTCTGTCCAGCGCTGAGTAATTCCCTTTGGTATGTGTACAATTCTGCAAGCGCAAGCCTTTCCTGTCTGGTTTGTGGGACATTAAATTACCACGAGACAGTAACTTTATGTCCAGTGGGCACACCCTGCTTTCCAAAATATCACACGATGTGAAGGTTCGGGAGTTGGGATATTTCAAATCCGAAAAGGATCAGACGGTATATTGTCATGTGTCCAGTAGTGAAAACAATCACACGGTGGAAACTGCTTTGTCGTCAGGTATTTTGCAACAGCCAACCTCGCGCATCTTGTTCATCTCCGCCAAGCCAACTGGACCTGCCTCTACTGAGATAGCGGGGATCCCTCATCAGGACGCTGGCGTCCGTGGAGTTGTCTGCCCACATGTTCGACAATCGTGCCAAGATGGCGCGAGCGTGGGACAGAGTTGTGTCGCCTGCCTCCATGGTGACACGTGACGCATGGGTTTACACCGGCTGACAGAGGTGCGTGTGGGACGAGGAAGTCCGGAACACGAGAATGGATGTGTGTGATGTGAAAACCGTCCATCTCCAAGCGGCGTAGATCCTCATGAGCCCCCGCGTCGCGGGGGCTCATGAGGATCTGTGCCTCTTGTTCACAATATTTGATCCTGTGTTACTAACGAGACGTGCGTGATCAGATGCTTATTCTACAGTAAAAAACAAACAAACAAAAAACACACACCAAAAAATAATAAATTAAAATAAAAAATAAAACAACAACAAAAACAACAACCACAGAACATGTGCCTCTTGCTTTGAATCACTTACATCTATGTTCCTCGGGATTCGAGAGTTTTAAATACTAAATTGTTCAGGCTACCGTGGACTAATGGACAACACAGCGTACTGAAGAACCCCAGTAGGATGCTGCGCACGCTTGGAATACAAACTGAACAGTATGTTGGGCGGGAAAAGATAACAAACTGAACAAAAGGTGGAAAAGCTTTGAGAACACAACATTCAGCATGGGAACACGGGATTTAAGGAATGGAAACTAATACTAAACCATCAAGATCTACTTTTAGAAGTTCGAACAAACAGCAAAGTAAGGCGTGACCAGTATGGCGTGACCAGTGGCAGCCTACCGCAGTTACAAACGGGAAAAAGGAAGAAATCAACAGTAAAGCCTAACCCTCCCTTGTTAGTGGACCCAGCTCGCGTTTCTGATGAAGAGCTACAGCCGTCAAAGGAACATATATACAAAATGGTGTCAGCAAGAGACATAGATCCTCATAAGCCCCCGCAGTCGCGGGGGCTTATGAGGATCTATGTCTCTTGCAGTTGGATCTTCAGTGTTCAGTTTTCTCGGCATTGAAAGAGTTAAAGCAAGGTCAATGCGGACATGGAATTAATGGGGTTAAAATGGCAGCAAGTGAACGTCCAACGTGAGCAGTAGAAATTATTTTCATCTTTATTATTGATTATTGTTGTCCGTATTTTCCTGTTTGAACGACGATCACTAGCTCACTGTCATACTGGCCAGCAAGAATACAGCACCTGCTAAATAATTACTAGCCTTAGTTTCGTACCGCCATCTCTGTGTGCCTGTACGACAGGTCATTTCGCCGACACCTGGGGGCGCCACCAGTCAGCAACAGTCATCCATCTTGGACTGGAACTACAACCAGAGGTCCGCGACACAGCGCGTCGCCACAGTGTAGTGCCAACAAGAGCAGTGTAGTGCCAGCAAGATTTGTAAAAGTAAAATTGTGTTGACGTATACGTGAATCATTGTTTTGTAAAATTGTTTTCATTTAAGTCGCATTTTCCTCCCGTCAAGAGTACTTAACTCATTCTGCCCCAGACCCACCACAGCAACATAAGGATCGACCATGATAGTTCAAGGGTGATGCCAGAATAGCTTGGTGCCTATGGGCTGACTGACTGACTGACCGCCTATGGGCTCCCAATCTATTCTAGCATCACCCTTGAACTATCATAGTCGATCTGTGTCCTGCACTGCAATGCAGTCTTCAGAGGACAACGGCAACATTTGGGGATTTCGATCTTGGGGTAGAATGAGTTAATGTATTTTTTTTCCAATGACGAATAATCAATTTGTTGTGGATCTGAAATGGGGTTTTTTTTTCCTTCTTTTTCTTTTTCTTTTTTCACTTTCTGTACATTTCAGTTCTAACTGCGTATGTTTCTTTCTTTTCTTTCTTTAGAATCACAGTAAGCGTGTTCAGCTGTGGTGTTTGACAGATCACTTGTTTGTCGCAGAAGAGTGACCTGCAGTTCAGCACCCGGCTGACGTCAGTCACCACTCCATAAGGTGAGAACGTTATGCACGCTAGATATCATCAACCCCAGAGAACGTTATGCACGCTAGATATCATCAACCCCAGAGAACGTTATGCACGCTAGATATCATCAACCCCAGAGAACGTTATGCACGCTAGATATCATCAACCCCAGAGAACGTTATGCACGCTAGATATCATCAACCCCAGAGAACGTTATGCACGCTAGATATCATCAACCCCAGAGAACGTTATGCACGCTAGATATCATCAACCCCAGAGAACGTTATGCACGCTAGATATCATCAACCCCAGAGAACGTTATGCACGCTAGATATCATCAACCCCAGAGAACGTTATGCACGCTAGATATCATCAACCCCAGAGAACGTTATGCACGTTAGATATCATCAACCCCAGAGAACGTTATGCACGTTAGATATCATCAACCCCAGAGAACGTTATGCACGCTAGATATCATCAACCCCAGAGAACGTTATGCACGCTAGATATCATCAACCCCAGAGAACGTTATGCACGTTAGATATCATCAACCCCAGAGGACGCAGACAGTGATTCTGAAATCATTGTTTATGTCAACGCCAAAGATCCCCGGTCGCGCAAAGAACATGGTTACAAAGTGATTGCAGCAAGAGGCATAGATCCTCATGAGCCCCCGCAACAGCGGGGGCTCATGAGGATCTATACCTCTTGCGATGGGGTGGTGTTCACGTTTCCTCGGCACTGAACTGGTTATAGTTTACCAGTAAGTCAGAAAGGCGCTGGGAATCTAGTGTGTGTGCAATACGCCCTCCTCCAGCTTCCACCCGCCCCACCCCCACCCCTACTCCGCAAACCCCATCCCCCTCCCCACCCCCACCCACCCACCTCCCGCCTTTACTATCATTTTTTATTTGCTTAGGCCAAGTAGATGAATGACTATTAGTCAATAGTGCACAGTTTCTCCTTTATCCGTCCGTTTGTGTACCGTATTTAAACAAGAACCATAACCCACAAAGTCCCTTCTATATGAGAGTTGTCCTCGCTGTCAATGGCCTCTACCTTTTGTCTTTGACCTGATTCTGACGTTGAATTATTTCCTATTGGGCGGTCCGTGGCGCAGTGGTTAAGGCGCCTGCCACCAATGCCAAACCGCCGTGAGATGGCCTTAGTTGCCTGCTCGGCGTTAAACCCAAATAACTAACTAACTAACCAATGCCAAAGGTGCGAGGTTCGAAAACGGGTTCCGGCGTCGGACTTTTCTCCTCTGATAAAAGTTAATTCGGGCGGACCGTCGGGGGTTCTTTCTCCGGGTACTCCGGTTCTTCCACCCCCCCCCCCCCCACCCCCACCCCCACCCCCCACTTTGATACCGGTTTCAGGCCACTTTACAAATTTCAAATACAAGCGATCAAAAATCTCTGTAACTTCAGTAGCTGAACTGGCCCTTCGTCTGTCTTGTACTGTGTTTGTCTTAAATGGCGTAAATCCGTGTCTGTTACGTGAGTGTGCGTGTTGGGTTTCAGTTCGCGGCGCTTTGAGTCGATTTGCCAAAAAAATTAGAAAAAGCGCCTATATAATAACGGTATTATTATTATTATTATTATTATTATTATTATTATTATTATTATTATTATTATTATTATTATTATTATTATTATTATTATTATTGAAAAAGTCTCGCAGATTTGACAATGCGTCAGTGAGTTCTATACGCGTCATTAATTTGTCAAACGTCATTTGTCATGACGTAAGTTTTAGATTTTACGTAATTTTATATTTTACGTGATATGAGTTTCACTTTCTCTTCATAGGCTTGAGAAAATGGTGACAAGGCTAAAACTTCACTGTACAATTTCAATATTGTTATCATTTGTGTGAAAGCAGTAGCTACATGATGTACTAAATACACTGGTCACCTGCATGCTCTTCTGAAAGCGCGTCGATGTGTGTGTGCGTGTTAGTGCGTGCATGCGCGCGCGCTCCAAACATCTCCAAGAAGCATGGATCCTCATGCGCCTGGGAGGGGGGGGGGGGGGGGCGCATGAGGTTCTATTCCTCCTGAGGATGCGCGCATGTTTGTGTCAGAGAGAACAATGAACAATGAACAATGAACCTTTATTTTCCAACGGTAGAAGTTATTGGTAACAGGACCAGTTTTCAAACTTGCCGTTAAAGAGAGAGAGAGAGAGAGAGAGAGAGAGAGAGAGAGAGAGAGAGAGAGAGAGAGAGAGAGAGAGAGAGAGAGAGAGAGAGAGAGAGAGAGAGAGAGAGAGAGAGAGAGAGAGAGAGAGAGAGAATGCCGTCATATTTAGAGTATTATGTCTGTGTCTGCGTGGTGACGGAGTTCCTACTTTTAGAGTCACCGCCACTGTCTGACTTTCTATGGAAGTCAATACTTTTTAAATTATTGTTTTAATTCTTTTCTGAAAAGGATTCATTTTTACTAAAGAAGTTGAAAGGATACAAGCCATATGCAAAAGTTCAAGTAAATATAACAAAAATTACGGACTCTAATCTGGGTCAACCGACTTCCTATTAACGGTTGTTTATGTCTTCAATTAGACATTCAATTACAATATGCTCGGAGTCTCTCGTAGCCACCCACTTAAGAAAGTATTTCGCCAAGTTTGAAGCTTGTGTGTACAGAAATATCGGAGATTCTCTTGTTTAAATACATACGCACACACATACATACGCACATACGCACATATGGCGATTTGCGCTAAATGAACGTTCAGCAGCGAGGTTAGCGTAACTAGACATGACGTCATTTTTATCTTGTTACTTCAATTGTTAGAGGTTTAGCCTGCCCGCCTTTGACATCATGGACATGCTATTAAATTCGGACCACGGCGACCCGTTCTAAAATGTCCCTTCTGTAAACAGAAGGAACTTAAAAATACGGTAGACTTTGAAATGGGGCTGGGTCGGAGCACATTCAGGAGCATGCACATGACGTTTTTGGCGTGCGGCTCAGACATTTTTGAAAGAAGTAACACGATTAAAATGACGTCACGTCTATCTACGGAAACCTTGCTAGAGGACGTCTTTTTGGCGCTAAGCGCCGCGCGCGCGCGCGCGCGCGTGTGTGTGTGTGTGTGTGTGTGTGTGTTTTGTGTGTGTGTGTGTGTTTTGAGTGTGTGTGTGTGTGTGTTTTGTGTGTGTGTGTGTGTGTGTGGGGGGGGGGGGGGGGTGGGGGGGGGGGGAGGGGGGTGTGTGTGGTGTGTGTGTGTGTGTGTGTGTGTGTGTGTGTGTGTGTGTGTGTGTGTGACAGCGACTAGTGCCCTCGTTTGAGGACGGACAAGCTTGGAATTTTAGGATATTGTTATCGGGAACATTTTTTCGATTATTTTATGAAGATGCTTATTGGCGAGAAAATGGCCGTTTCACAAAAATCGGTCGATCCAGACTGGAGTCCGTAATTTTTCTTATTTTTATTAGATATTTTGCATATAGCTAGATAAAAGGGACATATTGAATGAGTTCGTTAACCAGCATTGTACCTCTAGAACGTTTTGAGTGACAATTAAATATTTTTGAAAAAAAAATATTTTCACGTTTTTGGGATTAAATTTACGAATTACATGGATTAATATTAAAACAATTGAATCATTTTTTATGAAAAAAAAAATCTTCCCAATAATAATCGCATAATTTTTCATACGATATTTACATAAGCCTACAGTTTGTCTGGGCTGTCGGGTACGATTAGGTCAATTGTGATCTGTGTGCCCTGGTGTGAAAATCAGACAATTTTCTGCGCCACTTTTTAGGAGTCGTTTGTAAAACAGCTAACATAACTTTATTTTTTCATTTACGAAAAAAAACTACATTCTCATTAATACCCGCGTGATTTTTTTTTTATAAACAGTGTTTGCATAAATCTGCTGTTTGTCCCGGCCCTGGGGAAGGATTAGGTCAAATTGTGACCCCTAAGCCCTAGGCGTGAAAATCAGCAAGAAAATTGCAAATTTGATCGTCTGATACGTCAAATGTTAGCACTGCGATGAGTGTCGTATAACATCGAGTCGTCACTATGAACGCAGCGTCGTGGGACTAATGATGCCATGACGTGAAGCTTGAAGTGACGTCATTTTGATGCTCATGCTATTATTCTTCTTCTGACCAACTATGCTACGCCAGACCACGGAGGTTACGAATGGCGGAAATCGCCGTGTATAGTTAGCATAGTTAGTCAGAAGACTTGTGTCGCCATTGTGCTAGATATACTCCAAAGTTTGTTCCTCCATCGCCAGTGTTAAACTTTAACCCTTTGGTGTCGGTAGCGGTTTTAGTCGCGTTTATTCCAACAGGAATAGCACCCTGACATCCGACAGGAATCATCGCGACTAAGACCGCTACCGACACCAAAGGGTTTAAATTTAACACTGGCGATGGAGGAACAAACTTTGGAGTATATCTAGCACAATGGCGACACAAGTGTGGAGCGCGGAGTGTGTGGGGGGCCCGGGGGTTGGGGCTGGGGGCGCTAATGTTATAACGGTCCTCCGCCATCCATCATCACGTCACCCGCTCCGCCGCCATGCGCGCGCACCAAATTGAAACAAAGCTCGCGAGGCCCGACCCCACCCCCCCCCCCCCGCCCCCCGACCCCATCACCCCACCCGGGTCCCCTCTTACTCTCTTTCACTCTGCCCAAGTCCTGTCCCACCCTCCTCTCTCCCCACGCGGGGGTTGTGTAACCTCATTACGGCGCTAATCCTGACAATCGCCAGATGATCAATTATACGATCCCCTACCGGGCCCCTCTGTGCGTGCTGTGTCGCCTCCTCATCCCTGCCTGGGCCCCTTGTCTCCGCTTAGTTCCTTACGTGCTAAACGACGTACTTCTTCACGACGGAGGCACGTCCAGAGTACGTCCTTCTTGCTGTCGGGACGATTAAAGCAACTACCAACAAACATCTGTTCGTGCCCGGTAGCGTGGAATCGTCAAAACAAATCTATGCGTGTGCCTATGGCTAGACAGGCTGCCGCTGTGTAACGCTACAAGATATTGGCTTCAATTGCACTTCGGGACTATTACATACCGAAAATATTCCACTCTGACTGCCCATCTTGACTGTGATGACGTTTCGGGACCTCAGGTTAGTTGTACAATTTATCTAAGTCCTGGGCCAGCCACTAAGCAAGGTGCTCCGCTATAGCGCAGCACCTTGCTTAATGGCTGGCGCAGGACTAAGCACAGCAAGGTAATCCGCTAGGCCAGTTGCATGAGTGAGCTTAGTCCTGCGCGGCCACTAAGCACGCTATAGAGGAGCACCTTGCTTAGTGTCTGGCGTCTGGCGCAGGACGAAGCCCACTCATGCACCTGGCCCTTGATTTTGATCATGCTGACCTAGGAGATGAAAAGGCAGTAAGTCCATTGCTGTGAAAGGCGAGCATTTCATTGAATTATAATGAAAATCTCGCTTTTTATTGAACTGGATTTATTGTCTTCATCTGTCGCCAGGCCATGGCAGGACGGTCACGTTGGTGTTTTCAGAATACGGTATGCTGTGATCTGGTTTGGTGAGGCAACGCGACACCCAGTCATCATCGAGCCTTCACTGTGTAGTCAAGGTATGGAAATACCCTGATAGTTCAAAGATAGTGCCGGAATGGTATGATTTCTGTAAGCAACGTCTCTGCTGCATCTCTTTTAGAGCAGCGTCATCTCCTAAGAAGCCCGGATTAGTGTACGTCTCTCTCTCTCTCTCTCTCTCTCTCTCTCTCTCTCTCTCTCTCTCTCTCTCTCTCTCTCTCTCTCTCTCTCTCTCTCTCTCTCTCTCTCTCTCCCAATCGTAAGACAATTTTCTTATTTCTATCAGCTTGGTCACCCCCACCCCTACCTCCACCCCTTGTCCCGCGGCGCGTGCGGAGTGTCCGGGGAGCGGGAGACAGGACGGGTCGTCCATCACACTGACAAGAGCGCGGGGTCCCTCCGCTGGCCGCCTGTTGCACGTGCACTTACGGAGTGAGACGGGCGCGCGCTGCGCACGAGGACAACACGAAACAGCGCCATCACGTAAAAAAGAGGGAGCAACCCAATTTCAACCTAATTTATTTTGCAATAGACACAGAGTCTCGCGAGTCTCTGCAGTTGCAGGGGTTCGCGAGAATCGATGCCCGGCCTCTCGCTGAAGAAATTAACCCCATTGACAACATGTTCTTCGCTAGAAAACGGTGTAATAATTAACCCGGTCGGTGCCGAGAAAATCTGAAAACTACACAACTGCAAGAGGTATAGATCCTCATGAGCCCCTGCAGTTGCGGGGGCTCATGAGGATCATTACCTCTTGCTGAACCCATGTTTGTGTCAAAGCAACATTTGGGCGTTGAATGAACAAAGAATGCAGACACACAGTGTGTGTCAAATAGCACTGAACGGGTTAACTTTACGAGCCTTGGTTACTTTCGAAGAGTGAGAATGAGGGGTGGTGGGTGGGTGGTGGTGGTGGGGGGGGGGGGGTGTTTGTTTGGTGGGTGTGGAAGAGATAGAAAAGTCCGACCATCGTCAAGAGGCAGTGGATGTGATTTCTGTTTTCAATTTGCAGAGATTTCTTGCCACGTCTCGGGCGTGCTGGCGCTGTGATGGATGACCGCCGCGTCGTAATAGCTGTGTTAACGAGATGCTCGCCCAAACACCAGCCACGGTCGCCCTTAACCCTATCACTGCCGAGAAAAAGTCAACGCGATCCATCTGCAAGAGGCATAAATCCTCATGAGCCCCCGCATTCGAGGGGCTCATGAGGATCTATGCCTCTTGTTGAGACCAATTTGCACCCAAGCTTCGTGGACGGTGTTGGGCTTGTGGTCGTTGAATGAACAAAAGATTTCAGAAACAAAAATACAGTGGCAAGGGAAGGGGTTAACGATACTGTATTGGAATGAACAGAGGTGGTATCGACAGCATCTCGGTCCTTCGAGATGGATGACCAACTGCAATATTTGGACAGAGCCGTCACTTTCTGTTTGTCGTGTGCGCGGCATTGGTAGATTAACCCCCTATGAAAGCACGAGGGCCACGAACGACACATTCTCTGTGCTGTCTTAACTCACTCTCCCCCAGACACACCACAGGAAGATAAGGATCGACCATGATAGTTCAAGGGTGATGCCAGAATAGCTTGGCGCCTATGGGCTGACTGACTGACTGACCGCCTATGGGCGCCAAGCTATTCTGGCATCACCCTTGAACTATCATGGTCGATCTGTGTCCTGCACCGCTAATGCAGTCTTCAGACGACAACGGCAGCAATTTGGGGAATTATGACTTGCGCTACAATGAGTTCACCCCATAAGAACAGTGGTTTAACCCGTTCAGCGCCATTGGACGCGGACTGCGTTTCTGCAGTCTTCGTTAACCCATTCCGCCCCGACGCCCTAGAGCATGAGATGGATCAACCACGATCATTCAAGGGTGGTGCCAGATTAGCTTGGCGCAGACTACTGGTGCATAGTCGTTAGATGACGCCTCCAAAATTTGGGAAATTCGGCCCTGGGGATAAATGAGTTAAAGTGGACACCAAACAACCCCAGCTGTCACAGAACATGGATTCAAAGTGGTGCCAGCAAGAGGGATAGATCCTCATGAGCCCCCGCAACTGCGGAAACTCATGAGAATCTATGCCTCTTACAGTTGTGTGGTGTTCACGTTTTCTCGACACTAAACGGGTTTTATAAAAAAAAATCAGACAATAAAAAGTGACTGTCAAGCGTGAAAAAGGCAGGGAATGACCCAACGGATTGATTGATTGATTGATTGTACATTGCTTAACGTCCCGACAGCAACAAGGCTTTCTCAGGACGTGCCTGCACTGCTTGTGAAAAAAAAAAAAAAACAGAACATTGAATGTATGTCGCCAGCCGGTCAAATACGTTAAATAAACCTAACACATGGGGCCTAAATAAAGCTAAGACCATTTAGCAACACACATCCAATATCAAGAGCTACAGGCAGTGCAGACAGTAGGGAGAGTTTTAAAAAGGCAAATACAGGTGAATGGACAAAGGGTAGACAGAAACACATGCCCCAGAATAGAGAGAAAAACCCACCCTGTGGGGATGACCAGGGTGACCCTGGGAACTAAAAAATACCTAACCCCACCCAAGTCCCCCAGGGCAGACCCGGGTGGGGTAGACAGTAGGGAGAGTTTTAAAAAGGCAAATACAGGTGAATGGATCTCGGGTAGACAGAAACACATGCCCCAGAATAGAGAGGAAAACTCACCCTGTGGGGCTGACCAGGGTGACCCTGGGAACTAAAAAGTACCTAACCCCACCCAAGTCCCCCAGGGCAGACCCGGGTGGGGGGAATGACCCAACGGAGAAAGAAGCACGCTTAGAAAAGAAATTTAACAGTGAACAAAAAGTTATGTACGGATGAGAGGGATCTCTTCTCTCTCTCTCTCCATCTCTCTCTCTCTCTCTCATCCTCTCTCTCTCCTCTCTCTCTCTCTCTCTTTCTCCTCTCTCTCTCTCTCATCTCTCTACTCCTCTCTCTCTCTCTCTCTCTCTCTTCTCTCTCTCTCTCGTCTTTCTCTCCGCCTATCTCTTAATTTTAAACAGCGAAATTCGACCCCATTGAAGATTTTTACTCCACTTCTCAAGACGCGCATGCGCGGGCACAAGCCTGTCACATCCGGCGGTGTCCAAGGAAACAGGCCGCCATGTTGGCGACGTGCAGACCGGAAGTGAGGGACTGTGCTGAAGTGAAGGCCGTTGGTCACGTGACAACCAGGCAGCTGGTCTGCGGACAATGGGAGCGATGTTTTTCTGTGGTCGTGACGACACAACACTGTGTTCGCTGTTTCACGTCTTCTGCTGCAAAAACAAACATGCAAACTAAGTGATTGTGGCGCGTTCATCGTCCAAGCTTTTCAGACTCAACCGCGGCGCTATCGAGTTTCACTTTTTCTCGTGGAAGGAAAACAATCTTGTCATTTTAGAGTTTGTTTTTGGCGCCAGAAATTAATTTGACCGCATTTTCTTTTCTTTTGTTTCGCAAGATGATTTTGACATCAGACAATGTGTAACCCATTCAGCCCGACGCACCAGTGCAGCACAAGATACATCGACCATGATAATTCGAGGGCAGCGCCAGATTAGCTTGGCGCCATCAGGCGCCAAGCTAATCTGGCAATACCCTTGAATTATCATGGTCGATCAAACTCTTGTAACTGGTTCACAGTCGTGACCTCTCCAGAATTTAGGAAAAATAGACCCTTGGGTTAAATGGATGAACTCCTTCAAAAAGTACACCACAATACAGCCAACGAACAGACAGCCTCACCCTGTTTCTGTCCACGACGAGTGATCCTCAGAACACTCAGAACACTTTATTCAGTTGGTCAACGACCCATTCGAATTCGGGTGAGATTACATAACTGAAAAAACAAATGACAACACGAGAAAGGAAACAGACAAAGTATGAACAAAAAGCAGTTTCGTCTTGGCATTGGTACTCATAATATAATGGTCACACACACACCACTACGAGTGATCTAAACAGCGAGCCAAGACTGGATCGTTAGTATGGACGTACCGTCTGCATCATGTCACGGCCCAAACCCGGTCTGGGACATCTGGATCACGGCCGGCAGGCTCAGACACATGTTACGAAAAAGCCAGAGTTTTACAAGACAAAATTATTAAGGGCATGGTGTTTACAAGTAATCCACAATAATCTATAATCACACCCATCATTACGAGGCTAAACCCACGTCAGCAGCATGTGGTTTGTTGTTGTTTTTCTGTCCAAAAGAGGAAATAACGATGCTCTCCCACGAAGTCAAACGGACAGCACTGATGCATGTGAGACATAGGAGCCCTCATGGATCCCTCGTAGTCTTTCATGAAGAACGCAATCCTACAATCCTCAAGTCATAGAGCACGTCATCAACCCTCGGTGGTCTTCTGATAACCGCAATACTGCAATCAAGAGACATAGAGCCTTCATGAACCCGCCGTTAGTCTTCAAGAGACGCAAGTCCTACAAGCAAGAGGCATAGATACTCAATGAGCCCCCGCTTTTAGCGGAGGCTCATCGAGGATATATGCCTTTTGCTGAGGGTCAATGGATACAGGATCTATACGTCTTTCCGTATGCATCTGTTGAAGAGGTTCTATTATTGAGGGATGGCTGAAGGTTCTCTTGCTGCTGCGAAGCAATACATTTTTTGCTGGCACGATTTACATTCTATTTTCTTTCTGGTGGACTGGCGTATGGGGGGTGTTGACTTGTGGATTGCTGCGTTTGAGTCCGGGCAGGTGTTGTGTGAGGAAGGGCACATCCTGTTAATAGCACACCCACCCAGACAGCGCCCGGAGACCCGCGTGGACAAAACAGCACCGTACCGCCCTGTCCGCACGCACGATCAAACTACACACATTACTCTAATAAAATGTATTCTTAACTTCGTTACTACCCCAAGAACCCAAATCCCCAATGTTGCCAGCATGTCCTCTGAAGACTGAAATGCATTGCAAGTGGCAGGGCTACAGATCGGACCATGGATAGGATCCTTAATCTTGCTGTGGGTGTGTGCCCTGGGTGTAGAATGAGTATAAAACACATTTGTTTCAGTGTATGCGGTAGCCCATGGAAGGCTTTACATTAATTAAAAACATAATGAACCCCGACCGACTGCAGTCATTAACCCCTATCACTGCCAGTGGACCCTGATGGTGTGCTGGAATGTTTGTAAACACAACGTCAAAGATAGCCCACCCCCGTCCAAAAGAACCCGAAATAGACAAAAATGGTGGTCAGCAAGAGGTATAGATCCTCATGAGCCCCCCCCGTGAGGCTTCTATGAGGTTCTATACTTCTTGCAGGCTGGGGGTGGTGTTCAATTTTCGGGCATTCAATGAAGTTAAACTCATTGTATCCCAAGACCCAAATCCCCCAAATTCTGCCGCCTGTCACTCCTGAAGACTGCATTGGCAGTGCAAGATGCAGGACGACAGAATCAACCACGATAGGGTAAAGGGTGATGCCCAGGAGATAGCTTGGCGCCCATTAGGCGGTCAGGGTCAGTCAGGTCAGACCCATAGGGCGCCAAGCTTTTCTGGCATCACCCGTTAACATATTATGGTGCGATCCCAATATCTTGCTGTGGTCTGTCTGGGTAGAAGGGGTTTAAGCTAAATCACGATCATCCCAACATTTATACACTTTTAGGATTTTCCCCGATAAGGAGAGTCGCCATCTTATAAACATTTTGCTGCCAAACGTTGTGTAATTATTAAAAAGTATTGCGGTGCGTCGATTGTGTTGCGGGTGTCCGCTGTCCGCATAGCCGAGACTTGTCTATTTGTTGTGAGGGAAAGTCCGAGACTCGGCGAACATCACGTGGTGAGGGTCTCTGAGGGTCCCTGAGGGTCTCTGCTCCGCCTCAATGACCTCTTTGAGATGGCGTCGTGGTGCTGGTCGGCGGTAAATCCCTAATAAACTAACTAATGGATCCCTCAACTCCCTTACTAATAAATCTGAAAACGTTTATGTTGTATAAAAACCTGTAGACCGAAGAGCTTCTGCATAGTTTGGTCATGTCATAGGCCTTCCTCTTATGTGGGGAACAGGGTCCCCAAAAATGTGGATAGTTTTCCTTTGCTTTGTGATGAAAACTCTGTGGCTCACGCATGGGGTTCACACTGTAGGTTTAGTACGGTAACAGTTTTTGTGTTAGCGGGTTTGTTTTGTGAACGATGTTCCGTGAGGCACGTGGCATTACGTAGGAATCTTTAAGGAACGTTTAGCCCGGGGAGTTTTTAAGTGAGATTAGGGCGAACAGGAGCTGTTGAAACGATCAGTAACGGGGCTTTTACTGTCCCAGTGAGGACAGACGTTGTGTTGAGAATAGCCTTAGGTAGCCAGCGTATATCCAAGACTCTGAAACCTTGAATTCAGCGTATGATTTCTATAAGTATTATTGATGGTTACTCTGCGTTAAAGATAGTAATGCGTATAGTAGGAGGTAATTCGGTTGTGGAGTATTGGACTGGTTTGGAGTCTGGTTTGTTGGTTTGGAATTCATTGAGTAACTCGGGTGTTTTCCGTATATATGTTATTTTACGGAGTTGGATAACTAAGGAATGTGAGGTGTGTATGGCCTATGTCGTTATGGAAGTAGTACTGGGTTACGTATAGTCTTTTCCGCGTATGGGATAAACGCATAGCGGGTGTTAGGTTATAGTCTGGTTCAAGGTAGTGACAAGAGATATGGGGGGGTTACGAAAGTAATGCGGTTATGAAGCACGTCTGTGTGTGTGATTGAGGTTGTGAGTTATTTGTATCAGCCAGGTTACGCAATTGTATCTTATATTATCCAATATGTGTTTGTGTTTAGCAAGAGTTTACGTTTGTCGGACTTCTATTATTGTTCAGGAGTGCCTGTCGAGCGTGGCGTGCCGGGACGCCGCGGCCGTCAGTCCCCACCAAGGGACCTAATGCGAGGTCATATCGACGGTGACGAGACACGTCACCGGCGGACCGTAGTCGGTTTCATCTACCCGGCCCCCCCCCCACAGCGAGGACTGCCCATATATACCGTATACGACGTGTAGCGAGGACCGTCCACGGTACGAGAGGCGGGACCGACCGGAGAGCGTACAACACAGAGACTTGCACGGCTAGACGTGAAAAAGCGTGAACGTAACTGGGCGAGCTCACCAAACAGGTTGGAGTGTGTAGGTTACTACTACCTAGCCTGGGCATTGATATTATGTCAGTATGCAGGGTGGTGTTGAGATGGTGGTAGTGGGGAAGGGTGTTGTGCGTAGATAGTTTGATAATTTTGTGCGTTCTTTTATTTAGACATATTTTTGGTCTATAAACGCCCTTCGTTAGGACAGAAACCCGTTGTCGTGAGTTTTTAGCCCGGCGTGAATGCAGCGCTGTCTGAGTCAGTGGCGGGGTATGCGTTTGTTGTTGCGAGAGTCTGTACGTACGAACTGTGGGAAAAGTCTGCGGTGCGTTACACAACCGTCCAATATTCTTCCTAACTTAATCATGGACCATTTTATTAAATGCTGGCCCTCCGAGTTAACATCTTTTATTTAAAATAGTGGATGTCAATCGCATCATTATCCGCCCCTCCACTCCTCTCTCATCATCCCGCTCAATCCCCACCACGCAGATGACTGATCACTGGACAAAATCCCAGCTGATGACGTAGTCGACCAACAGGCCTTTTGCAAGATATGTCTCAAGCATAGAGAGAGAGAGAGAGAGCGCTGAGTGAGCGAGAGAAGAGAGAGAGAGCAGAGAGAGTAGAGAGATGAGAGAGAGAGAGAGTTGAGACGATGAGAGAGAGAGAGAGAGAGAGAAGAGAGAGAATGAGGACAGACATTGAATGGTGTTACTGCCGCTTCCTGCCCCTTTCTGTGCCCGCTGACCTCGGAAATGGCCGCTGTATATGTGGAGCGTGGCCAACTCTTCCAGTGCCTCAGGAATGGAACACGTCACATCACTACTTTCCACTCGTACAGGGCTCCATTGCCGAAGTGGCGGTACCTGGCCGCGTTGCTGTGTGCATCATCTTATATCATCTCGTACAAAAAACATAGAAGAATACACCGAAAGATTTTCACGTGACACTCAATAATAAAAATAATAATAATAATAATAATAATAATATCTTATTCATTATTTTTATTATTTAATATTATTATTATTATTAATTATTATTATTATCTACTTATTATGTTCAGGCCGGAATACTGACAACAATCAGCATGACAGTTCAAATGTACTTCGGCTGCAGACGAAAATGAACTGTCAGTTAACACACGAGTTAACCCACGAGAGAAACCTCGTTGGTGTTTTTACATAGGGAATTATACTCCTCGTAGCTCATACCACGATCACATGAGCAACACACCCACAACACAGTCAACATTTTAGCCCGTCTGTGCATGGAGCGCTGTGACTGGGCCAAGGGATGCAACACCACGCACTGCGACGCAGTGTTGTAACAATGATTGCATCCCCTTTAAGCAGTCAACGCCATTGGATTTCTACGGTAGTATGATGACGATTTCCTCTGCAAGCACTGATAGAGCCGCTCGGACTACCTGAGCATCCCTGCATGCTATCTCTTTTTACTCAATCCAGACCACACAACAATTAATTGATGTGCAAAGAAAAGACTTGCGTCTAAAAGGAAAGCAGAAACCAGATTCACGCGGTCGAAATTTAACAGAGAACAAACAGAAAAAGAAAAAACACGTTAATTCAGTCAGATTCAGCCCGATAGGAACCGAAAAATCCACCAAATTTTTGAAGTTGCCGCTCTGAAGGACTGTGTATTACACTTCCTACCACGACAGATTCCCGCATGAATAGGTTCAAGGAGAGTGGTGCCTAGACAGTGGCTTGGCGCCCTAATGGGCCTATTCTGGCACCACCCTATGAACTATCATGGCTTCGATCCATGGTCTTGCTGTGGTTGTGTCCGGGGCTGAATGAGTTAAAAACATGTGTTTGGAAAGGCGTAGTGGTGATGTAGCCCGCCATCATTTTTCGGTCTCACTAGGCGATGAGGAACGCACTTGTTTGTTTACTATGTTTGTATAGTATGGTTTACCACCAAAACGACCACAACAAGACGTACATTACACACCCCACTAACCGCCGGTAGTGGTTTTTGTCGCGAAGTACTTAACCTCGAAATAATCATCACGACAACACTCACCGCTCCGGGCCACAGGCACAGCAAAGGTCAAATAAGAACATAACCACCGAACTTTCCGAAATATTTTCGTTTTCTTATCCCCCCCCCCCCTCCTCTGACTTTCCAGCCTATGTTTTCTTTTGTTTTTCCTTTAACTTTAACTGTAACTCAGTAGAGCTAAATGCCACACCACTCACACACATACACACAACACACACTCACCACACAACAGCCCACACTATCACACACACATATGGAACCGGAAACAGACACACACAACGAAAAGAGTATCACACAACAAGACACACACATAACACACACAAGGACACAGCAAATAGCACACACACAACAAGAACACACATATATCCACCATACTCTCATTCGTCGACACGCATCGTAAACCCACTACACTCACTAAACAGCCACCAAGCACACAGCATACCACACTTACACACTCGCACTTTCACAGCACACTGCAAAGCCCAACGCCAATAGGCGCACGCACGCGCACACCTGGATCCATGCACACTCACACACACGAGACGAACGCCAGAACAAAAGATTCCTCATGAACCCAAAATCTTTTTTGAGGTTATCTTTCTAGTCCTTCAAGCAGACATGGGAACCTACATCATGGCAAGTTATATCAATGGTTTCTATGTATGTGGTGTAGGTGGTGGGTGTGCATCGCGTGTGTTGCGTTGCGATAGCGTGTGTGCTGCGTGTGGTCCTTATCTGCGTCATACAAAATCTAGCGGAAACAAAAGATTATGAATGAATCAAAACGTATATTTAAAAAAATAAATAGGAAAGAGGGGGTGCCGCACAGGCAAGTGACTGAAAGCAGTGCCGTCACTTTCTTAGCGCACCGCCCTTCTTTTTCCTAACTTTTTTGTTTGTTGTGTTTTGTGTTGCTTTGCCCAAGTTAGATCCTTTGACGCAGGGTCGATCATGCTCCCATTTCATCATCCCCTGCAGTAGCGTTTTTTTCCCTACTTTAACTTTGGTAATCTCATTACCATATAAACTCTTTAGTAATTTGTAACTTTAACGCGTCGCCCTTCAGACTCCGAGACCATTGTCACTGTCAGTCAGATGTCATGCTACACACGTCACGATGACCCCTGACCGTGCGCCGGTTGTTTCCTAGGGCCACATTCTACTCGTAACCCTTTGATGTATGCTGCAATGGCTTGCGTTCTGCACATAGCTTCGTTAACCTCATTCTATCTACACCCAGACACAACACAGCAACAAGATCATGGGATCGACCATGATCGTTTCAAGGTGAAGCACGTAATAGCTTCTTGGCGCCCTATGGCGCCAAGCTATTCTGGCATCAACCCCCTTGAACTATCATGGTCGATTCTGTGTCTTGGCAAAATGCAGACGCATCTACAGGAGGACAACCCGCAACAATTTGGGGATTTGGGTCTTTGAGGCTACATATTTGGGTTAATAATTCAACGAACGGCCAAAGACCTCCTCCCCACGAAACCATCCCACAGGAAACCTTAACTTGAAAATGTGCCGTGAGGCCAGCAAAGAGAAGGCATCAAGATCCATCATCACCCCCGCCGACTAGCGAGGATACTCCACTCACGAGAATCAATGTCTCTTGTGCATTAGGTCGCGTATGTTGGTTTTCCTCTCTCGACAGTCACGTGGGGTAAAGGTCTGTCTTCCACTTCTCATATCGTATTCCTCATCAAACCAAAGCAAACTTTATCTTGGGATCATTTCAGGTTAAATACATGGACACACACTGCAACTTTTCGAATAATCTAAGACTGAATCCCAGTTAGACACGAAACAGACAGAACCGCGGCCTAACTGTGACCCACACCACGTCGAGCCCTAGATAGGCAGAGACAAGAGTCCATTGCTTACTGGATGTTTGGCTCATATTTATGGTCAATTACATTCGCATAGAAGGCATTATCTCTGGTCCAACAAACAAACATTTGGTCAGCGCACTTTTGTTATATCAAGCCCCAGTGTTATGGGAATACACTTCCTCTTGAGGTCAGAAACAGTGAGTCTGTCTCTGACTTCAAGAGGTCGTTGAAAACTCACCTCTTCAAGCTTTACTTTGAATAACTGCCAGTGTTTGATGCCTTAGTTGTAAGTTCTGCAATCCTCCTTGTTTTAGCAGAATGTTAATTATAATATAAATTATTATGTATGTATTGTTGTTTAGTTTATTGTAAAAGTGGTGTGTTCGGGCATTGTGCTTTGTTTGTTATGTGCATATGTCATTGTATTTTTATTTTTGTGTACAGATTGTAAAGCGCTTAGAGCTTTTGAGTAAGATTAAGCGCTATATAAATACTCATTATTATTATTATTATTAATTATTATTATTATTTATAATATGTATTATAATAATTATTATAATTATTATTATGATCATTATTATATTACTATTCATTATTAATTATTATTATTTCACAGTTTCTGCAAATCGGCTGTCTGACGAAATAGGCAAACTTGAAAAAATGACATGGACAACGAAGCTGCCTATTGGACATAAATCGGCATTTTACATAAATAAGGCACGACATGCATGTACTCAGAATATGAACGTTGAGACCACTTGGCCTTACAAAGACAACTCATGGCCGTGTGCTAGTGAAGCCGGAGTGGTCCATGCTATAAGCGGCATTCTGCGGGCTGCCATAGAAATGTCTTCCTTTTGATTAAGAAAGTCTGGTCAATGATAGCTGAGGAGCCGCGTCCTTACACGGAGGCAACTGTGTAGTGGAAGCGTGATAAAAGGACCCCGGCACACGATACCACAAACCTCTATGGCCACTGACATACCCAAGTCTGTTTGGCCGCGGCAATGTCGCGGCCACACTGCTGGGACGTCTATCACAAGGTTGCCGTGACTAATACATTGTAACTCACGGTTAAGTTGGCGGGAGGGTATAGAGTCCGAAGATAGTCTCAGAGCTGGTTAAACGACGGAGCAGGAGAGCGAAGGGAATCGCCGTGTCCGGTGGGTTTTCGAAGAAATCCCGTCCTGCCCCGGTAGCTGGACTCTACAATCCGGGGGGAAAAAACTGATTTGTTTCCATAGCATTTCCGCTGAAAGGTCCTTGTAAATCAAAGAGGCACTGTTGGAGGTGCGCCTGAGTTGAATCCGAGTAGTTTCAGGTCCGTACTCCATAATCATTAGATTTCCATGTCCCCCATAACCCGCCCGTCAGGGCCGTCCATTATCACCTCGGTGCTGTGGACGTTAAACCCGAACTGACCACGACGGGAGGCAACCGTCCTTGCAATTGATCTCGTTTTTGCGTTTTGCAATAGCAGTTAACCCCTTCCCGACCAACGTTTTGCTTTCTGAAACATGTGTTCACGGAACAGACCAAAAGCCACAACTGCCCAAAAAGCATGGACACACGGTGGTCTCACCAAGAGGCATAGTCGCGGGGCTCATGAGGATCTATGCCTCTTGTTAGTTGTTTGGTATCTGCTTTGATCTTGAATTCTCGGACAGCCAAGGGTATTAAAGTGTTTAAACGCTGGCTTGGGTGCGTTGGGGTTTGCGGGTCATGGGGCCGACTGGTTTGAGTCTGCTCTAGGATTGACCATGTTGTAATCACTGGATGAGAGTTGTGCCCTACAAGTTTCTGCATGGTGGAGTGTTATCCTGCTTGGAGGATTTGGTATTCACAGAAGACTTCAAGGGCACGTGACACAGTGCGGCATGGTGACCGCACCCTGCCTTTAACCCATAAAGCCCTGACACGGTATGACAGGATGTGCGTTGAAAGTGATAGTTCAAGGGTGGTGTCAGAATGGCTTGGCGCCTGCAGGAGCCAAGCTATTCTGACACCATCTTTGAATTAAAACTGTGTCGATTCTATTTTCCCATCACAATGAGGGAAGACTTCAGAGGATATATAAAAAAAATTGATAATGTGCGTTACCTCGGGTGTTTAGATGGTGTAGTTAAAAAAACATGATACACGGGAAGAACATGGTATAAGGTCGGCAATTGCCTGGGGGTTCTGTTTCATAGCGCCCCTAAAGGAAGGAAA
>BTPG01000001.1:341122763-341402846 GCA_036245525.1 Semisulcospira habei | reverse complement strand
ACTTCTAATTTTGCATTGTACAAAATTAATAAAATTAATAAAGCTGTGTACCAAAAGTGTGACATTGCCCACCAAAAAATCCAATACCTCTAAATGTTTTCCCCCTGTGTTTTCTTGTAAATAAAGATTTAAATCATCATTTTAGGTAAGAAAGAAAAACAATTTGCATTCATGCATTAATTTTGTATGTTTTTGTGAGGTGGTAAAGATGCGAAAGTGTAAATTTCTCCAACGTGACATTTGGAAGTATGAAGGAAACCAAATTCATTCGAGCTTCACTCTCCCTCTTGGATCCTCTTTCAAACTGACAGAGGGCACTACTAGCTTTCCGCCGACAACCGGAAGCTATTCATATACAACATTGTTCACGGGCTGTAGGTTTTCTATCGTAAATAGCGAAAATGATGTCCACGTAACAGCGAAAACAAGCGATCGTCTACTACCATTTAAAAACCCGAAAAGAGTCTGTATTTGTTTCGGTTACAATTTAATCACGACCTACACGTTTCTAACACATCTCCCAAGGTCTTAGGATAAAAATAGTTCTGTCTTCATACATATAATAAAAAAGAAGCGGTGCCTGTTGATTGACATGTGTGGTGGAAACACGCATTACGTTGGACGGCTATTTTTCTCACTGGACAAAAACGCAAGTTATCGGAATTAATTTGTGGAGAAAATAAATCACACTCACTTCAGTTCACTAACAACAGAAAACAGCGGGTTTAGACTTTTTATTGAAACTCAGTCAGATTTGTTACATGAAATGAAAAATGGTCTTAAAGGGTCATAGTCCGCCATGTTGGGCAACTTTTTGGACATTTCAGGCGATAAAACGCAAACATGGACGCCGTATTTTGAAGTGAATTTTATTTCAATTCACAGTCTTTTCAGTTCACTACAGATCGGTGTCAGCAACGCAGCCGATGGGTAGGAAAGGTTTACAAAAACACTCATCTGAGAGTATGACCCTCCGTGGTACACAGCTTTGGAGAGTGACCCAAATAAAATAAGGAAGAAGAAGAAAAGGAACAATCAAATAATGTCAGGGTTTTCAACCGATCGTACGTCCAGTCCTCTGATCGTAATCGTTCTGTCCTATGTGTCTTATCCCACGCTCTTGTTAACACATTCGCGGCGAGTCGCATCCAGATACGCGGCATGAAGCCGCGTATCCGGATGCGGCTCGCCACGAATGTGTTAACTATGTGTAGTGAGCACGCTTTTCACAGTCACACGCAATGAAATAAGCAACATAGATGAAAACACGGGGGGGGGGGGGGGGGGGAGGGAGGAGGGGGCGAGGGGCAGGGGGAAGTAGAGGGACGCGGGGGGGGGGGGGGACAAATGGGGGGGGGGGAGAGGGTAGGGGGAGAATGAAGAAAGATTTTTTCCTTGTTTCTTTCCAGCATATGTCTTTCTTTGTTGGTTAGTTTAGTTTCACTCTTTATTTCCATTTTTTGGGCGTTTCTTTTCTTGTTGGTTATTTTTCTGCATTCTACACGATAGACAGCCAGTGGTCTGGTGAGGAGTATGCGTGCCAGACAAGGTGTGCTGGCGAGCAAATGAAAGGAAAGAAAAACGCAACCTCCCACCCCCCCCCCTCTCCCCCCCTCCCCCCCACCTAAAAAAAAAAAAAAAAAAAAAAAAAAAAAAAAAAAAAAAAAAAAAACCGCAACAATGACACGTTATGACCACAGCCGACTGCGAGCTTTTGTCTGTGCGGACATGGCCAATACACACGTCACTAGCGGCTTTACAACACTAGGGGTCAACACATTAACCCCTTTGCGGACGAGAAAACTGAACAACGCCCAACTGCAAGAGGCATAGATCCTCATGAGCCACGGCAGTTGCGGGGGCTCATAAGGATCTATGCCTCTGGCTCACTTCGCATCTACGTTTCTTTGCCGGCTGGATATCTGTGACGTTTAACTTACTATGATTTCCAAAACACAAACTAAGTTCACTTGCTTTGAATAAGGCTATCACACTTGTGTATGCAGTCGCCGCTTTGTAAAAAGGTTAATTGTAGACAGGGTCAAGTGTAAACAAGACTAACTGTAACCGGTATTAGTGGCTGCACGCACACACGATTAAAAACGTTCGTGACAGATTTAAGCCTGGCAAGGTCAAGGTCGCGGGACGAATGCCGGGTTGTCCTTGCCCAATGACGTGGTGTGGACCATCTGGCTGCCATAGTAACCCTTGCCGGTGAGATGGTCAGGGCGGAGGCGAGGCAGGCTGACGTAGCGCTCGTCGTCCTGGTAGTGGTCGAGGACATTGTAGAAAGACTCGGGCTGGTCGTCCATGGACTGGGACCTGTGTTACATTACAAACAGACTACAATTAAAATGGTCTAACACACTGTAGAGAGACTTGTGCTAGTCGTCCTTGGACTGGGGCCTTGTTATGTTACATCACAAACAGACTACAATTCAAACGGTTCCAGACTCTGTGCACGACTTCGGCTTGTCGTCCTGGAACGGACATGTGTACTTCGTCAGCCGCAAACAGACTGCAGTTTACGACACTCTAGAGGGATGGACTGGCCAGCCTTGGACTGGAGCTAAACACACACGCAAGCACACGCGAACACACACACACACACACACACACACACACACACACACACACACACACACACACACACGCGCGCGCGCGCGCGCGCGCAGGCACGCACTCACGCACCCACACACACAACGAGGCTTCCGAGAATTCAAAACACTGCTGCAAAAATGTAGTCACATGACCTAAAGTCTGTGAACACATCACTCCAGTCCCTGCACTGGCTGCCTGTCTTTCTGCGCAACGTCTTCAAAGTTCTTCTCCTCGCACACTAGTCAGTGTGAGAATAGCCAAGCTCCACGGTGTCTGCATGAAATCATCGCACCATACACTCCCACCAGATCTCTGTGGTCTTCATCGCAGTCCAGATTCACTATTCCTGGCTTTGGAGCCAATGTCAACAAGAAAGACGTCAGACGCGCGAGCTTTTTAACTCATTCTGCCTGCGACACACCACAGCAAGATAAGGCTCGACCAACACCACGGTTGCGGAAGCTCGTGAGGATCTATGGCTCTTGCTGACCCCACTTTGAATCCATGTTCCTGGGACAGCTAAGGGTGTTTGGTGTTGACTTAACAAAGGTTGCAGAAACACAGCCTGCGGAAGCCGGCTCTGGACGGGATTCAAATAGCGCGCGCCTGCCGCCAGACCTCCCGCAATGACAAATGTGTGCACACGTAGTCGTTTACACACCAAAGCCTCTCACACAACCCATGATACGCTTAACTCTTTCGCGGCCAGTCGCAGCCGGATGCGCGGCATAAGCCGCGCATCCGGATGCGGCTGGCCGCGAATGAAAAAACTACCAAGTGAGTAGGAAAAGCACTGTCAAGGGAGAGAAGTGTGCATGATAGACCAATGATTGCTTTCAGTCTCTTACTTAGCGGCCCCTCTTTTCTATCTTTTTTTTTTTTATGTGCTTGGACCAAAGTAGATCTATGATCATTGGTCTATCATGCACACTTCTCTCCCTTGACAGTGCTTTTCCTACTCACTTGGTATTTTTTTCTAAATTACAAGCACTGGCAGTCAACCCTTTCGGTCTAGTTTTTTTTTTTTGGCCGCGAATGAGTTAATCTGTGTCATACATTGCATGCTACGAATTTTCCGCTGGAAGGCCCCTCTATAACTAATATCGTTAGTACATAAATAACAAGCTGCTATGTTAATATCTAAGCATGCATCTTCAATACAAAACTGGCTTTATTTAAGTGTGGTATTACCTTTGCGAGTCCTCCGCCTTTTTTGTCTTGCTTTGGGTCATACGGCGGTAACAACACACTCCCACCACACAGCTCATCGCCAGCACCAGAGGAATCCCCGCCGCCAGCCCCACTATCAGCCATAAGTGGGAGTCTGAAACTACGTCAGTCATTACGTCATTAGCTACGTCACTCGCTACGTCAAGGTGTGCCACTCTACGTATCTCTGTAAATTAATATCGGTTTGTACAGTTGGGAATGTTGTGATCAAAAGAACCTAGGGTCCATTTACAGTGTACAGGCCACACACATCTGAAATTACGAACAATGCTACAATAATATTATGGTGTTATGGTGTTTATTACCAACATGCAACAATAATATAAACTATTAAAAATGCAACAATAATATATGTTACAAAAAACATCGCTTCGACAGTTCCCATTAAGCAAGTGTCCTCGGGCCCAACGACGGTCGCAGTGGGCCCACGCACAAAGAGCACAAAGAGTCTTAAACGACGAACAAACTCACCAACAGGAGGTATCTTGACCGGGCTGAAAGAAAATGATCACACCAAAATCAGCTTCATTGACCGCGTTGGCACTATTTAAATATTACTACAATACTGATATCTAAGACAGTGCAAGTGTGATAATGAAGCCTGTGCTGCCCCAACTCCCCGTTTCGTTACATAACGATCAGCCACCGCCACGCTAAAGCATCGACTCAGTCATGGCATGTGGCAACGCACCGTTTCGAAGAGAGAGAAGAAGAAGAAAAAAAAAAACATTTCAAAACGCACTTGTGTGAACAGATTAAAATTATAGACATCCCGATGCGCAAAATAAATCGATCGTCCACAGTTCGGTGCAGACGTTCGGTGAGCTGGTCTTCGGGCTGACGTCAGCCTTAGCTGGCCCGCGCACAGCCGTGCGCGGGCCAGCTAAGGCTGACGTCAGCCCGGTGACCTTTCTGAACCTATCGTTTATTGGAACTTAACAAGCAAAATGCGTGTATCGTTCAATGGCGTAACAGAAATTATCATGATTATATTTATCAAAATCGTGCATCATCTATCACAGACTGGCTGGCTGTCACGTGACGAACTGACCTGCAAGATGGCCGCCCGTCTGTCAGCACACACGTGTGTCCCTCCCCACAAAGGCCCAGGGCTTTGTACAAATCACACGCGTCGGTCCCGTTGTGCACTGGGAGACACAAGACGAAAACAATGATGTGACAGAAGCCACAACCCGTGTCACCTATCAATATCCAACACCCTTCCCTCTCTTTGCGGGAGTGCAACAACCTGTGAGTCGCAACCCCGCCCATCCCCTCCGCCCCACCCTCACCTCTTCCCCATCCCTTTCCTCCTTTTCCTTGACAGGGAGAGTCATAAAGATGCACCGCGTACGCAAGTGAGCTCTTTCTTATAATCTACAACACTATACATTCTTTAATTGGATATAAAAACAAAACAGAGGAGAGAGAGAGGAGAGAGAGAGAGAGAGAGAGAGAGAGAGAGAGAGAGAGAGAGAGAGAGAGAGAGAGAGAATCAATGAATCTTACAGCGGTGAACATATTAACACAACCGGCGATAACGTCTTGTTTTCATACCTGCCATTGCTACAACTACAACTAAGTACAAAGTATACAAAAACAGGGAAATTAAAACACACTGATACAAAATATACTGATCAACAAAAGAAACGCGATTTTGTTTACCATAACGCTTTCTTCGTAAATATTTTTTAATCCGGGTTATTTTGACCTCATTTATTAGAAAATGTTACGAAGAGTGTGTTATGTCGTGTTCAAATAGAATGTTTAGTCTAAAAAATCGCACAGCGATGACTTATGACGTCATCAGTGACACTACCATTACGGGATATTGAACGTGAAATGGGGAGCATCTGCAGAAGACACAGCTGAAAGCCAACCAATGTGCAGTGTCACTAGGGTCCATGTGCATGAAATTCCGGCCGGTTTGGTCTTGACCTACTTTTCGTTTGTCAAAGGCACCTAAATAATCAACATGACCTACAAACATGAAAATCAAAAAGTTCTTTATTTTTAGGTTAGCGGCTATATTTACCTGATAAATGGATATGGGTGTGTTCTTTATCTCTGTGTCAGTCACAGTCAATTGTGGAGCATAAAAAATGGTTTGAAAGTAATTCACATTAAATTAAATAAGATTTATTAAGAAAATGATGTGTACCGGAAGTTCTGGTTCTCTAATAAATTTTTCGAGTCAAATTTTGTTTGAGGCAGTTAATAACATCATAAGCAATCCACACAACTTGTGTGTTAAAACATATCACAGGAAACTTGCTTCTCAGAGTGTGTCCAGTTTTGCTTATTTTCACCCCTAATGAAACCCTGTGTCCTCTAAGGTAGCCATGGGCGATAACTCATCCAATTTTTGTGTGAAGGTAGGTCAGACAGTAGGCGGAACATCAGAAGTAAGCAACAAATAAAATTTCCTTGTTTTTCTGTCAGGGTGGCTCTTTGTTTGCGGGTACACTTACGTACACTTTTCGCTACACGCCCACACGCACATACAAATGATTGAATATAAAATTGCTTTCGTGAGTATAGAGATATTTCTATAAGTGATGCCAGGTCTATACAGGTCTATAGTGTCAGAGTGGCTTTAACGTGTTGTGGAAGCGAATTCCACAGAGTGGAGCGTGCAACTGACAAATTTGATTTAAATATATCTATTCGAGGTTTTTAAAGAGAGACAGACATACAGACAGAGAAACTTCACTCAAGAGAACCACGTATTTTCCCCGACAGATTTGTACCCCAACCGCCAAGATGGAGTTCGCCTATAAACAAACGGTATGTATAGACTCATCCCAAATCTCCCCATGACTATCCCGTAACCTCCAGACATCACAAAGGTGACTGTCACTCCTGATACTCACCGTGCAAGTCCCCCACTTTGACCCCTGTCACGGGGTGAGTCTCGTTGTCTATTTTGAGACTGCTCGCCCTGATTTCCAGTAAGGCTGTGGTCAGATCAGCAATAGAATCAGGCACAGTGGACTCTAGCACCACGGCCTCTGTCACCAACACCACGCTGCCACTCCTACACACGAATAAAGTAATATAAATGTGTGTGTGTGTGTGTGTGTGTGTGTGTGTGTGTGTGTGTGTGTGTGTGTGTGTGCGTGCGTGCGTGCGTGCGTGCGCGCGCGCGCACACACACAAACACGCACGCACACACAAAACACGCACGCACGCACCCGCACTCACACACACACACACACACACACACACACACACACACACACACACACACACACACACACACACACACACACACACGAAACGTGCTAAACGAGAAACAGCAAATATGTCGCGTTTAGCAGGATAGACTCGTGCAGGAAGATCTTGCGAACAGTTTCCTGACCACGATTCAATTCGCCTCCAGGATGTTTCTCTCAAGATACCTTAGGAAGGCGAAAGACAGTAAGTCAACTTTTATAAAGAGCGAAATCTTCACTGTATTACTATGAAAATCTCGCTTTTCACAAAACGACTTTCTGCCTTTTGCATTGATAAGGCAGCAGTACCCATGGCCACCTTAAGTCCTATTTCCTGGACATCACATTTTTTGTAAAGCACGCGAGTCACCGACACCAGACAGCCCTGGCACTGGTACTGACGCTTGGAGATTCACCTCCAAAGACAAATCTGTCAGTTCTTAGCATGTAGAATACACCTCAAGCATGGTAGTGTGCACCAGTGATACCTTTGTGCCTAAACTTACCTGAGTGACGTAACGTTGACGTAGATCAGATCTGTGACGTATTTTCCCAGTATCTGCAGCAACTGTACACAGAGCAGCAATCAAGGCAAATGAACACATGCGGTGTACGGCGTTTGACGCATCAGCTAACTAACTGCACACGCCAACACACTAAGATCAACATTCTCAATTCTTGGAGCGGTCTGAGCACACGTTTAGGAGACAGATCGGTAATGGCAAAACAGTTATGCGCCATAGCCAGTAAAGAAAGGTCCTCGGGCACACGACGGCTGCAGTGGGCCCGCGCACGGGCCCACTGCGGCCGTCTTGGGCCCGAAGACCTTTTGCTACTGGGGTAGGGGCCTGACCATCGAGCTTTTACTGAAAACCGCGCAAACTCATTACTACATCAGAAGGGAGGACAGCTTTGACACGCGCGACAATCTGGAAAGGGGCTGCACTGTGATTCCAGAGCAATTTTCAACGCTCCGAAGCAACCTTCCGTCTAAAAACCCGGAAGAAACAAACTCAGTAGACTTCTTGCCACAAGTCTATACCAACCTTGTCCGCCGATCAGAATCGATAGTTTAGTAGCAAGGGTTTTTGCACAGTCAAGCATCATTCATGCAGACGTCCATTTACAGAGGAAAGCGTCATGCTCATATCTGATTGGTTAATGTAAATTAGCACATCTTGCAAAATTAGAATAACAGTAGACGTACACTGGCGCAATGACCTTTCGAAGAAGAATTTGCAAAGTAATGACAGTAAAAATTGAACACAATGGATGTAGCGTTGCCTCGTTCACGGCTCTCTGCTAAAGGGTTTAACGTCCGACGCTTGATGTTGAGAAAGAGGTCAGTGCATGCTGGGACGTTTCCGGGCATTTCCAGATTTTTGCGCATTCGGCCGAAGCTTTCCACCCTGTTGTTGTAGTAAATGAGTTTGGGCGGTGGTGGGCTGCGCACGCGGTGGCAGCGGTATTCACATTCAGCAAAAGTTTGATCGTCATGCCCCTATGGCGCCAAGCTAAGCCTTTACCCCCCCCCCCCCCCTTTCGCTGTCAGTGGTCACGGATTTCGCGTCTGGAATCACTGCACGCTGACCGACATTGGTTGAAACAACACAGATGTACATGAAACAAAAATAAGCTTAATGAACATTGGACTAATAAGAGACATCAACCCTCATGGGCCCCCGCGGTCGCGGGGGCCCATGAGGGTTTATGTCTCTTGCAGATGGATAGCGACTGCCTGGTCCCGACAGATAAAGGCTTAAATACCATGACTGTTCTATCTTCTGTCCTATTATTCTGAAGCTGATTGGGTTCACGAAAAGCCAAAGCAGTGTACCATCTCTGATTCTAACAACATAAATAATAATAATAATAATAATAATAATAATAATAATAATAATAATAGTAATAATAATAGTAATAATAATAATATTAATACTAACAATAGTAATAAGAATAGTAATAAGAATAATAATAGTAATAATAATAATATAGTAATAATTACATAATACTAGTCATATTTATAATAATAATTACTTACAACAATACTAATAACACTATTACTATTTATAATGAACAAAATATTATAGCGCCTAAACTCCGTACGGAGAACTAAACTCTTAACATGACCGTGAGCCTTTATATCCGGTGCGCACATGCGTCATTCAATCCATCATTATTCCCCTTGTGATGTTCCAGTTACATCCGTCACACAATGGCAATGTTGTATAATGAAGGCTAGCAAAACTGACCGATTTTTTCGTATCGCATGTTCGGTGGGGACCTACCTGCTCCTGGGCCTGTGATTTCACTTTCTCTGCCTCGTCCGCATGGAATGGCATGTCCACTGTTATCTCAAACTCCAAGGCTTTGGTGGCTGTCACACATACACACACACACACACACACATACACACACACACACACACACACACACACACACACACACACACACACACACACACACACACAACAAACAAACAAAATCATGTACGCGTATACCGCGCACACACATACAAATGCATTAGCCTCACACTGAGTTGTCATTTGGTGACCATCACAGACGATGCACCTAACGTTCCGATTACTCTAGTGCATTTCATAATTTAAATTATACAGTACCATTACCTGCCCACATACAGGGATGCAACTATAGAAATGACCGAACATGGGTCAAATGGCCTGGGTTTGCCAACATGAATCCCGGCTGTACTTTCTGAGAATATAACACACACACACACACACACACACACACACACACACACACACACACACACACACACACACCATCACACACGCACACACACACATACTCACTCACTCACTCACTCACTCACACTCTCTCTCTATTTCTGATTAGGTCATTAATTGTGTGTATCCCAGGTTTCAATGACTCATATTTATTCGGTACAGCTTGTGTGTAGCCAGCTACTCATTTGACTGACTAGCTTAACGTTATAAGCCGCGTAAGCGTAAGCGTGTGTGTGTGTGTGTGTGTGTGTGTGTGTGTGTGTGTGTGTGTGTGTGTGTGTGTGCGTGTGCGCGCGCGTTTGTGCGTGCGTGCGTGCGCGTGCGTGTGCGTACGTGTATGTTAGAGATAGAGAGTGGCGTGCTCAAATGTGCATGCGTTATGTATGCGTATTGGGTTGCGTGTATTCTTATTATATTATTTTAATTAAACCTCACAACATGTCATTATGCCCGACCAGTAAAGTTGGTAATTCCTATGTCACTTCCCCCTTACATTTTTTTTTCTTCTTTTTTTCTTGGCTTGTGTTGTGTCATGTAAAAAAAAAGTAGGTTTTTTTTTGTTCCCCTGTTCAGTAGTAGAAAACAATTAGTGCGATAGTAACTCTGTAATCAGTAGATTAGCAACGGCAAGTTCGAAAAATGGTTGTTACTACCAAAACTTTTACCGTTGTCAAATAAAGGATCATTGTCATTCTCTCTCTCTCTCTCTCTCTCTCTCTCTCTCTCTCTCTCTCTCTCTCTCTCTCTCTCTCTCTCTCTCTCTCTCTCTCTCTCTCTCTCTCTCTCTCTCTCTCTCCTCTCTCTCTCCTCTCTCTCTCTCTCTCTCTCTCTCTCTCTCTCTCTCTCTCTCTCTCTCTCTCTCTCTCTCTCTCTATATATATATATATATATATATATATATATATATATTCAAAACTATGACATGGGTTTTTTTTTATTGTTTTTTTTTTGTGACTATGATTCAATCCGCGAGCCACGGACAATAGCGTGTGTTCCTATGTGCTTAGGTGTGTGAGCCCTTGTATAAGTTGTGTGGACTAAATTTGAAATAATAACAGAAACGTTTGAATTTCTGTGCATGTGTTTTAACAAGTGCTGTGGCACTTAGACATTTTTATTTAGTTTTATACCGTGTTACGTAAATAGTGATTAATTTCTGGTAATCGGAACTGCGAAATATTACAGACTGTTTTGACGTTGGCTGTGTGTTTGCCTTTGAGGCAGCACACTGAGAACTGTTTGACTACGGAAGTCACAGTTACTTTCTGGCCTTTAGCCAGTGAATTGTCTTTTCTTGTTTTCTTTGGTGGACTCCCAAGTTCTCTTGGCAAAAGAGACTTAACCGTACTGTGTGTGTATGTGATCCCATTTTGAGATCATCGTGCATTTTTGTGTATGTGATCCCATTTTGAGATCATAGAGGCTTTTTACAGTGACTTTGACATTAACGCAAACTGACGAGAAGCGATGCCGAAAGCTTCAATCAGTAGCGTACAATCACTTGGACTGAAAATCGGACACCTTAATATTTTTCACCTGTTTCACAAGGTCCCCGATATTTGTTTATTTTTAAATGAGCCATCGCACTTCCATCTCTTTGGTCTCACGGAATCACGTCTGGGCCCAAACATCAGTGATGCTAGCTTACTTATTCCTAACTTTTCTCTAATCCGGCGTGACCCAGGCTACCCTGGACACACTGGAATAGCTGTCTATGTACATAACTCTATCCGTAATATGGTACGCAGACGTGAAGACCTTGAGTCCAGAGAGCTAGAGTGTGTGTGGCTGGAGGTGAAAATACCACATTCCTCTCCCATCCTTATCGCCTTTATGTACAGAAATCCAGCTGCTACTGCTGACTGGTATGACGACTTTGTACAAGTGATGGCCGGATAAAGTGAATGACACCGGTAAAAATGTTCTCATTCTGGGAGACTTTAACATCGATATGCTGAAACCCAAGCCGACATGGCAATCAGCGATCACTCTTTTCGGGCTAAAGCAGATGATTAAATCTCCAACGCGAGTATCACGCTCTGCTGCCACCATCATCGACCATATCTACACTAATAACCCAACAGCAGTAGCGGAAACTAATGTTTCTTCATTAGCCGTCAGTGACCACTTTCCCATCGCTTGTACATGGTCGTGCAATCTGCCCGCAAAACAAAGTCGGGACCAGCACTCGTACATAACGTACAGATCGTTTAAAAAGCTTAATACGAATGCTTTCTTACATGATCTAAGCTATGCAGGATTTGATCAAGTGTATAACTGCACTGACCCTGATAATGCGCTCACTATATGGCTTGATCTGTTCCTCGGGGTGCTGAATAAACACGCGCCGCTAAGAAGGAAGCGAGTCCGACGCCGCGAGCCTCCCTCCTGGATAACGGAGGAAATCAAACAAACTATGGAGGCACGAAACACCGAAAACCGAGAAATGAACTTCCCTGAGTTTAAACGTTTGCGTAACAATGTTCAATAATTAGTTCGAAAAGCTCAAAAGTCATTTGTTGAAAAAAAACAATAGAGAACGTAAAATCTCCTGCTTCTGTTTGGACTGCTTTGAATACCGGAACAAACAACACGCGCAGGCAGACTCCTACCATTCCACACGAATTCTCTGCGGAAAGCATAAACAATTTCTTTCTCTCAGCTCCAAAAACGCTACTTACTTCCAACAGCCCTGATCCGTCAGGGTATGTAATATCGGATCACCTGTCCATGTTTTGCCAGGAACGATTATCGTCCGATGATACGTTTGATATCCCCTTTATCGCTGTTCACGAAGTCGGGCGTTATATTACGTGCCTTAAGAACAAGACATCTGCTGGTGTGGACGGTATAAATCGTTATATACTCTACATATCACAGCCTTATATTGTCGAGCCCCTCACTTACATTTTTAACTTATGCATACAGTACAATACTTTTCCTGTGGCCTTTAAAAAGGCAAAAGTTGTTCCTATACCCAAGACCAAAGATACTGCTGATGTAAATAACCTTCGTCCCATTTCTCTTCTGTCTGTTTTATCAAAGCCACTTGAGAGGCATATTCAAAAGCATCTCCTCCAGTACCTCGAAGAACGGTCCTTGTTAAATAAGTTCCAGTCCGGGTTTAGACCTAAACACTCATGCCACTCAGCAATAGTGCCTATGATTGATTTATGGCTAGTTAACATCAACAATAACAAATGTCTGGCACGGTATTCTTGGACCTGAAAAAGGCGTTCGATCTTATAAACCATTAAATCTTGCTGAGGAAACTTAATGTTTATTTCAACAACAGCAGCCGGTCAGCTCTTTCATTTTTTAACTCTTACCTCTCTGCGAGAACACAAGCTGTCTATGTAAATGGCAACGATTCCACAGAGGGTAAGGTGAAGCTTGGTATTCATCAGGGTTCGGTTCTGGGCCCATTATTATTCGGTATCTTTATTAATGATTTGCCACTACACATCACATGGTGCAGTAGCAATAGAATGATAGTCAATCCAACCAAAACAACAACAATAAAACATGCTAGTCACAACACGTCAGAAACATCAGCTGCAACCCGCGCCTCTAAACCTCTCATTTGAAGCTGTCCCCATAGAGCAAGTACAGCAGCACTGTTTACTAAGGATAATTGTAGATAACCAACTCATTTGGCAACCTCATCTTATACACATCGGAAAGACAATTTCAAAGAAATTATTTTTACTGTCTAATCTGAAAGCGGTCATTAATTTGACCACGCGTAAACTATTTTTCAATGGATACATCAAGCCCCACATTGATTATGCTTCGACAGTTTGGGATGGCTGCAGCGAGGTCCAGTTCAAGAAAATATATTCGCTATACAGGAGAGCAGCCAAACTAATTATTCCTAGTTCCTCTCTACCCACTGAGTCGAGGCTCGAGGCAGCTGGACTCCTTCCTCTTGGCAAACACTTAGTATTTAACAAGTGCGTGCTAGTGCATAAGCTCTTACTTATCGGAACTCTTTACTCTTACTGAGAAGAGATACAGCACCTCTCGGAGCAGCCTGAGCATAAAGCGGTCCCGCATTGATTTGTATAAATCCAGTTTGTCATACTCAGGTGGTTTCCTCCGCATCTACAAGTTAATTCCCTAGCTGAGTTTAAAGCAAAACTGTACAAGCATTTATCTAAGGCAACGTAAATTTAATTATCTCGTGTTTTCTAAACATATATTCCTTTTTTATTATTTTAAATTCTTTTTATGCAATTATTATTTTTTTATCATACCACTTGCGCTCACGTGCCGTTTTGGGGGGTGCTTAACGTATTAGCCCGGTCGGGGGATGCAGCGCGGGTGCACCGTTTATTCGAGCGATGTGCTTAGCATGTCATTCGAGTGAAAGTTATCCTAAAGTTTGTCAGTCAGTCAGTCAGTCACTCTCTCTCTCTCTCTCTCTCTCTCTCTCTCTCTCTCTCTCTCTCTCTCTCTCTCTCTCTCTCTCTCTCTCTCTCTCTCTCTCTCTCTCTCTCTCTCTCTCTCTCTCTCTCTCTCTCTCTCTCTCTCTCTCTCTCTCTCTCTCTCTCTCACCTACGCATGCCCCTGCTAAGTCCCTGACGTAGCTGCCCGCACAGACACAGGTGTAGTTGCCGTCATTGTTGTTGCACTGCTCGTGGTCGGCCTCAACACAGTCGTGCTGGCCTCGCGCACACTCGTCAACGTCCTGACCACACTCCACTCCCTCCCAGCCTGCCTGGCAGTGGCACGTGCCGTTTACGTGGTCACATGACCCCAGTGCGTGCTCCCATGGACAGTAGCAGATCCCTTGACAGCCTTGTCCGAAAGTACCGGCCGGACACGCTGGCCAGGAGACATGTGATGAACGTGTCAGTTAGCAACCAGAGGTTCTCCAACAGACAAGAGCAAAATGCAGGTGTGTGTGTGATTGTGTGTGTGTGCGTGTGTGTGTGTATGTGTGCGTGTGTTTGTGTGTGTGTGTGTTGTTGTTGTTGTTGTTGTTAGTGTGTGTGTGTGTGTCTGTGTGTCTGTGTGTGTGTGTGTGTGTGTAAGGGAGAGGTAGGGAGCGAAGTATAAGGGTGCTGGGGGGGGGAGGGGGGAAGGGGGTGGCGGGGGGGGGGGGGGGCACAATACCCTGAAATTCAACTTTTGGACCATGCGACCCCCACCCAGCTGCAAGAGACGATCAACCCTCATGTGCCCCCGCAGATCGCTTTCATGATGATTACTGCCTCTTGTTAGTCTTATTTTCTTTATACCTATGTTTCTCCCATTTAATCTGTGCTCTACGCGCGGATGTGGGTCAATGTTTAGCGGGTTTCGGGGAGAAATTCACGTGATCATCGGCAGCAAAGCGGAGTTAAACACGTACACTAAAACACGGAAACACTACCTGTACATCCATCGTCCTCAGTCATGATGTAGCCAGTCTTGCACGAGCAGTAGTAGCTGCCCTCCGTGTTGTGACAGTCCGCGTGCTCGCCACACGCGCGCACAGCGTCCACACACTCGTTCACGTCATCAGTACAGTTGCCGCCATGCCAACCTCCCCTGCACTGGCACGCGCCACTGACGGTGTCACATGACACGGCGTTATCAGGATGACACGTGCAGTTGCGTGCGCAGAGCTCTCCGTACGTCCCTGCCGTACAGGCTGCACAAGACACGATGACCATTGGTGAAATGAGTCATTATGTCACAGGCGTCATACCTCGAATGCATTATCACGATGCGCATCAATGTATTATTCGCTCGTCTCATTCTATGGACTTTTAGAACACTTGACGTCTTCCGAAATTCCACGAAATGCCAGCGCGTAATGCCCTATGTAAACACTAAATAATGACACATATATGTAAACTAACCTTTCCTCAGTCTTGACGCCAAATTTCATGTTTCTCAGAGTTGTCGTTTCCAAGCTAACGGATCTGGAAGTTCGTGACCAGTCGACGTTTGTGTGTCTGTCACTGAGGTCTCAAATTGCGGATTTAGAGATAAGATACAGGCCAATTATGACTAAAAGAAAGGCTTCCAAGTGACCGACACATTGGACAGTTAGGTGGCGACTTCTAGCAAGGACGCTCCATGCAGGGCCAGTGTATACAAGTGGTTATAACCAATTCGAGAGGGGTACGGAAAACTGACAGACAATACCCGTCCGGGTTGTCCTGTTACACCAGAGAACGTGAATACTGAGAAGCAGTTAACCCCTTCTCTGCCGAGAAAAAAGTGAATATGACCGAACTGCAAGGGGCATAGACACCCATGAACCCCTCTCGACTGCGGGGGCTCATGAGGATCTATGCCTCTTGCTGAGACCAATTTGTATCCATGTTTCTCGGACAGTGCTGGCTTTTGGTGGTTGAATGAACCAAGATTTCAGAAACAAAAGTGTACGTACAGCGTGTGTACATGGGCATGGTAAGGGTTAATCACACGAGGGTGTTCGAGGAAGAAGAAGAAGATGAGATCCTCGAGTGACACCCAGGGAGATACAAAACATCATAGGCATTAACCCCATCACTGCCAGTGCAGCTACATCCTGTTTCTGAAATCTTCGTTCGCTCAACGACCAAATTCTACAACCGTCCAAGGAACGCAGATAAAAAATTGTCACAGCAAGATGCATAGATCCTCATGAGCCCCCGCAATTGCGGGGGCTCATGAGGATCTATGCCTCTTGCAGCTGGTGCGCCCGTTCGATACAATATGCTTCGACGGACGAGCAAAAGTGGCGATGGGTGGAATGGTACCCGGTCTCGTTAGAAAATAATCAAGACGAGAAGCATCAGTCGACGTAGTCATTACATCATCTGTACAGTCCTCTGGCATTACAGGTAAAGACCTTATTTCTACAGTCCCCTTGCATTACAGTTGAAAGACCTCATCTCTACAGTCCACTGGCATTATGGGTAAAGGTCGAAAAAAAATAAATGAAATAGAATATAAAAAGAATAAGAATACCGTTTATTATATAGGCGTTTTACCCAATTCTGTAAATCGTCTCAAAGCGCCGCGAACTGAACTCAACACGCACGCTCACGTGACACACACGCACTCTGAAGACAAACACAGTACAAGACAGACACAGGACATTCACGTGGTGCAAAGGGTCAGCTCAGCATCACAGACAGAGACCTCACCTCTACAGGTAACGTGCTCACCTGCACAGGTAAAGATCTCACCTCTACAATCAACTGTCGTAACAGGTAAAGTCCTCACCTCTACTGATACAGTGCTCACCTCTACATGTAAAGATTTCACCTCTATTGGTACAGTGCTCACCTCTACAGGTAAAGATCTCACCTCTACATGAGCGCTGGTCAGGGTTCAGCATGTATCCGGGCCGACAATTACAGGTGAATGACCTGCTGTCCTCTGTCACATTACACACCTGGTCACACGGGCCCGCGGCACACCAGTCAATCTCTGATTATATAGGTAAAACACGTATGAATATCCCATGTTACATTCCGTTGAAAGAATCATTCGCGATGAAGGTGTACCGACATCAACCCTGTTAACAGCTCACACGGCTTGCCGCACCATCAGCTAGAGCCGCGAACACACGACGCCGCTGCGGTCCGGGTAAAAAAAAAGTGAGGTTTCGTTTGCGACGAATGACTCCCAACAACGAACGAGAGCGAAATCGCGGTGCATAACGGAGGGCTCATGAGGATCTATGCCTCTTGGTGATGTTTGGTGTGTTCTCGATGAGTATGCCACAAAATAATACCGACTGATATGGGCGACTGATAGCGCCTTGATTCAAGGTATAGTAAGGAGCAACTAGGTAACGGTGCTATCGCCTTTTCCCACCTTAAGGCCCCGCGCTACACGAGCCCGGTTTTGAGGCCGATTCCCGATCAGTTTTCGAATCGGTAGGTGACCGGGCCGGACTAAAAAACGTGTGTACTGCCACACAGTCCCGACTTGTTTAGCCGACCGGTTTGAACCGAAGATCAAAGTCGTACCTGTTCTGCAAAATGACTGCTAGTTTTGACAGTGATGTTGATGTGCTTGCATTATCAGCAGTTTTGCATCATATTCGGGAAGAGGCGTGCGAAACATCAGCGGCAACGGCCGTGGTACCACAACAGGCGTGTTCGGCCATTTGCAAACTGTGAAACGACATGCTTTGCGAGACGCGCTCTGATTGGTTGAAGCTTACGATCGGGGCCGAATCGGAACGGAAAAATAGAGCAGGTTCTAGACACCCGATTCCCAGCCGATTGGGACCGGATCGGATAATTGACGTCATCCAATCGCAATCGGATCGGAATCGGCTTCAAAATCGGGGCACAACCGGCTCGTGTGGCGAGGCCTTTACCCCCGTGAGATGGCCTTACTCGCCGGTTCGGCGTAAAACCCAAATAAATAACTAACTAACGTTTCCCACCTTCCGTGCTGCTTACCGTACCTTGGAACAGACAATAGTGAGATTTGGTTTGCAAGGAACGACTACCGACCAACAAAAGCAAAGTCACGGTGGATAAGCACTGTGTGCCACAAACGTACGCCACACTCCTAACATCTACAACAGGCATAGATCCGCATGAGCCCTCCGGGCTCATGCGGATCTATGCCTCTTGGAGACGTTTGGAGTGTTGTCTGTACGCCTCGAGTTCGCTCTCGTCTGTTGTTGCGAGTCGTTCCGTCCAAACGAAACCTCACACAGTTTGATTGTGTTCTTTTGGACATCGCCTTAAGACTACGCCTGTCGTAGCGCGTTTTGTCACGATGACTCCTGCGGGATTCATGTAGACAAAAAGAACTTTGAACAGTCAGTTAAGGATTATCTTGCACAAATGAACATTGACAGATGCAAAGAGGCTTGAAGGCGGCATTACAATTTTCAGTGGCGGTGTTACATGCAACAACAGATAAACAATCTTTGGCTTCATGCGGACTACACACAAAATACTCACGCGTGAAACTGCAGGTGACGTTGTTATTATCTAGGTGATAGCCGCTGTTACAGAAACATGACTCTGTCCCGTTGTGGATCACACACCCGCCATTGTCCTTGTCACATTTTCGCTGGCTGCACTGGGTCTGGGCTGACAGGACAGGAATCGGTGGTTAGTGCGCGCGCGCACACACATACACACACACACACACACACACACACACACACTCGCACGCACGCACGCACGCATATACACACACACGTCCACACACACATACACACACGTACACACACACACACACACACACGAATGCACAGAGTGGCAGAGAGAGAGAGACAGAGAGAGGCAGACAGACCGAGAAATTTGGCCGTGAGCTGTTTTACATTTCGTTTTTGTTACATCTAGAGGCCTGAATGAATGTGCGTGAGCCAAGAGAGAGAGAGAGAGAGAGAGAGAGAGAGAGAGAGAGAGAGAGAGAGAGAGAGAGAGAGAGAGAGAGAGAGAGAGAGAGAGAGAGAGAGAGAGAGAGAGAGCGTGCGTGTGACAAACTCTGCGTTTTAAGCCTTACCTATACAGGTGTATCCATCATTGTTCAACACGTATCCCGACTGGTTACAGAGACACCTGTAGGAACCCTCCACGTTGTGACACACTTGACTGCAGTTATGAGTGATGGACAAACGGCATTCGTCCACATCTGGCGGGCAGTCAACCAGACAACAGTGCCTGAACAATGTCTTACAAAGGTTTTATCATTAGCTACCTGCCAATCTTGGTTGAACATTTTTGCAAAATTGTTGATAAAAAACCTTACTTTCTACAGACAAAAAAAACAACAAAACAAAACAAAAAACCAGACGTATTTCACATCATTTCCCAATCTCTTGTGACCTTTCAACTTTCCGAGGGGTCATCCAAATTAACATGCATAGGTAGGTCTTATCAGTAGGTGTCTGCTTGTAAATAGTAGTTAGGAAAAAATAAGAACAAGTGGCTATTTAATAAAAAATGTTTTACAAAAATTGTATTCCTGAATCGTGACTCTTGATCTTTCCGAGGCCCGGGGGTCATGGAAATTAGTATGCATAAGACGGTCTCACCATCAGGTACCAAGTTTGTGTTTGTAATTGTGAATAGTATTCGCGTCACCGAAATTAGCAGGCATAGTAAGGTATCATGATGTATCTCTATACCAAGTTTCGTTGGAGTTGTTAATTGATAGAAAAATATTTACTGTCAAAATATGGTTATGTTTTACCTTTTCCTGAACTCTTGTGACTCTGAGAGAAAAATATTTATTGTCAAAATATGGTTATGTTTTTACCTTTTCCTGAACTCTTGTGACTCTGAGAGAAAAATATTTATTTTCAAAATATGGTTATGTTTTTACCTTTTCCTGAACTCTTGTGACTCTGAGAGAAAAATATTTATTGTCAAAATATGGTTATGTTTTTACCTTTTCCTGAACTCTTGTGACTCTGAGAGAAAAATATTTATTGTCAAAATATGGTTATGTTTTTACCTTTTCCTGAACTCGTGTGACCCTTGACCTTTCCAAGAGGTCACCCAAATTAATACTCATAGGAAGGACTTACCATCAGGTATTTTTTACTGTTTGAGTTTGAAGTTTTGAATAGTATTTGAATAGTTTTTCGGTTTTTTTTTTTAAATGCCAAAGAGTGGTCATCTTTGACCTTGTCCCTTGTCACCTTGACCTTTGACTAAGGTCACTCAAGTTCGTATGTTTAGAAATGTATCCTTGGGCCAAGTCTGGACACTGTGGAATTGGCCCATTACATAAACTCAGTTTTGCTACCGCACGTGGGCAAGCAATAAAAGCCATATGACATGATGGTTCAGCGGAAACTGAGACCCGTGTTAATGTAAGTGATCCTTGGCGTCAGCACGTCCTCGTGTTCGTGAGGCGTTTAACTCATTCGAGACTTGCTGCCTACGGATACGCGGCGGTTCGCCGCGTATCCGTAGGCGGTACGTCTCGAATGAATTAATCTCTATATTTACAACCCCTAGAGAGCAACACTATTGCTATAAGACATGCCGCATTGTTGCAGTGTGTGTTGGGAGTTTGAGGACAACGAGGCGCCTTACCGCGACACTGTCCCGTGCTGTTGTCTGGAGTGAACCCCTGGTAACATAGACAGCGATAGCTACCCGGGGTGTTCTCACACAGTTGGCTGCACGGCGAGAAGACACACTCGTCGGTGTCTGCGGAGAAAGCAAGTTTAAAAAAACAAAAAAACACTGTATTAAATATCCCACTTGGGGGCAAACAGTCGTATAAATCAAAATTATACTAGGCCTATTCGCAAAATAAATCACGAGTGGTTCGACTGAAAAAAAAGCTCGCTAAAGCAACTTAATCTTTGCGTACACAGCGTAGACGGATGTGATTCTTAGAAAGCTGTGGTTGCCTGATGTAAGCACTTCCCCTTTCGCCCAAACACTGACGCGTAGCGTTTTCTGACCGACCTTCACACGAGCCGTTGTCCCGTCTGCTGTAGCCCGCCCGACACTGACATCGGTATCCGCCCCGGAAGTTGAAACACTCGGCGTTCATTTCCCGGCATTCTGCGAGGGCAGCCTCGGTCTGGCACTCGTTGACGTCATCAGCACAGCGTTCGCCGCGCCACCCCTCCTGGCACACACACCCCGTTAGGACGTCACAGCGCTCGGCCCCAACACCGCAGTCACAGGTACGGGTACAGCTGTTTCCCCACGTTCCATTAGGACACGCTGCAGAAAACACCACGATATAGGACATTATACAAGATGCGAGGTTCGTTTGCAACGAAAGACTCCCAACAGCAAACAAGAGCAAGGTCACTGCGGATAACCAGATTGCACCACAAGAATAGAAAACACACCAACCATCTCCAGGAGGCATAGAACCTCACGAGTTCGGTATAACCAGCTTGTACCATAGTATAGAAAACACACCAACCATCTCCAGGAGGCATAGAACCTCACAGTTCGGTATAACCAGCTTGTACCATAGCATAGAAAACACACCAAACATCTCCAAGAGGCATAGATCCTCATAAGCCCGGAGGGCTCATGAGGATCTATGCCTCTTGTAGATGTTTGGTGTGTTCCCTATGCGTCTGGTTGAAGCTGGAGCCGCGATATCGCTCTCGTTCGCTGTTGGGAGTCGTTCGTCGCAAACGTAACCTGTCCGTTATATGATATCAAGAGCACGGGTACAATTACGGATGGAGTCTGGCACGTCTCCATCCACCCTTCACATTATGAATGAAAACATTGTGGTGTAGCGCACTGACCTTGTGCCCCAGGGCATCCTTGATCCATTACGTTGGCTTTGCATGACCGTGACGTGTGAGGCAGGCGTTACGTTACCGCGTCACTCGTTATGCGTCCGTGACACGTGCTGTATTCGTTACTTACCGTGATTTATGACGTGGCTGTTACTGTTACATTGTGGTTGTGTTATTCTTTTTAGGGCATGTGTGTGTTAATCACAGGAAAGATCCGGTGTTCAGTTGAGTTAATTTAGATCAGAATCACGTACCTTTTTAGTATGATTCGTTTCCTTTTGCATGGAGAATTGCGATCGATTTTTTTTTTAATGTGTGTGACTATAATGTTGCACATTTCGCTAAATTGTTGCAAAGTCCGACCTTGATTAAGCTGGAAGGTTCTGGAAAAGGCGCGATCGTTCTAGTGACCTCAAACATGACGTCAAAGTTTTGTAGCACACGTTGGGTACAGTTCGCAACATTTACGTAATGCACTTAGATTTTAGTGGAAGACTGTAGATAGACATAGAGTGTTCTTTTTAATGAATATTAATGATTTTGGTTACGTTTTTTTCTGATTGGTTGAGTTGTGTAATTCGCGGCATTGTTCAGGAAATCTCTAATAAGTATAACAGATGGTGTTAGGAAATATGTGCATGCATTGTACGAGAGAGTGTATCAAAGTGTGGGTGCGTTGTGCTGAGAGTGCATGTGAGAATAAAGTACTGTTGGAACTGTTACTCCAGTCTGGTCTACAACCTTGTGCCACGTGTGACGAGTTGCAGCTGAGTGAGTTTGTTTTTTTTTTTCTTTCTACAAGAACACTACGCGAGTGTGTCTAGTGCGATTGCATCATACTACGACAACGACTACCACGTAACAGTTACTCACCGTGACACGTGAGGCGGTCGTTACCCAGCACCATACCCGGGGGACACGAACAGAAGAAGCCGCCCTGCGTATTGTTACACGTGTGGGAACAGTTGGTCACGCCCGATGTACACTCGTCAACGTCTAGGGACAAAACAAACTATAGTGTAATGACAATGTTATCTGTATTACCAGTTACAGGCTTTGCCAGTTGTTATTGTTGCGTCCAGAGTCCGGTCAGGGAAATGATTTTGAAGGTGAAAGTCGAGGACTTTAGCCCGATACTCTCATCTTCGAAATCAAGTCCCTGATCCGAACCCTCGAGGCGACAAAAACAACTGGCGAATCCTAACTATAAATACAAAGATTGTGTCTTCAAGTGCATAAGCACAAAGAATACCCTTGAGAAAACTCCTAGCAGAGTACGTGTGACCTAGATATTCTGGGGACGCAATTCTGAATGTTTTTGATTGTCACTCAGTTTCCTCCCTTGCCCTTTATTAGCTCGCGCGAACCGCTGCATACGCTTCGGAATGTTTGTCCAAGGTATTGTCTAAGTTAACCGTGTGCGTGTCGGTAGCGTTTGATGTCACGATGATTCGTATAGGAATCATCGCGACAAAGCCTCATTTTGCGTTATTCTTTTTTTGGGGAAAAACAACACAACATAAGTCGTACACTGATATCACGTGCACGTGTGTTTAGTTGCATAACCCCCGCATTATTTAATCAGTGGCTTTTTGTGGTTGTGCCGTTTTGATTCACCTACCCTAGATTCTAAAGAGGGTTATGCGCTTCGAATTTTCTGCCGAGGATATTATCTAAATTACCACTTTTTTTATCTTAATAATAATAATTATACTTATAAAGCGCAAACTCACTGCAGTGCAGGTTCTAAGCACTTCTTTCTAAAAATTGATACCAACGGCGTTACGTGACACCTGCATACAGTCATGCTGTAACCCACCAATCCCCTATAAATTATCGTTTATTTATCTGCATTTCTGTGCCTAATGGTTTAACTAAGTGAAAGTTAGTTTGTTTTTGCATTGAGAAACATAATTGGCAAAAGCCATACTTGTGAATGAACGTTTTGCTCAGCAAGTGCGTTGTCACGGAAAATTATTATAAGCCTGACACACTCCAATAAGGAACTGACACTCGTCAGCACTAAATACAGCAAACCGTAAGGACATACATCCTACTCAAGCAAGATATGTTGACGCACTTTATGCTAACGGGACAAAATTCAGTAAACAGCAATGGCCTGACTGCTCCTTTTTTTTTAACCCTTTGGATGTCGGTAACGGTTTTAGTCGCGATTATTCTTGCAGGATTCATCGCACTATAACCACTACCGACACCCAAAGGGTTAACTGTTAGTTTAACGCTTTTTGTGACAATGTGTCATTTGTTACAAAGCTGCTGGGCACTCCATGGAGTCTCTGTGTCATTTGTGGCAGCGCTGATGACACCCTTGGGCTTTGCAAAGAAACAAACGGGGAAAAAATTGTCCAACAGCTAAGAGTGCTAAGGCACGAGCTTTACGATAAATGTTACACTGCCATACAGCTCATTACAAAAACTTCCAAAACAAATGGCACACTGAGCGCTGGCTGTTTTAGTACAATGACAATGAACAGTTCAGCACCAGTACAGTACAGGTACGCTACCTGTACACGTAGTGTTGTCGTCATCAAGCCTGAATCCCAAGCGGCAGAAACACGATTCACGGTCATCGTCAGACAGCGTACAGCCGTGATCACAGGACGAGTTGCTGCACGGTTCACGCACTGGGTACAGACAGAAACATTCGGCTTCCATTGCCAGTGCTATAGGTACCGAGCGGGGGGGGGGGGGGGGGATGAGACGCGCTGACCCATGTCCGCCTACCACCCCCTCCCTCCCCACTACCCCTTTAAAGGAAGTGGAGATGTGTGTGTGTGTGTGTGGGGGGGGGGGGGGCGATGAAGGTATTGTTTTGTGCCTCTTTCTATACGTTTTGTTAGTTCCTTCCTTCACCCCCACGCCCACCCCACTCCCCCTCGCCGTCGTTTGATTATTAAGCACAGCACATATCTGTTTTTCACTGACCAGGGTGTGCTACAGTGACCCTGACCTTGAGTGCATTAGTTTGACCCTGACCTTGAGTGCAGGAGGCGCGGTCGGCGTTGAGCGTGTAACCATAGAAACACTCACAGCCGTAGGCGCCGTCAATGTTGATACACACCTGATCACAATCGTTTGCCGCGCGTGTGCACTCGTCAATATCTGATGAAAAAAAAAGCAGATTAAACACCGGTTACAGGTTAGACACCGACACCCGGGGTACAACAATAGCAACTGAGCACTGCTGAAGTTAGTTAGTTATTTGGGTTTAACGCCGAGCAGGCGACTAAGGCCATCTCACGGCGGCACTGCTGAAGATCGTTACTAGCATCTGTGTGGATTCTACTCACACACTTTATCGTCAATGCGTGGCTCTACGTCATACGTACAGAAGTGACCTTGCCATGCCTATATTCACATGCATACGTCTTACGTGTACAGGTGCGGTTGTCAGGTGCAGTAAACATTAATCGCGTTATATAAAAAACACACGTGTCATTGCCGGGCAGTAGATATCCAAGTGAACAGGCATAGACATTAGAAAGAGCCACGGCTGAACAGACGCGCCTTACCTATACAGGTATTGTTGTCAGGCAGATACCCGGGTAGACAGGTGCAGAAGAAAGAGCCGGGTAGGTTGGTACAGCGCTCCAGTTCCCCGCAAGCCGCGCCACGTGCACACTCGTCAATATCTGCAAATCACAACATCAGCCTGACCTTACAAAAGGGAGACAGTTTGGTAACTGGTAATAAACATACGAAATTATCTACTGCCAAACCGCCTCTATCGCATTCCATCGCGCCATCACAGGTCCTTACAATTTCGTCCCTGTATTACCCAATTCGCAAAAGGCCATCGGGCCAACGTCGGCCCAAAGGCCTTTTGCGCATTGCGTACTGCCCTTATCCACTCCCAGCTTCAGGACACAGTGTCAGACTGCCACTGTCACGTTCCGCAGTACACTCTGTACAGCAAATACCCGCCCAACGTTCCGCATAATGACCTGCGGAGCACAACGTCTGCCCGAAGTTCTCTACACGTACCTGTACATACACCCGCACCATTCGTCTCGTAACCATGGCGACAGGAGCAGGTGTATGATCCTTCGTTGTTGTGGCACACCCTGTCCCTGCCGCACACATCCGGGTTCTCCTGACACTCGTTGACGTCATCCTTACACTCGCCTCCTCCCCAGCCCGCCCGACACACACAGCCCGTGACCGGGTGACAGGACACGCCCCGCCCGCTGCACGAGCAGGTAGAGCCGCACTGGGGGCCGTAGGTCAGTTCGGCGCAGGGGGAGCAGGTCCGCAGGTCAGAGTTCAGCTGATACCCGGGGTAGCAGGAGCAGGAGAAATTGCCCTCGGTGTTATTGCAGGTCTGGGTACAGGGCGTCACGCCCGACTGACACTCGTTAAGGTCCACACAGCTCGTGTTGTCCGTGTCGAGAAGGTAACTAGAGTTACAGAAACATTTGGCTGTGTCCTCCACCTGCCGGCAACCCTGGGAACAGTTCATGTTGGAGCAGACTTTCTGCGTGCTCTGGTCCTGCTGACAGCTGTCTGTATTTGCGTTGTAGGTATAGCCCTTATGACACGCACACTCGTATCCCCCATCCGTGTTGTTACACAGCTGCTGGCAGTTGTCTGCCCGCTCGGCGCACTCGTTAATGTCGTGACATGTGCGGTGATCAGTGTTCAAGCGGTACCCGTCACGGCACACACACAGGTAGCTACCCGCCGTGTTATTACATATGTGCTGACACTGGTTATCACCGTCCTTACACTCGTCCTTGTCCAGACAGACGTCAGCACCCGCAGACCGCACGTACCCGGCTGGACAGCCACTACAGTTATACCCGACCCCCTGGTCGCGCTCCTGTTGTGGCGTGAGGTCGGTGCAGGTCTGGAGCGGGTCACACGGACTGTCCAGCTCACACGCGTCTCTGTCTGTCTCACAGTCCTCACCTGTCCACCCCGCATCACACACACACACGGCGTGCAGGAACGTCAACGTGCCCACTGACTCCTGGGTACTATCGTCACACCTACCCCGGCCGCTACAACCCGAGCACATGAGGATGGGGATCTCTCTGACAGCGGACTGGCCGTGCTTGCTGTCCACGGCGTACACGCTGCAAGTACACGGTGGTAGATACAGTATACTCACGAGCAAAAGAAATGCGATGTTTTTGGATTCATCGGAAACACTAAAGTGTTTTAGATGATTCCCAAAATGTCGCATTTTTTGGGTTTTGTCAATATATATGCAGTAAACACACAAAGAATGGTAGGCCTAGTAATTGGTTATAACGGGGAAAAAGTAAAACAGGTCACATGACACGGGGAAAATCAGCCCAACGATCCCTTCCTGAGACAATAAAGTTGTATAAAGTTGTAACTTCAGCACTCGTTGTAGCCGCAGTGGCCGACATACAAGTCACAGATAATACTAACAGAGTTAGTTAGTTAGTTATTGGGATTAAACGCCGAGAAGGCGACTAAGGCTATCTCACGTCGGAATAATAAAAGGGTATACGACACTCAGCAAGAATGCTTCGCACACACCATGGCAGCAGCCATGTAGAGAAATCAGTAGGATTGTGCTTAGACAATCGGGGGCGAGTGGTGTATGAGATATTTTCCACCCGAAGTTTTTGTTGTTGTTGTTGTTTTGTTTTGGTTTTGGTTTTGTTTTGTTTCTTTGTTGTTTTGCTTTGTTTTGTTGTTGCTGTTTTGATTTTTTTTCCTATTTAATAATAGGAACAACTTTGAAATGGGGCTCGTCGGAGCGCATTCCGGATCATGCACGTGACGCTTTTGGCGTGCGGTGCAGAAATTCTGACAAAGAAGTAACAAGATGAAAATGACGTCACGTCTAGCTACGCAAACCTTGCTGGAGAACGTCTTTTGGGGCCAAGCGCCGCGCGCGCGCGCGCGTGCGTGTGTGTGTGTGTGTGTGTGGGGGGGGGGGGGGGTGACAGCGACTAGAGCCCGCGTTTGAAGACGGAGAAGCTTAAAATCGTACGATTTTGTCCCTAAAAGAATAACCTCAAGGTAGTTTATTTATTTTATTTTTTTTTTATTAAGATGCTCATTGGCGAGAAAATGGCCGTTTCACAAAAACCGGTTGATCCACGCTGGAGTCCGTAATGTTTCTTATTTTTAATAGATATTTTGCATACAGTCAGATAAAAGGGACATATTGAATGAGTTCGTTAACCAGTATTGTACCTCTACAACGTTGCCGGTGATTGATAATTAAACAAAATTTTGAAAAGAAAAAAAATCACGTTTTTGGGATTAATTTCACGAATTATTTGGGATTAATCTTAAAACAACTGAATCTTTTTTTACGAAAAAATAACAATCTTCTCATTAATAATGTCATGATTTTTCATATACGGTATTTACATAAGCCTACAATTTGTCTCGGCTGTCGGGTACGATTAGGTCAATTGTTCCCTGGATGCCATAGGGTGTGAAAATCAGACAATTTTCTGCACCACTTTTTCGAAGTCATTTGTAAAACAGCTAACATAACTTTAATTTTTCTTTTATGAAAAAAAAACTATCTTCTCATTAATGCACGCATGATTTTTCATAAACAGTCTTTGCATAAACCTGCTGTTTGTCCCGGCTCTGGGGTAGGATTAGGTCAAATTGTGACCTGAAAGCCCTAAGTGTGAAAATCAGCAAGAAAATTGCAAAGTTTGATCTTGTAATACGTCAAATGTTAGTACTGCGATGAGTGACGTCGAGTCGTCACTATGAACACGGCGTCGTGGGACTAATGATGCCATGACGTGAAGTTTGAAGTGACGTCATTTCGCTGCTCGTGCTATAATAATAATAATAATAATAATAATAATAATAATAATAATAATACATAGTTCTTGTATAGCGCTGTTTTCCAGGAAAACACTGGACTCACTGCGCATGCACAACAGCACATCGTGCTTCTTCAGAATAGCTATGCTACGCCAGACCACAGAGCTTACGAATGGCGGGAATCGCCGTGTGTCCGTCTTTATTTCTGTGTGACAGTGTGTGTGTGTATCAGAGGGTGGGTTAGAGTAAAAGGAGATGGATTCCTGTTGCTACACGAGCCCACAGAGCGTACTAATGGCGGGAAGCGCCGTGTGTCCGTCTTTATTTGTGTGCGCCGACGTGTGTGTTGATCAGAGGTTGGCTAAGAATGGAGGGAAATGGATCAGCATAATAAGACTAAAAATATGAACAACTCTGAATGTTTCTAATAGATAAACGCATGTGAGCTCCAAACAATACGGAAGATTCTGGGATGAAATGCTCATCTTGTTTTGTTTTTGGGTTGTTGGTGGTTTGTTTGTTTGTTTGTTTATTTATTTGTTTGTTTGTTGTTTTTTTGTTTTTGTTTGTTTGTTTGGGTTTTTGTTTGTTTGTTGGTTTTTTGGGGGTTGGGGATTGGGGGGGGGGGGGGGGGAGGTCGGGCTTTGGCGAGTAGCCCAATAATACACGAATGTGAAAATTGTGGGTGGGATGACCCAAGAGAGCCTTTGTCCAGAAGCAACACGTCTTGCTTACTGTCTGGGCTATTTATACCATGTGTCTCTATCTCCTTACTATTGCTGAGGTGAAAACAGCTTTCAAAGTTGACGCGACCATTGTCATCGGACCGAAAACCGTATAACTTCCAAGTGCACTTCCGTGGCAACAGATATAGATTTCTCTTCCCACTCCATAAAATGTTCCCTTCTCTGACACATGTATTGATATATTGTATAACAAGCAAATTAATATTCATGAGCTAGCTAGATTTACTTTCCTTCCCATAATCCCTTGCGCGCCAAGAAGACTCGATCTTGCTGATACTTGGATTTTCAAAACGGAAACGCGAAATATGCTCACACTGCAACATTAATGTAGTAGTAATGACATATGTTCTTTGTGTGTATGAACGCTCGAAATTTATATCCTATACACACGAACGGAGAAAAACGTCAGGAAACGTGCGAATCGCTGGACTGACAGGAGAAATTGACGAGATGTCAGCTGGCGATATCGACAACATGAGGAAAGAACAAAATAAACAAACCTGCTGGCATTTTCCGCAATTAAGCGTGATCTAGTTACAAGTAGAATTTACTGAGTAACACGTACGGTTATATAATGCACTGATGTCTTCATAGCAATCGAAATCTACGCGCTGAGTTGACAGCGATGTGCGGCCGTCTGCCATTCATGTGTTTTGTCTGAACACCGCAATCAGCCGCAAAATGAATGACGGGAGGCATAGTTTTGTTTTGGACTGGGTACATAAATTATATTGAGCAACATTTTTGTTTGATATAGTGCCGATAAACAGACAGATGTGATTACTTGACTCGAATCAAACATCCTCGTCTTCGACTCGGACATTTTGATTCGAGTCTCGTAATCACATCTGCCTGTTATCGCACTATATCAAGCAAAATGCTGCTCAATATAATATAATAACCACCAAGCAGCTGTTCCTAACACAAGGTTGAGACCAACAGAACACTGTGCAGACGACAACATTAGTGATGGGATATTTTACTGCGCGCCCACTTCTAGATCATGTCGCCAGGGGTAGATAAATCGTTAAAAGGTAAACTGATGTCACATTGTTTGTTCACCCCTGAAAATGACATTTGTGTGATATAAAATGACCTAGCTCTCACCCCCAGGTCACTTGACCCTAACACACGCCGTGTTGCATATGTAATCGACATAACCACCGTCGGCCTCTGCAACCAGGCACAAAGACGGGCGTGTTCTATACGGATAGCATGCTCGGTGTAAGGTCCCGATATATCAAAGTGGCACACTGCAGTGCGCTTAAATTGATAAGTGTTCAGGTCGTAATCCTTAGGCAATAGCGCTATAGCTGTCCCTGTCCCCTTAACTATCCCGTAGGCCCCTCCATTATCACTCGGTAGAGTGGATGTCACACCCCGAACTAAGCAACCAAGCAACCTCGGCCTCCCAATCTAGCGAGTCCTACCGAATGTGCACGGGCTGAGTCATGCTGAGAAGCGCGGTGACCTCCCCGCTACTGGAGTTGATCGTCACGCCGCTGACGTCACTCGCAAGTCTGTAGGTGATTGTGTCATCATCTGCGTCTCTAGCCACCACGCGGAACACTGCCGGCTGGTTTGACGTCACGCTGACATTTGTGGGAACGTCCAGGTCCGGCAGCGAGTTTTCTGATCACACATATAGCGACAACAAATTGTTGCCAAAGTCTTAGGATACAACATGAACATGGCGGCTTATGTAAACAAGTCGCGCATCGCACCACTTTATACACGTCTCTTGGTAACAAATATCCTTTACTTTAGTTAATCCCGGCCGGGGCCTCAGTTTTTTTTTTTTTTTTTTTTTTTTTTTTTTTTTTTTTTTTTTTTTTTTTTGGGGGGGGGGGGGGGGGTGCTTTAGAGCCGAGGCCCCGAATCCAACCGCTGAAAATCAGTGGCGCATTAATTTACCGGATGATTTGATGGTGACGCGTAAGGTACTTTGGATCCTCACACTCTCACACCTAAGTTTCTTTCAGTTATCAAGCCGCACATCCGTTGCTTGGGGTAGATTGTTATCGTCGTAAGACCGGAAAAAAAATCTCCATTTTTGAACACTTGATGCTATTATCTCCGCCGCAGATTTGTCTTGGTAAAAGTATTAGTTGGCGATGCAGAATCGGCCTTCGGGGTACAATGATTCCTTTGACCTCCCTCAGGCCTACAAATGTCCGTGCAGCGAACCCCTCCGACCAATAACGTATTTGTTTTCATTCCTCCACTATTTTCGTAAAAGAAATCAAGACTGAAGACATCTTGCTACCCGGATCACGCCAGACATGACTGACGTCAAATGAATATACATTTATACATAATAGACTTATGACGTAATTTAAAATATGTCATGACGTTGCCGTCTCCAGCACAGAGTGTGCTTGTTGTTTCGAACAACGCGAAGTAACTTTGTACTTATAGAACGTTTGGCGATCTTTTATAGAACAAAACTGGCATCCAAGATGCGTCATAGGGTTTTTTATATCACGGTCACATGATACGGTTTGCGCTAAAGTGACTGGTCGTTTGACGTAGGGAGGAAAACAAATATATATATATATATATATATATATATATATATATATATATATATATATATATATATATATATATATATATATATATATATATATATATATATACACACACACACACACACACACACTAGTGACGTGGAATCTGTTTATCCCAAATTCTTCAATTTCTCGCAGACAAAATGGCGGAGGTCTGAAATCGTTCCCATGGCAGTGGCTGATAGTGACCTGTGCATTGACCACAACCTTCCTCCTGAGTTTATGGTGGTATAGGAGCTCCAGGTAGGTTGCTTTTCTGGCTCCTTCCTTTCTGTTTGAATATTTGTGTCCATTAGCGCTGCGCCATGGCTCCTACACGTTTTTAGCAGATCAGGGACTCCAAGCGCTGTTAATTGGCATGCGCTTGGTCTACGAGCTATAGTATACTTAGTTTCCTTATAATTGAGAAAGGAAAGTGTTAACAATTTCGACCAAAAATTTGTTATAACTCACCGAGACAGCTGGCACTGATCTCTCTTAAAAGTTATTTGGGCCTTCCAAGTACTGGGATTAGCATCAAGCAGACAACTAGCTACATTACGACATGCACAATCCCACACTACGCAAAAGATCTTCGTGGCGACATCAGCCGCTGCCCGGTCCATTCTAGGGCCAACGGCAGCCTCCTTTAACCCTTAGCCTGCCACTGCCATTATTGTTGCTGAAATCTTGGTTCATTGAACGCCCAAAATCCAACACCGTCCAAGAAAAGTGGATACAAATTGGTCTCAGCAAGAGGCATAGATCCTCATGAGCCCCTGCGACTACGGGGGCCTATGAGGATCTATGTCTCTTGCAGCTGGGTCGTGTTCACATTTTCTCGGTAGTGAAGGGGTTAATGCGTATTTAAGTGTGCGCGTGGACGAAGAACAAATAACTATATACTGACAAATCCTGTCTGGTTCTAGATGACCAAACATGGTGGCCATTTCACTCCGAGACATTTCACTGTATAGCTTTGCGTGACCCCCAACCGCCTCAAAATCATCATCCCACCCCACCCCACCCGACTACCTACTGATGAGGGCGTTCTCCCTGTCCGCCTGTTGTCCCGTGCGTCTGGTAGCGGTGGCGAAGGCCTGACTGCCCGTGACGATGTAGTCGTACTCACAGGCCGTGTTGTTGGCGCCACACACCCTGGCCGCCGCCTCTCTGTCCTGTTTAGACACCTCGTCCAGAAACACGGGTGTGAAGTCCGGGTGCGTGTAGTTGGCCGGCCCCTCTCTCGGTCCATAACGCAGCACGCTGTTGGCAGCAGTCACAGACCCTGTAGACAGGTACAACAAGTAAACTCCATGTTACGTCATGAATCTTCAAACATAATACACCACGTGTACATGGCCGGCCCCTCTCTCGGTCCATAACGCAGCACGCTGTTGGCACCAGTCACAGACCCTGTAGACAGGTACAACAAATAACTTCATGTTACGGCATGAATCTTCAAACATAATACACCACGTGTACATGGCCGGTCCTTTTCACGGGCCCTAACGCAGCACGCCGTTGGCAGCAGTCACAGACCCTGAAAAGCACGTACAGCGCATACACAAAATAATATAAACCCTCCCTGGAGACACGTACACGCACTGCATGTCAATGGAACATTACGTGATGAGCTGTAGGCAGGTCATTGGACAGACCTTGTCACAAACGCCGTGCAGACTGCACAGACCATCCGATGGAGAGAGAGAGAGAGAGAGAGAGAGAGAGAGAGAGAGAGAGAGAGAGAGAGAGAGAGAGAGAGAGAGAGAGAGAGAGAGAGAGAGAGAGAGAGAGAGAGAGAGAGAGAGAGAGAGAGAGAGAGAGAGAGAGAGAGAGAGAGAGAGACTCAGACTCAGACAGACTCAGACAGTTTATTGTTCAGACAAATTGTCCATACAATGGAGTGAGACATTACATAATTTATAATTCAGGTGTATATAAAGGCCATAAGGCGATGTTTATATCAACACACACACACACACACACACACACACACACACACACACACACACACACACACACACACACACACACACATTTCCATTCGATCTACGCCAGCACATAATAGCCACTTTTGACCTACATGTAAAATGCGGTATCCAAATCCAGGCCACAGCCGTGTACTACACAGACCAGGTCGGAGTAAGAACCACAGTTTGCACGTGGAATCATACAAGCATGCTGCTACGGAGTTTAAAAGCATGACATACAAATCTTGCTAAATCGGCAATAGACTGCGGGTTGGTAGTGTCTAGGATACACAATTCTTTCTTTCTGAGTTCCACAAGGTCAAACTTACATAGGTATTTGGCTCGCAGTTCATCATAGAATGGACAATAAAACATAAAGTGAACTTCATCTTCCACAGCCTTGGCACACAATGGACACACTTTCGTTACAGCATTGGGAGTACTATATCTTTGTTTGTTACTTTGCAATTCGGTTATGCCAAGTCTAAATTTAATGTATAGATTTTTGACATAGGTTGGCTTAACCAGTTCAAAATAATTTTCTTTGACAAGTGTATGTTTAGAGAGAGAGAGAGAGAGTCAGAGAGAGAGAGAGAGAGGGAGAGAGAGAGAGAGAGAGGGAGAGAGAGAGAGAGACAGAGAGAGAGAGTGTGAGAGAGAGATAGACAGACAGACAGACAGAGAGGCAGACAGACAGACAGACAGAGAAGGGGTACCCACACTGCTGTCCAAACAGATAGTGAATGTCTCTGTCCGTCATCTTGTCACTCAGCACTGTGCCGTTCGGCAGCACAAACTCGTCATCCTTGACCCCGTTATAGTTTCCCAGCAGGCCTCGCGTCTGGTTCCGGAACTCTTTTGGCACGGAGACAGAAACGGCCACTGTCCGGTTTCCCATGGCAACCGCAAAACCGATGCCTGGAACGCAAAAAGATGTGCTGTCACTAATCAACAGCAATCTGCTGATCTTTCTTTCAGTTTACAAGTTAAGGGTTAAATTCACTTGCGGGGGCTCATGAGGATCTAAGTCTCTTGTAATTGGATGCGTTTCAATGTTCTCGCCACTGAATGGGTTAAACAGATTTGATATGACTGTTTTCCTGTCCAGTAATGACATAAACAAACGTTTCTGGGGGATTTATTAAGCGCCCGCCAGCCTTTCGTCTGTCCCGGATAGAAGATTCGCAACAGCTATCGACCTTTCAGTATACTACTCGCAATAATGTAAGGACCACCCAGCATCTCCAGCCCTACGCGAAAAGTTGCGCAGGCGAGGCTGACGGCCAGAGTACCTGAGGGGAAAGAGACGATGAGCGTGCCGTTGTCGCTGGCCAAGGTGAAGTTGGCGGCATCCACTGCGAAGTTGTCCCCGTCCTCCTGGAAACGCCGACTGTAGTCGCGGCCCTCTGCGTAGATCTCCAGCGCTGGGAAACAAACGTGCGGTATACAAACGGATATGCCACAATGGGAAAATGACGTGTGGTATGCAAACGACATACCACGACAGCGGGAAGCAGACTGATAAACCATGAAAGTGGGAAACTGACCGATATACCACGTTTCGATGAATAGAGTACAGTAAGCTGGCGGCAACATTATACAAAGATCATCTGAAAAGGAAGCGTGAGACAAATAAATAAACAAAATAGGATTATATAAACCTGCATATATACACAAACCACGCTAACAGCAGGCCTATGTCTCTCCGTCCGTTAACCAGGAAAAAACAAATCAAATCTGCCACAGTCAACACGCACGTCGCCAACTTACACTGCCTGGTGACAGGGTGAAGTCCCACAAACACCCGCGTCCCGTTCTCCTCCGCACCGAACGCTGTGAAAACTGTTGCATTGACCTCCTTTCCTCCCGCCACCTCCACGCGACCTGTGCGACCTTGAAGGGTGAAGGTCAGGTCCGGCGTGTCCAAGGTGACCAGCGTGTACTCGCCCCAGCCGTTGAAGATGTACTCGCGCTCATCCAGAGTCTTGATGTGAGGGTCGCCGAACATCCAGGCTGAGGGAAAATACAGATTGACAACATCATCACTAAAAATGGCGGTTTGTCTACACGTGGCAACAAAAGTTCACGCTGACTGTCGTACACAAACACACACATGAAGTGACCTTCGCCGAATCCCCAGGCTGCAGGAACAGAAATGACAGCGTCATCATTGGTCTACAGATCGCGGCGAATATCCACGGTGAGACTCTACAGAGCATAACGATTTTGTGTACACTACGTACTGTTAATATGCTGGAATCCTTCGCCCAACAAACAAACAATGTCATTATCGCAGCAATTCAATATGCTACAGTATTGTATTGCACGCTACAGAAAACGCACTGAGCAGGAATGTGTCACAATAATTTGATAGGATTAAAAACTCACAGAACTGGAATGGGACGTCAGCCTGGCACTCTCCGACAGGTCTCAAGTCGTAGTACCTTTTGCACAGCCCCCCGCCCTTGGCGTCGACACAGCACGCCTCATGTCCGTCACGGTCCTCCCGCTGATGCAGGTCCCGCAGCGCGAACACAGACGGGTTGTAGGCCAGCGCCGATCCCGCAAACGGCATGGTGGCGATCAGACGCTCGTAAGTCGACGGGTCGCTGCTGTCGTTGGAATAGCAGCACTCCTGTCACCACATAGCACAGTCAGCACGGGCGTGCCTTTCACCTGCCTGTCACTTGCGACTTACTCAAATGCATGAGGTATAGATCCTCATGAGCCCCCGCAATTGCGGGGGCTCATGAGGATCTATACCTCTTGCTGAAACCACTTAGCATCCGATTTCCGTTGACGGTTAGGGATGTTTGACGTTTAATTTACCATGACAACACAAACACGGTCTGCGACACGTGGCAATGTGAAGGGGTTAATTTATTCCGGAAGTCCGCAGACGAATACGCGGCTTTTTGGCTCACGTGCGATAGTAAAAGTGAGTCTATATTCTGAGCCAGAGGTCGTCTCTTCATCCGATGTCGTCCGTGGCAAATGTTAACGCTGGCATTTCATCGGTGAATATTCAAGCCATTCTTTAAAGGCCCAATACCGGCGTAACTGTTCAAATGTACACTTATATAACAGATGGTTACAAAACGCTACACACAGGTCTAGTTATGGTTCAATTAGACACAGGAGAATCCAGTTCAGCACAGGTGGTCTTAATAGTAAGTAACCTGACAATGACTCTACTCCGTTCTATAAATACAACAGTATCAGTACGAGAAACAGTTAATAATAGATTGACTTGCTAACGGTTGTGCAGAAAAAATACGTGTGATTACGCGTGCGCTTTTGCTGCGTGTCCAAACTGCTGTTAATGTTAACATTAGATGTGTTGACAAAGCATACAAAAACAAAAATGGTGCTGAAATGTCTTTTCAGATTTATGGGTAACAGTACTTTAAACTTGACCCAAGGATACTTTATGTCAGTACCTTTCTAAACATACCAAATTCAATGACAATTCTCAAAGATCAAGGCCACGGGGAGGGGGGGGGGGGATGAACTTTAACAAAATATTACTTCAACTTTGCGCCCAAACGTGGTAGATACATTCATTTTAACAAAGCCTTTTCATGCATACTAATTTGGATGGCGCGTCTAAAGGTTAACTATCACAAGACGTCAGTGAAAAATGTTATTTGTTATTTGTTTTGTGTAGAATTGCAGATTTCGTCAGCGTTTTGCAAACATTTCAATCAAAGTTGGCACAAAGGTAGCTGATGATAGGGCCTTTCTACTAAATTAGTTGACCCTTTGCAAAGGTCAAAGGTCACGGGGTTGACAATTTTTGGAAAAATGCACAGATTTTGAGAAGGCACGGACTGAGGTAGTACACAGACGTTATGATAAGCCACGTGATCACCTGCTTATTTCAGTGACCTATAGGAAAGGTCAAGGTCACACAGATCAGATTAATCGGGTCACGCACGTGAGCCCTAAAGGCATTGTCGCTCCTGTTGTCGGCTTTCTGCCGAGTATCTGGTGTTGGTGTGTGTGTGTGTGTGTGTGTGTGTGTGTGTGTGTGTGTGTGTGTGTGTGTGTGTGTGTGTTTGTGTGTGTGTGTGTGTGTGTGTGTGTGTGTGTGTGTGTGTGTGTGTGTGTGTGTGTGTGTGTGTGTGTGTGTGTGTGTGTGCTCCACCTTGCCGTAAGGGTAGAGGTCTATGGCGGCGGCCTGTGTCAGACGGTAACAGTGCACTGTGTAGTTGGCCTGCCAGCGGCTGTGGGTCCACATGAACCTCGTCTTGCGCCACACGTCCTGACCCGAGCACGGGCAGCGCGGCAACAGGCGAAAGCCGGCGCTACGGTCTACTTGCTGGTTCCTGTCGTACCACTCCAGACACGCCTGATTAGGTCCCCGCTGCAGCTGCCCGGTACGGTACACCCAGATCCCCTTCCGGCCTTAAGATTACACAACACAGATACAGTAAACAACAAGTGAACAACAGATGTTCGGGTCAGCGAGCCCAGGTGCAATGGTCAACGGACCGACCTCGACGGCATTGGGCCCGCGGACGGCTGTGTTCGGGCCCACTGCGGCCGACAAGGACCACAGGATCTTTTGCTAACTGGGAAAACAGTTTGCTGAGTAGTCACTGCATTTTCCTCACTATTGGCATTTACATATTTTCTGTCACTTTTGATTGGACCATCTGTCTATGGTGTGGGACGTCACAGGCACGTATGTGCTTTGTATGGCAAGCTGTCTGCAGTGTGCATGCCACATAACTGTGTTAACGGTTACGTACATGTTGTCACGCTTTGATGGACGTGTCACACACCTGTGTTACTGGTCACGTACCTGTGTTGCCTGTCACGGTGTCAAAAGTGTAGGCCAGCCTTGTCCTTGAGAACATGTTGAGCTGGTAGTCCCGCCTGCCGTCAGAGTAGCCCATGATGACGTAAGACCAACGGCCGCGGTACGTCCACGTCATTGCCCCAGTCAGGTAATACACCAGGACGTATGACGTAAAGCCGTCAGAGATTAAGGCCAGCTGAATCGTGGCCTCGCCAGTCTCCTGTAACACGTGGTAACTGACTGTAGTTTACATTTGAAGAGCCAATAGAAGCCTACTGCAATTATGTTCAAAATAGCAAGAACGATAACACATACGTAACTGGAAACTAAACAAAAGAGCGTAATGGTGCGCTGGAAGTGTAATCAGTAATACACAATGTTGTAATGTGTCACATTACACTTCCCGTGTGCCAGCCACTATTGCCACTTAAAACCGGCGACACGATTATAGAGAACAGCGGCTACTCACGTTATCAGGATTGAAGTCAACACTGGAGTAGCGTCCCTGCTTCACCCTGTCCCACGTCACCACCACCACCAGCGAGGCGGTAAAGTCACGTGACGGCGTGAACTCTCGCACCTCTCGCGTGGCCCTACGTGTGACGTTAGCATCCGCCGCCCCCTGGCCGTACACGTGGTAGAAAATGCCTGCAGCAGCACATGGTATTGTCAGTACTTGCCTGCATGTCAGATACACACAAGGGGATATGAGTTGCTGTACTTGCCTGCATGGCACGTACAGAAAAGGAGATATGAGTTGTCAGTACTTGCCTGCACTGATGTCACATACAGAGAGAAGGGGATGTGAGTTGTCAGTACTTGCCTGCATGTCACATAGACACAAGGGGATATGAGTTGTCAGTACTTGCCTGCATGGCACATACAGAGAAGGGGATATGAGTTGTCAGTACTTGCCTGCATGTCACATAGACACAAGGGGATATGAGTTGTCAGTACTTGCCTGCATGGCACATACAGAGAAGGGGATATGAGTTGTCAATACTTGCCTGCATGTCACATACAGAGAGAAGGGGATATGAGTTGTCAGCACTTGTCAGCCTGCATGTCAGACACAGAGAAGGGGATATGAGTTGTCAGTACCTGCCTGCACGTCAGCTACAGAGAAGGGGATATGAGTTGTCAGTACTTGCCTGCATGTCAGATACAGAGAAGGGGATATGAGTTGTCAATGCCGCAAAAAGAATATAAATGCAGTGTGTGTTGACATCTAACTGCAAACGAGGCAGGCATGATTGTGAAGCCGTATCCGTCAAGGGTAGTGCCAGATTAGCTTGGCGCCATCAGGCGCCAAAGCTAATCTAGCACTACCCTTGATGTGGGCTGTAGGTTAGGGGACTACATAAGAATAAAGAGTTTGAGTACGAACAGCGCCACGTGTTTCGCGTACGTAATAATAATAATAATAATAATACATAGTTCTTGTATAGCGCTGTTCTCGAGGAAAACACTGGACTCACTGCGCATGCACAACAGCACACCCTCTCTCTCAGACACACGCACAATTATACACTACTTTAAACCACCCCATGTCTTCAAACACCTTACATTCACTTCCTCTAGGATCAGAATAAAAGGCAGTCAACAGTTAGCTAAAGATGAGCTAAGTGTTAAATGCCCGACAGTAAAGAAAAGTCTTTAAGTGAGCTTTGAACTGTGACAATGTGGGCAGATTCTGCATTTCAGTTGGCAGTGAGTTCCACAAAAAAAAAAAAAAAAAGTTTTTCAAAAACTTAGTCGCGCGAGTACACTGCAGACTAAACCTACCGCTGATAGTGACAGACCTATCGTAACCATGATCTACCATCCCCACACCAATCCGGTGCGTAAAATCCTTCTTTCTAACTGGGGTCTTTTGTCATCCAGTCAAGAATCTGCTGCTATCTTTTCTGAACCTCCGTTGGTAGCTTTCAAGAGGGATATTAATTTGCGGGACATGCTTGTTCGCTCTACTCTCAAGCCTCGTCATACCACCAGAGCCTCCGGCTCCACTCCGTGCAATGTTCCTAATTGCAAGACGTGTCCTTTTATTTGCCCTTCCACCGTGGTCAATGGTCCACGTTACAAATTCAACATAGACAGATACTTCACGTGTCAAACCACCAACGTGATTTATGTCATCTCCTGTGTTAAATGCGGCCAACTCTATGTTGGAGAGACGGAAAGAACCATCAACGACCGTTTCAAAGAACATCTTCAGTCTGTCAAGTACCAATACAACAGACCGGTCGGACGACATTTCAATCAGGCCGACCACTCCGTCTCAGACATTCGAGTTAAAGGCCTCTGGCTTATGCAAGCCAGTAATGTCTGGGCCAGGAAAGACCGTGAAAAATTTCTGATTAATAAACTGGGCACTGTGGCGCCACTCGGGATGAATATGAAAGATTAACATTGTTTACCTTGCTTGTGTCTGCTACTTTACCTCACTGATTTACTACTCACTAATCAGTTACGTGCTGTTGGCGCTGGTTGATATGTACATTTCCCTTGGGGACTTTCTCAGCGCTGGCCGAACGTTTAGTTGGATCCCTTGCCCTTCCCTGTCGGGCACCGGGTCTCCGGCTCACGGTTTGATACGCGGTTTTGGGGCGGGGCGATCGTGTGCATCCCTTGGGGATGTATGTGGTCGTCTTGTTGCGTACCTGTGTGTTTTTCTGTGGGCTGGTGGGTGCCCGTTGGATGGGGTTGGTGGCTCTGGCTGATTGTCTTCCGCCCCCCCCCCCCCTCCCTTTTTTTTTTTTTTTCCCCTTCCTCCTTACTCCTTCCCCCCCCCCCCGCCCCCATCTCCCTCTCTCTCTCTCTCTCTCTCTCTCTCTCTCTCTCTCTCTCTCTCTCTCTCTCTCTCTCTCTCTCTCTCTCTCTCTCTCTCTCTCTCTCTCTCTCTCTCTCTCTCTCCCCCTTATTTTTTGAGTTACCCTTGAAGACGGTTTCACAACTACCTACTCTCCCCTTATACCAATATTCTCTTACTGATTTTGATTCTTTGCTTTGTTTTCATGACTTATTACTTGTTGTGTACCGTGCTAAATGCTGGGGTTTTTTTCCCGGGGTCCTCCCGTTTTTCCCCGAGGTAGTCCTCAACTTGAAGGTGATATAAAGTTTGCCTTCGGGTTGGTGTTTAGCAGGCTTTGTGTATTAGACACTCAGCCTACTTCGTGCCCAAGGGTACTCCCCATTCGTTCTCTCTCTCTTTCTCTCTCTCCGTCTCGCGCTCTCTCTCTCTCTCTCTCTCTTTCTCTCTCTCTCTCTCTCTCTCTCTCTCTCTCTCTCTCTCTCTCTCTCTAAACAAATGTGTACTGATGCACAAAATTCTTAACGGGAAAGCTCCACCTTACTTATCTAGGCTTTTTTCGCCAACTGAAAAAAAATACAGCACCTCCAGGAACAGTCTCTCTATAAAAAGGCCCCGTATAGACCTGTTCAAATCTAGCCTGTCTTATTCAGGTGCTCTTTTATGAAATTCCCTTCCTCCCACTATTCAACAAACCACGTCCCTCTCTCTGTTTAAAAGTAGAGTACATGATTACCTTCCTAAGACATTGTTATGCTGATCCTTTCTTCTTCTTTGTCTTTTGACATAATACGCTTCATGTTTTTTAATTTTTTTTCTAGCCTCCAAATTGTTTGTTCAGTTTTCTAACTTGTTTTTGATAGTACACAAAATATCATACCTACTTATATGTTAGATAATTATGTGCGCACGTACGTGTGTATGTGTATGTACAAAAGTGCGCATGTGCACGAGTACATGTATACGTGTGTCTGTGTGCGTGTGTGTATGCGTGTGTGTGACGTTTATTATTAGTTAGTTTTTGTTGTTTGGTTGGTGTTCCTTAAGTAGCTTAGCAAGGACAGATTGTAAGAAAGGCCTGCGCGCCTAATATCTCAATCCTCGGAAAATAAAGTTTCGTTCGTTCTCTCTCTCTTTCTCTCTCTCTCTCTCTCTCTCTCTCTCTCTCTCTCTCTCTCTCTCTCTCTCTCTCTCTCTCTCTCTCTCTCTCTCTCTCTCTCTCTCTCTCTCTCTCTCTCTCTCTCTCTCTCTCTCTCTTTCTCTGGCCTCATCTACATGCCTTTTCTTTCGCTCGCTCCTGCACGTGCTTGCACACACTCTTGTCTCTCGTGTTCAGGTTCTTTCCGAGTCTCTCTCTTACGCGATTTTTCGTTGACGTCATTTTTACTTTTTTCGCACTTTTGTTCTTCCTTTTCTTTTCTTTTATTTTACGTCACCTCCTTCAGTTGCCACATTCCTTCTGCCATTGAAGATAAGTAGCGGCTAATCTCTATGTTTGTTTGTTTGTCTATTTTGACAAAGGGTATTTACCCGAAATATTAATAAATTGTGTTGTACCCGTCTTTTCTAAGCGTGTTTCTTTCTCCGTTGGGTACTTCTTTGCATATTACACGCTTGGCAGTCACCTTTTTGGTCTGGATTGATTATTTCCACACACTTGGGGCTAAAAATGTGAAAGAACGCTCCCCGACAGTTTTCATGTTAAGCTTCGGGATTTTAAAAAGTTTTACACTAGAGGAACGGAGGGTGCGTGATGGCTGATAAACAGACAGCTTGGCAGAAAGGTACGGCGGGAGAGATCCGTCAAAATGCCGATAGGCGAAAATTGCAATTTTGTACTGACAGCGGAATTTTACGGGCAGCCAGTGCAGCTGCTTCAGTAGAGGCGTAACGTGGTCTCTCTTTCGTTTCTTCAAGATGAGACGCGCCGCATTGTTTTGAATCATCTGCAAGCGTGAAATCTGATCTGCCGGTAAACCTGCCAGTACAGAATTGCAATGATCGAGACTGGACGTAATGAATGCATTTACAAGTCTTGACGCCGCACTTTCTGTGAGATACGGTCTCAACTGAGGGAAGAAATTCTGCGCAGCTCAAGGAAACCAGCTCGGCATGGACGATTCTCAACGAATATTCATGAGGTGAAGGTCGCATCGAAAGCGAGGCTATATGGGGAACATGTGGGAGGGGCAGACAGTACTTTCATGGCGATAGAGAAGGAGCAGTCGAAGCGCAGATCGAAACACCGTGACCATTGCGTTGTTCCTGTGTGCACATCAAATAGAGCACAGAATATTGAACACGCCAAACTTTTATTTAATACTTTTCCAAAAGCAAGCGAAACTCAACGGAGGAAGGAGTGGTTGATCCGAATTCATCTGCTCAGTGTGGGTGCATGTGCAGTGTGTTGGGTGTAAGAGAAACTTGCATGTATAGACTTTATGGTCTACAGCAGAAACTGTTTTGAGCGACCATCCTTATAGCAGATCACCTGTCTTTACAGACCAACATTTAGGTGGCTGCAGCGCGGGTGACACTGTTTGCCCTACAAGATCTCTCTTGATAGAGCATGAGATGTTTAAGGCCACGTTCTGCTAGCAAAAATGGTGATTGCCAGAACAGGTTCTGCTGTGTTAACATTTATTTTTGTTGTTGTAAAATTTAAGTTAGGTGCCTGTTCTCACGTGTGTATGTGTGCGTGTTTTGCTACAGAATGTCATTGTATTAAAGTTTTGGCTTACAATCTTGATTCCAAGAAAACAAGGGATCAGCTGTGATAGCTTAAGGGTATTGTCTGATCAGCTTAACACATGAAAATACCATGGCACTACCCTTCAAATGTCATAGTTGATCCCTTTAGATGATTGAGTAGTGCTGCCACACTCGCACACACACACACTCACACACACACACACACACACACACACCGGCTCACACCGCATACACACACTCACTTACACACACACACACACACACACACACACACACACACACACACACACACACACACACACACACAGTGATGAATGTCATATATTTAATTCTGCTGCAGAAATCTGACTTCGTCAATTTTAACCCTTTAGCTGTCAGCAGCGATTTGGTTGAAATGATGCCTGTGAAAAACACTTCTGAAATTGCTACCAACTGCGAAATGGTTAAGAGAGGATAAACACTTGTACATAGGCGCGGTGTTAACCCGCTAGCTTATTTATCTTCCTGACGCACACCCACAAATGCTTGAATTCACCAAACTGGAAACATTGAGAGGTGGGGGGGGGGGGCAGCATGGGACAACACCAAGTAGGTCCGCAACCGATAATTGAATTCAAACTGGGTTGTTTTTCGCTGGCTAAATTCACAAAATATAACCGAGTTGACCCCTCCAACAATGTTAATGTGCTGTCAAATGTTTGGGAAAAAAAAGTGTGCACTCAGTATGTTACAAGTTCTGTGTAAGCTTTGACAAAACACTCATATATCTCAAATGTGTAGAAGAAAATCTTAAAACCACAATCTTCTGAATGCTCAATCTGCTGACCAGTTTCTTCGAACACAATTCAATCAAGCTTCAGTGCAAATGGCTGTGATTGGTTTACAGGGGAGTGATTTTTATATGTTGTCAGATATTTGCTAATGCTCAAAATACGGTATAATTCTAAGGCCTCGACGTTCTGCGCTTTCACTCGCCATGTTACTGTCGCGCGTCTAGCCCCAGATAACCTCGTTTTCGCGCACGCGACCTTTTGACCCCAAGCTCATTAAGAATCGTCCATGCGCTACTGAAATGATCATGCATGGAGAGCGTCGAATCAATCTTCACACCCAGATATTTGACACAGTTCTGGAAGGGAACACTGCAGCCACCAATGTTTGCGAACTCGCCGTTAATCAGACTAAGGCGAGACTGAGAGCCAACAGGCATGACTTCGGTTTTGTCGGAGTTAAGGCCTTAAGTTTGTTGCTTGTCGAGTCATCCAGGACAGGACATCGTCTATACAACACTGTACGCTCATCTTAGCGGAGCTGAAATGGTTAGGCACGCTACTTCTTGACAATTCAGTATAGTCAGCATACTTGTGAAAATAACACTCATGGACGGCAATTACATCAGACAGAGGTTGTGAATATAGAGTGAACAAAACGTAGCACATTTCCATATACAACCTCCGGTAATCTCACAGACATGAGATGCTTAGTGCGTAACAGGTCACCTCTTGACACGGGCAGTAGTAACTAAAGAGAGGGTTGGTCAGATCAGATAATCCAACGTGCAGTCGAGTCGTGTTATTTAGAACCCATTCCCCCGCCCCACCCCCTCCCCCCCAACTCCCCCACCCCCCACCCTACCCCTCGAAGATTCCCATGGCGTATTGTTTTCGATTATTATCAGCCATTTTCATGGCGTCGTAAAAAAAATATTTAAAAAAAAAATTGTCCACCCCAAATTCGAATCAATCGGTCTGTCCAGTGGTGACCTGTCCCAAACGAACTCTTCCAGGTCAACTTCCAACTGGTCACCAAATTACCTCCCTTCTCTGAGTTATCAACCCATATTGCGCGCAGTGGAATGCGTCGCCCGTGAGAGCGACATGTATGCAACCGTTTTAAAAAATAAACAATTAATTATTTGAGCAATAACTGAAGCAAATTCCTGCTAAATAAAAAAATAAATGACGTGTAAAGAATACAAGACGGAATGAACCATAACCTCTTGCAGATACAGTTCATATATAAAAGGGATTTTGTGGGTTACTGCTCTCATATAGAAGAGACTTTGTGGGTTATGGTTCATCCCATCTTGTTATTAATTTCAGGAATTTCATTAAAGTGGGACTTCTAATTTCAGGAATTCCTGATTTCCAGCAGTCAACTTTCGCCGATTTAATTATATAACATCACGTTTTGTTTGATATGGCGTGCGCTTCTACCCCATACAGGTGACATTATTTACTGTGTTACAAGTTAGACTTTGCCAATGGTTCTTGTCGCCTCGATGGTCCGGTCAGGGGGTGGGGGTCAGGGGGTGGGGGTCAGGGGGTGGGGGTCAGTGTCGGAGGTAAGAGTCGAGGCCTTGGTGTATATATTCTACAGCACAGGTGATAGTGGAGACCCGTGTGAGAAGCCCACAGCTGGATAAGTGCTCCAGCTTAACACAGGTGGTAGTGGAGACAGCTGGCTAAGTGCTTCAGTTTAACACAAGCCGCCACGCTTGATTAGCTCGTTGTATCTGATACGCACATGTGTAACTGATGGATCGAACTCAACATAGCGCTCCCTTGTACTTACCGCCCTTGTTGTCGGTGTTGTCGATGTGGGCGCAGTAGGCACAGACGACCATCCTGTTTTGGGGCAGGTCCGGCGCGGAGAACACGGTACCCACTGACACCAGGCCGTTGTTGCCCACCTGTGAGGGAAAGTCTTTATAAACAGGCAAACATTGAGAAACTGTTTCATCGGGGAACTTTAGTACCCAAAGCTCGCTCTGTTGAAGGCAGTTTTAAGGGGATAATCAAGATACTTTGCATTACAATACTGTCCAAACATAAATGAATATTTGAATGTGTTTGTCTTTGTTTTAGTACAAACATTAGTATAAAACGGACAGTCACAGAAATACAGTTAATAAGACTTAACATCAACCCTTTTCACTGCTAGTGGACGGAAATTGTGTTTTTTAAGTCAATGTCAGATAGGCGTAGAAGACCACTGGCAGTCCTAGTAACACGGATACAAAGCGCGTTTAGCAAGAGGCATAGATCCTCATGAGCCCCCGCTGTTGCGGGGGCTCATGAGGATCTATACCTCTTGCAGTTTTGTGATGTTCAATCTTTGTCGGCAGTCAAGGAGTTGCGTTATGACCGCACTAAATACATTATCCGTCACAGATACGTTCACTAGCGTTGCACTAAGCCAGGCTCGTGATGGATGTGTCTATAGGCCTAAAGGCGACTACAGTATAAAAGATGCAAAATGCCAGAGAGTACGCACGTGTAGCTCCTTGTACTTGTCCGTCCCGAAGGGGAATCCGGCCTGCACCTTGACGTGCACGGTGTGGGAGAGGTTGGGCCTGATCTGCACGTCGCCGGCGCCCACGCCGTACGGGAACAGGTCTGGGCAGCAACACAAACACACGGTCAAACACAACCACAGCACACACAACACGGACTAAACGTACACCTTGACAGATTCACCTTTAACTCGTTCGAACCGCGCCGCTTACGGATACGTCGCGTGTAGTAATGGGTTAGACACGAACCTGTTACTGAGTACGTAAGGAAGACGGCTACAGCGGCGTTGACAGTCTTTATGGTGGTGTGTGCCAGTTCATATTTTTCCCTCCACCCGCCAAGCCCGCTCCCCTCCCCCTACACCGCCTTAACCATTTTAGCTCCACTGGCGCTTTTCCCAAATTTTGGAAGTGTTACTGAACGACTATGTACCAGTTGCAGAAGGTGGATTGACTATGATAATTGAAGGGTAGTGCCAGATTAGCTTGGCGCCTGAAGGCGCCAAGCTATTCTGGCACTACCCTTCAATTATCATGGCTAATCAATCTCCTGCTGTGGGGACTCGGGTCTAAATGGGTTAAGAAGGTAGTCCAACCGAGACTGGGGTTCTATTTTTAGTTTCAAACGGATGCAGGTCTGTTTGAAATTTTGTGATGAACTTTGACAGTGATGTAGAAAAGTACTTGTAGATTCATTACAAATATTTTCGTTACTATTGTTTCATAAGTCAGCGCCCCCCTAAATAGTTATTTAAAGAAACATAATGTTGTCTACAGAATGAAAATATGATTTTACTTTTTGCATATTTTTCTATGAGGAATTGTTTTAAAGGCTTGGTAAGAAGCTAATGTAACATGATATCTGGCAGATGAACTACTAAAACTGATCTAGTTTTACAGCTTTTGAAAAAAATGTGGGCACAGATATAGTACTATTTTCCCGGTGTTTTTTCTTTTCTTTTCTTTTTTTTTTTTCTTTTTTTTAATTTTGAGAGGCTATAGTTTTGTTTTGTTTTCTAAAAGTCTGTATATGTATGCTTTACCTGCCAGATATATGTATAAACTGTATTTCTGTCAAGTTGTACTGTGTCAAAACCAATGCGCAAAGGCGATTTTAGGACAAAAATTCGAAAGCCAGTTTGTTTGTTGTTGTTGTTGTTGTTTTTTGGGGGCGCATCCCCTCTTTAGACTTAAATAAATCTGAATGTATTCAGTTTAGAGTCAGAGTGCCAGCCGCATGTGAAAATATGTATGTTAAAGTATAAGACAAACACACAGTAGAAGGATAGTTAAAAACACGTGTTTTCTAACACTATAACATCACCACACTCCCCACCCCAAGCTGACTGTCGTAATGTATTTGTGGTACGTGAGTCATTTTCAAAAGCGTGCGCATGCGTGCGCGAGTTGTGAGTGCGCGCTTAGAGTTATAATTATTATAAGATAAGCGCATTATGAATATCGTTATTATTATTATTATTATTATTATTATTATTATTATTATTATTATTATTATTATTATTATTATTATTATTATTATTTTCTGAGAAGGTCGCCCCCTTCAATGCTTGTGGCAAATAACTTGGTGGAGATTCGTTGATAGAACAAAACTTAACGTCAGTCTTCATTAACCAGCTGTTTGTCGTGCAGGTACATCCACATCTTAACCCATTGTGTCCCAGGTACGAAATACTCACGTTTTGGAGTTGTCCTCTGAGGACCGCAATACCTTGCAGGAGACTGATCGACCATGATAGTTTAAGGATGGTGCCAGAATATCTTGGCACCTATAGGTGACAAGTTATTCTGGCACCACCCTTGAGCTATCATGGTCGATCCATACCTTGCTGGGGTGTGTCGGTACTGAATGAGTTACTTCAGAGATTTTGCTTACCGTACTGGCTAACGTCAGCATCTGCAAAGAAAAAAAATGTCAATCAAAAAAGCATAAATTTAAGCATGTGTGTGTATGTGTTTTAGGGGGGTGGGGTAGACAGTGCGCTTGTACGCGTAAGTGTGTAAGTGTGTGTGTGTGTGTGTGTGTGTGTGTGTGTGTGTGTGTGTGTGTGTGTGTGTGTGTGTGTGTGTGTGTGTGCATGCTGGCATGCCTGCATGTGTACCTTCTCTGTGTACACTGACGTAGGAGGCATGGAAGCTAGTGGAGGTGCAGCAGCCGTAAGAGTTCAGGACGACGGTTAGACTGTTGCCGCGCGTGGTGATCTTGGGCACGTCGCTTTGTCCGCAGAACCTGCAGTGGGACAACCAATCACAACCAATTACCGTTTTCAGCCAGCAACGTGTAAAGCACAGTATGCTCTAAATCACAACACTGTTTAACGTATATCAAGGACGGGTTTTAAGTATTCCAGTGGAGAACGGTGTCATTAACTCATTTATAAGAGGTCCCGCAGACGCATCGAAACAGAAGACGCATCGAGACAGCAAACGCAGCAGACGCAGCAGACGCATCGAGACAGCAGACGCATCGAGACAGCAGACGCAGCAGACAGCAGACGCATCGAGACAGCAAACGCAGCAGACAGCAGACGCATCGAGACAGCAGACGCATCGAGACAGCAGACGCATCGAATGAAGTGGCAGACTTCGAGTACCCAAAAGTCGTACATCACGTTATGCCAACTCTTTTATCCCTCAGGCTGTTACCCTTTTCAACAGTAATATCAGTAGATAGTGTCTGACAACATTCTTTAGTTGTTTAATACTAGCCCATTCAGTAGTTCACTGCAACATTGCTGACACCAGAAGCACAGGGGAATAAACCATAAGTGTTTATGATGCCAGAGTGTTACACAGGTAACAGTACGTCTGTTCTTCTATTTAACTGAGATTTATTTAATTATTTCAATGAGTGAATGATGATGCCATTTGTTGTACGTGCAGACAGTGAATTTCCCCAAGAGGGATTAATAAAGTACTATTGTATTGTATTGTATTGTATTGTATTGTATAAGCAGTTGCGGAAGTGTCGTATTGTGTTGCTGTAAGGGATTATTGCGTTCCGGAAGTGTCGACAGATTCGCCGCCTGATACGCTGTTCCACACTTTCCAATCTACTGATGCGAGGCGCGTTGAATGAGGTAAGTCTACTCTCGTCTCGGTTACACCATGATCATTCGTTTAGGATTATCAGAAAAGTCCAAAGTCCGTACATAAAGACAGACAGTAGGTGTGTGTCCGTGGATAGGCTGCGTGTCTTTCTGTACCAGGCAAGAGTTGTGTACTGACGTGTCTTTTTGTACCAAGCAAAAGTTGTGTACTTACGTGACTTTCTGTATCAAACAAGAGTTGTGTACTCACGGGTCTTTCTGTACCAAACAAGAGTTGTGTACTGACGTGTCTTTCTGTACCAAGCAAAAGTTGTGTACTTACGTGACTTTCTGTATCAAACAAGAGTTGTGTACTCACGGGTCTTTCTGTACCAAGCAAGAGTTGTGTACACACGTGTCTTTCTGTACCAAGCAAGAGTTGTGTACTCACGTGACTTTCTGTATCACACAAGAGTTGTGTACTCACGTGACTTTCTGTACCAAACAAGAGTTGTGTACTGACGTGACTTCCTGTACCAAACAAGAGTTGTGTACTGACGTGACTTTCTGTACCAAACAAGAGTTGTGTACTGACGTGACTTTCTGTACCAAACAAGAGTTGTGTACTCACGTGACTTTCTGTACCAAACAAGAGTTGTGTACTGACGTGACTTCCTGTACCAAACAAGAGTTGTGTACTCACGTGACTTTCTGTACCAAACAAGAGTTGTGTACTGACGTGACTTTCTGTACCAAGCAAGAGTTGTGTACTCACGTGTCTTTCTGTACCAAGCAAGAGTTGTGTACTCACGTGACTTTCTGTATCACACAAGAGTTGTGTACTCACGTGACTTTCTGTACCAAACAAGAGTTGTGTACTGACGTGACTTCCTGTACCAAACAAGAGTTGTGTACTCACGTGACTTTCTGTACCAAACAAGAGTTGTGTACTGACGTGACTTTCTGTACCAAACAAGAGTTGTGTACTCACGTGTCAATGACTCTGTCCGCGTCCAGTTTGTCACTGTCGTACAGTCTGACGTAGGCCAGACTACAGTGGATGGACATCTGCTGGAAGGTCAACTCCACTACGTTACCCGGCGCCACGGTGATGGTCCAGACACAGTAACTGTAGTAGGGGGAGGGCAGGGGGTAGCCCGGGGACGTGAAGTTACCTGCCGGGGCCGTCAGTGTCCGCGCCTCGCACTCTGCACGTGCAGTACACACGACAGGACGTGAAAAGGACAGAACACAGCAGCCTTGAAGAGCACTTTCAAACGTTGTCTAACATGGCCCTAACTCTTTAATTGTCGGTAGCGCTTTTTGTTTCGATGACTCTCTCAGGAATCGGCGCTACCCCCCCCCCCCCCCTCCCCCCCCCCCCCCACCCCCACCCAAAAAAAAAAAATAAATAAAAAAATAAAAAAAATTAAAAAAAAAACCCACATCATGGACATTACAAGGGTTATACGACAGAATATTTGTTACCGACATCATGTGCACAAAACAATTCTCACTAATCTTTCACTTTTCACATGCGTACGTTTAGTTTGCTCCATCCCTACCGTGACCTTCAGATGTGACATTGAAACTGTGTCGCATGTGAAAACCACTCTTAACGCCAGCTTGCCTGTCCCCGTGTAAGTGGCCGAGAAGCCGGTACTGCCGTTGTTGGTGACGTTATCGCTGGCTAGCCGCATGTACATCGTGCTCTGGGTGGACAACAGGGCGGACGGAAGTGACGTGCCACAAAACGGGCCACCCAGCAGGGGAGCAAACTCCGAACTTCCGTCACGAACCTGTATAAAAATATTGATGGAAATTCATTTGAAATATTTGACATTTCTGTACCAAAGGCAGAGTGCTGAATAATGGTTCTGCGCAGACTAATCAACTTTCTAGTTTTGTTTACGAGTTTACCACCGCCGTGAGACGGCCTTCCTTGCTTGCTCGGCGTTAAACCCCAACAACTAACTAACTACGAGCTAGTTTACCAGTTGTTTTACAGTACGTTTGTTTAACCCTTTGGCTGTCGGTAGCGGTTTCTATTGCGATGATTTCTACAGGATGTCAGGGTGTTGTTATTCCTGCAGAATGTCAGGGTGTTGTTATTCTTGCAGGATGTCAGAGTGTTGTTATTCCTGCAGGATGTCAGGGTGTTGTTATTGCTGCAGGATGTCAGGGTGTTGTTATTCCTGCAGAATGTCAGGGTGTTGTTATTCCTGCAGAATGTCAGGGTGTTGTTATTCCTGCAGGACGTCAGGGTGTTGTTATTCCTGCAGGATGTCAGGATGTTGTTATTCCTGCAGGACGTCAGGGTGTTGTTATTTCTGCAGGACGTCAGAGTTTTCTTATTCCTGCAGGATGTCAGGCTGTTGTTATTCCTACAAGATGTCAGGGTGTTGTTATTCCTGCAGGATGTCAGGGTGTTGTTATTCCTGCAGGATGTCAGGGTGTTGTTATTCCTGCAGGATGTCAAGGTGTTGTTATTCCTGCAGGATGCCAGGTGTTGTTATTCCTGCAGGATGTCAGAGTGTTGTTATGCCTGCAGGATGTCAGGGTGTTGTTATTCCTGCAGGATGTCAGGGTGTTGTTATTCCTGCAGGATGTTAGGGTATTGGTATTCCTGCAGGATGTCAGGGTGTTGTTATTCCTGCAGAATGTCAAGGTGTTGTTATTCCTGCAGGATGTCAGGGTGTTGTTATTCCTGCAGGATGTCAGAGTGTTGTTATACCTGCAGGATGTCAGGGTGTTGTTATTCCTGCAGGATGTCAGAGTGTTGTTATTCCTGCAAGATGTCAGGGTGTTGTTATTCCTGCAGGACGTCAGGGTGTAGTTATTCCAGCAGGATGTCAGGGTGTTTTTATTCATGCAGGATGTCAGGGTGTTGTTATTCCTGCAGGATTTCAGGGTGTTGTTATTCCTGCAGGATGTCAGGGTGTTGTTATTCCTGCAGGATGTCAGGGTGTTGTTATTCCTGCAGGATGTCAGGGTGTTGTTAGTCCTACAGGATGTCGGGGTGTTGTTATTCCTACAGGATGTCAGGGTGTTGTTATTCCTGCAGAATGTCAGGGTGTTGTTATTCCTGCAGGATGTCAGGGTGTTGTTATTCCTGCAGGATGTCAGGATGCTGTTATTCCTGCAGGATGTCAGGATGTTGTTATTCCTGCAGGATGTCAGGGTGTTGTTATTCCTACAGGAATCATCGCGACAAAAACCGCTACCGACAGCCAAAGGATGAAAGTGAGGATTGAGTTGGATGCTGAGTACACACAGCTGGTGTTGGTGTTCAAACCTCGACATAGTCATGACAGATCCCATCCACAGGCAGGTCAAGGTTGAAGCGGGTGAAGGTCAGCTTGCTGAAGTAGCCGGTGCTCTGGCTGATGATGAACGTGCAGCCCAGGTCGGGAGGGTAGAGTGACGGGTACTGGGGGGAGCTAACCACGCCACTACCGCTAAACGTCTGTCGGCACTCTGTACACACACACACACACACACACACACACACACACACACACACACACACACACACACACACACACACACACACACACACACATACATACACACTCACACACACACATACACACACACACACACGCACGCACGCACGCACGCACGCACACACACACACACACACATACATACACACTCACACTCACACATACACACACACGCACGCACGCACGCACGCACGCACACACACACACACATACACACGACGTACCCACGCACGCACAATGAGCCCACGCACGCACACACACGCATACACACACACCGTCGCTTTGTTATCGTCAACTCAACTCAAAGTGAGTACCACACTGTGAATGCTTTCGGCTGACAAAACTAGTGACCCACCTGCAGTCCAGGTAGCTCGGAACACGCTGCCCGTTGTTGATGTCTCACTGGGCGTGGAGAACAGGCGGATGTACATCACGTGAACTCTGGATCTAACAGGGGTGGGCAGTCCGGCGCCACACAGACTGGCCAACACCGAGCCGCCGGAGTGTGAGTCGTGGATCTGAAGGCAGAAAAGGTAGTGGTCACAAGTCTTCAGAATTACACACTCAGAAACCAGATCGGTGAGGCTAGCGCTGGTAGAATTTTACACACACCAAGGGGAATTACTCAGCGCTGGACAGACAAACAGTTAGATCCCCTGCCCCCGCCTATCAGGCACTCAATCGCTAGCCCACAGAGAAATACGCAGGTATAGAACACGACGATCATCTACATCCTCTAAAAGGATGTATCAGGTCTCTCCTATAACCCATGTCTTTCTCTGGAACTTATGAAGTAGGCAGGAGAAACACACACACATGCCCTGATTTCCCACAGTAGATGCACAAGACAATACACAACAATGTAACGATACGTTTTCCCTCGAGTTATAGAATACTCACAAACCAGATAGGTGAGGCTAGCGCTGGTAGAATTTTACACATACCAAGGGGAATTACTCAGCGTCAGTTGAGAATTACACAGACAGACAACTATCGGTTACATAATTACATACGTATTGTATAGCGACTCGGTCAAGACGTTACAGGAAACAGAGGAGACCAACCTCCAGCCGTGAGTTGCATGATATGATGTTGAAGTGTGTGAAGGTGAGCAGGATGACATTATAGGATCCAGAGGCCGTGATAGACCACACGTAGTCCGTCTCATTGTCGTACACAGCCGGGTAGCTGGGTGACGTCAGCACGCCAGTGTCGCTGTTGATGGTGGTGACGATAGGAACTGGAACAAACATAAATCATACGCTTTTTTTTTCTGACAGCAGCAACGTCGCTCCATGCCAGCAACAACCCCGACTTGTATTTCTACAAACAACAAAACGGTACGAACATCGCAAAGTTAAGACACTCTAGACATGTGCGTTGATCAGCTCGCCAGTGGAAACCTCATGTACAGACTGCTATGGAACATTCACAGTTCAAGTGATCTGCTCCATGGCAGGCTTTGACCGCTAAAATTCACCGATAGAATTCGCTGTCAAAGTTATCCTGCCTTAACTAAGAATTTTCTTTTACAATCCACGTGAGTAGGCACAGGTACCAGGAGTATCAGGAGTACCAGAACGTAATGGAAGGAACTCTCCCGCGAACAAAGGAGAAGAAAGGAAAACAACTGTCTTTCATTGTACGACATTCAAACGTCATTCTTAAAAGTTAACCCTTTTGGTCCAGCAGAATTGCAAGACACACGATGAACATGTATACAGGAGATATTGTTAACTGTCTACTGCCTGGTTCAGGTCGCTTTACCAGTCATTCCGCCCGACGCACGTACTTCCCAAATTGTGGAGGCGTCATCTAAAGACCATGCACCTGTTGCAGGAGATGGATCGACCATGATAATTCAAGGGCAGTGCCAGATTAGCTTGGCGCCGACAGGCGCCAAGCTAATCTGGCACTCTTGAATTATCATGGTCGACCCATCTCCTGCTGTAGTGCGTCAGGGCTGAATGGGTTATGTGTGCTGAAGACAGGCGCCAAGCTAATCTGGCACTACTCTTGAATTATCATGGTCAATCCATCTCCTGCTGTAGTGCGTCAGGGCTGAATGGGTTACGTGTGCTGAAGATGTAGACACGCTGACCCTGAACAGCATTTATTGTAGCGATAGGTTTGACTAATGTAGTGGGAAAAAACTCCACTCTCTGGCCTCCAGGAGCAGTAAGGACCACAGCATTTCACATGCGTTGATCAGGACGGAAAAACTTCCGTCCACGGCTCCAGTGGGGTTCTTGTACTTGTAGCCAGCGGCACTGCATTTATCTGTTCCTTTCATAACGGCACAGCGAGAGTTGTATAATTATTACAACATCATTACTCCCCAACCCCTCTGCTACCGAGGAAAAGTAAACACACTCCAACTGCAACATAACAGATCCTCACGATCCGCTGTAGCAGGGGCTGATGAGGATCTCTGCGTTTTGCTGTAACCATGTGGTATCCATGTTTCTTCAACGGCGTGGGATCTTTGGTGATGGACTGTCAATCGTTAAAAGGAAAAATACAAAATGTACCTCCGCTGGCAGTGTAGCGGTATATGTCGGAACAACGTAAAGGGAACTGGGTATTTTACAACCAACCTGGTTCCATGCCGTAGTAGTAGATCTGAAATCCCAGGGAGGTGTTGGAGGTGCTGGAGTCGGTGTGAAACTTGACGGTGACGATGTTCTGGGTGGATGTTAGGGTGGGGGGCCGGGTGGAGCCGCAGTAAGGACCTCCCAGCAAGGGGGACGACTCGTTGTGGCCGTCGTACACCTGGACAGGTATGGGCGCTTCATAAGTCTGATCTTGCCGGTTCGTGTGCGGCGCGTTCAAATTAAAACAAGCGTGGTAAATCCGCGCGACCTATTGTGTAAGTTGCCTTTTGCATTTCGTATTGAAAGGATGAGCAGTGAAATGTTTATCGCACGTGCAACAACTATATTGTTGCTTTATCAGAAATCAATCAACCATAGCAAAATGCGTCTTGCCACCGCAGGTGCAACATACATTCACTCGTTCGCTCATTCCACAAGGTACAATCACAAGACTACACAAGATGAGGACAATCACAAGACTACACAAGATGAGGACAATCACAAGACTACACAAGATGAGGATTTCATCCCAAAGTCTACCGTATGCGTTATTTTTTCTTAGAAACATTCAGAGTTTTTGATATATATTTAAATAAGTAAGCTTATCCTTTTGATCCATTTCCCTTCTCTCCCAACCCAGCCTGTGATCAACACACACCGGCGCGGGCAAATATTTACGGACACACGGCGATTTCCGTCATTTGTACGGTCTATGGGCTGGAGTAACGACAGGAATTCTGAAGAAGAAGAATAGCACGAGCAGCAAATTGACGTCACTATGAGCTTCACGTCATGGTATCGCCAGTCCCACGACGCCGTGTACACAGTGACGAATTTGATGTTTTACGTCACTCATCCGAAAGGCAAGAAGACTCTTCCAGCGCTGAATGTTCTGATCGAGGGTAAGAGTTCAAGGGTGGTGCCAGAATATTCTGGCACCACCCTAGAACTATCACGCTCGATTCATCTTGCCGTGGTGTGTCGGGGATGAATGAGTTAAGAAGCATTTCACCTGTCAGCCTGAACACGCGTGATTTAGTTTGCGTAATGGAGCGGTCGGTCATAATTTAATTTATTTATACAACTAAACATACATAAGACCTCAGTTCCTATTGTCCTAGTCCAGGGTCCGCATGCGCATCAATGTAGGAAGTCCTTCCTTTCGAAGTTATGGTCTCCTTCCAAAGTAAACGCTTCGCTTTCTGATGCATGGGGTGGAAATACCTCTTAGTTCGGGGGTTAACGAGGACTGAAGTAAGTCCGGCGGAATTCACTACAACGGGCCACCAAGAGTACTGACACACGCTAACACACGCTGATACACGCTGACTTTGGTGGATACCGTGTGTAGAGGTGTGTTCAGTGGTTTCTTATGGGTATTTCATGATGTTATTGTTACTGTGTCACAAACAACACTCGTGCGCGTCAGGTTTCCCATGATTGGAGCTTGCATTAACTTGTGTTTTGTTGTTATTGTTGTTGCTGTTGTTGCAACTTTGACAGAAGCCGTCCGCTTAAAGGCTGGGCCCACGCTACCATAATTTGCGACTAGCAATGTGTGGTAAGCAACAATTTGCCACCTGCCACATCGGCTTCGTGGCACACGTTTCAATGTGCGCGCAATGTGTTGTACTGACTGACCTGCCATTACCATAACAGCTCTCACGCGCCCGGTTGAAATATTCGGAGCTGCGGGAGTCCCATATGCATGGGAACTCTCGGACAAGGTTGATCAATTAACTCACTGGAGACGTGCGGCATACGGATACGCGGCTATTCGCAGCGTTTCCACATGACGCGGGTCTCCAGTGAGTTAACAGTCTCAAAGCCGTCGTTCAGCTTCTCCCCCATTTTTTCCGGCTCGGAAGATGAAGAAACGGGAAGTGGCGCAAGGACACCGCTGATTGGCTGAGAGGCGGCCACATTGCTCCAGCCTTGCGGGCTACCACAAATAAATAGACTCGGATTGTATCGGGTGGCAATTTGTGGCGGCAATATTGCTGGGGCCAGCAACATTGCCGCCACAAAATTGCGCCCGGCAATAGGTGTTTGTGGTAGCGTGTGCCCAGCTTCTTATTCTCTTATTTCAGTGAGCAAAACAGCGACTTCACTTTCAGTAACGGTGGCAGATACCATGCCTATGGCCGGCCTAGCCTGTGGCTTGACCCTGTTCTCTCCCTGCCTCAGCGGCCATCTAGTAGTTAGAACTGATATAAACAAATGCATGCGCAAAAGTAGAACTGACCCCAAATCAAACGTCCCTGGCCCTCTACTTCAGAAGCCACTACAACAGAGCCAATTTCACTCTGTGCATAGCAAGCAACCTGCAGCTAAACTTGTGAAACAATGACTTTCAAAGTAGGCGTTTACTTTCGATGCTACGCAATGCGCAAAAGGCCATCGGGCCGACGTCGGCCGCTGTTGGCCCGCGCACAGTCGTGCGCGGGCTAATGGCGGCCGATGTCGGCCCGATGGTCTTTGCACACTGGGTATGGACAACATCGATGTGCGTGCGGCCCTACAGTTGCTCACGAATGAGGTCGACATGACAGTGCTTGATTTGACGTTATTCTTTGCAGTTGACTTTATGGTTCCGAATTACGACCGCTGTCATGAATTCAAGGCCTGCAGTGACGTGCAGCTCAAAATGACGTCACCTACTGTTGACATACCGCGTCCATTTCCGTCTCTGCTTACCGTAGTAGTGTCGCTGCACCACAAAGTGCTCAGCCGCCGTGACGGAGACAGATGCCTTATCATCGCACGTAAATTGAGATGGACCAGTATCAACCTCCAGCCTGCTCCAGCTACCCCCCTCCCCCAAACCTCCCGCCGAAAGGGCCTGTCTGTTTGTTTGTTTGTCTATTTTGACAAAGGGTATTTACCCGAAATATTAATAAATTGTGTTGTACCCGTCTTTTCTAAGCGTGTTTCTTTCTCCGTTGGGTACTTCTCTCCCGCCGAAAGGGCCTGAGTTGTATAAATGTAAATACAAGTGAACAAGAGAATCACAATACCGTGGATACATAAAAGTATTGTCAAAACTCTACCTCCACAAAGTCCCGGCAAGTCCCGTTGTCAGCACTGTCCAAGCTGAAACCAGTGAATTGTATCTGCACTGTATACTCGGGCCGCTGTCTGATGACGTAGTAACAGTCCAGGTCGGCATCGTAGACAGCGGGGTAAGCAGGGGAACCGACGTAACCACCGATTGACGTGTATGTCGTGTTGCACACTAAACACAGAACAACAGTTACAATATTAGGTTACACTGAGCATGCAGATGACTGATTGACTAAACCGGCGATGCCGTAATACGACAAACAAGACAAACGATTTCTTTGATCAGCATCTTGCAAATTGCTGTGTTGACAAGATGACGAATTCTTATCTTCTTCTTTTTTTCTTTCTCTTTTTTTTTTTTTTTTTTTTTGAAAGGTGAATGGCAGACTTAATCACTTTGTGAGAAGTGGGGCTTGGGTTCAACTTTTCGGAACAGAAGGCGTCCAGAGACCAGACCTTGCTTTTCACTGGCCCTAACCATTTGGCTGTCCATAGCGTTTTTTGTCGCGATGATTCCTGCAGGAATCATCGCGACAAAAAACGCTATGGACAGCCAAAAGGCTAAAAATGAAGATGTGATGGAGGTGGAGGCTGGGGCAAGTGTAAGCCTTTCTACCACAGAAAGAAAATTCAAACGATGCGGCCGTAGGGAAGAATAGGGGTAGGGGGGTAGGGATAAGGGGGTCGAGCTCGTGTATGCCTACGAACCCTATTACTGGTGGTCCAAAATCAAACGACGCTAGGGAGGGGAGGAGGGAGGAATTCGAGGATCCTATTACTTGTTCTCGGCAGAGAAGATGTTAAATTTCTGTTCTCTCCCACATCTCACCTAAAACCCATCGCTGGCTGCCAATGACACGTTTAAAATGGGCAACTATTATTACTCTGTGTTTCTTACAGCAAATCGTCATGATTGAATCTGAAGCTGCATCTTTATGCAGTGTACCATGGCGACCTGAGGTTAGAAGTTCTCGCGTGTGTCTCGCTGGACGATTTAGATAATGCTGTAGAGTCCCGAGTTTCAAAATATGGTATTGCTGTTTATAAGCACTATCTTGCTGCCCGAAATATATCAACTGTTTATCTGGCTGGGGTATAATGAAAATCGGAAAACCTTTGCCTGTCAGTGCACATTACGTAGACTTAAAATTACAGTGACTATACTCTTGCCCGGAAGGAACAAAATCAATGTATCTTCAGCTCCTTTTATCTGTATCTGATGTGTTGAAAATTGTCTGAAAGATGTCAGAATAGAGCATAACGCTGTGACACATAAACCGCGTGAGAGGAGACCACTCGTTAAAGCTTATCATCTGAAGTGTGGGTTGCGAACTTCCATGACACTCCTCGACTATCCTCTAAACACATTGATTTGTGTAAACCTGTATCTTGCCTGACTCAAGCCTGGTCTGGTATATCGTGAACCCACGCGTGCTGCCTGTGTTGCTGGTGACGTTATCTGAGCGGAACTTGATGGTGACGATGTTACGGGTGGACGTCAGGGTGGGGGGCCTGGTTGAGCCGCAGTAAGGACCACCCAGCAAGGGCGATGACTCGCTACCTCCGTCATACACCTGCACCCACACGTACCGACATTCAATCCACTGTTATTCTTCTCAGATTAAAGTAAACAGACGTGCATATATGTAACGAATTACATCTTCGTGGCTATACTTCAGATTTCCAATAAATAAATCGTAGTGACTGTCACTGACATTTACACTGACATTACCGTGACAAAATCCAGGCAGCTGCCGTTCACAGCGTCATCCAGACAGAAGGTGTCGAATCTCAGACGGACAACGTAGGACGCGCCGTGCTGGATGGTGTAGAAACAGACGGTGTCAGGCGGGTAGGAGGCGACAGAACCCGGGGAGGTAATATAACTGCCCGATGAGTAAGTGGTGACGTTGCACACTGATAGAGAAATATATAAATATGTCAACAGCAAACGAGTTTAGTGTTAGTTCAGTTACCAGATAGGCGTTGCCAGTGGTTCTTGACACCTCGCGGGTTCGATCAGGGAGTTCATGTCCTAGCTACAAGTCTCGGACCCGAGACCGTTACCTTAGACATGAACTCCGTGATCGGACAAGAGAGGCGACAAGAACCACTGGCAACGCCTAACGCACAGTACAACAGTTTTGTCAGTTCAATTGTAAGTATGTAACAATATAAAAGCAACTAGTACCCCGTTGAAGGAACCCCTTGCGTAGTAGAGCCAGACCTAAAAATGCTGAGAACACAAATCTCAGTATGTCCATTGCCTCCCTTTACCGGAATTTTGTCTGAGCACCTGTTTTCGCTTCCAAATTTCGGTCGAAGGTATTGTGTCAGTTATGACTTTTCAAGTCTTTTGATATCAAATATGTAAACAGTAAACTTCGGATATAATAAATAGCCAGAGGACCCAGTTTTTCTCGTTGTTACATGTACAACCAAAGTTTATTATAAACAAAGTGATTTAAGTAGGAAGAGTGTGGTGAGGACCTCTGAAGAAGTGTTGCTATATCCGACTTATGTTATAACCGACCTTGTTATAAGCGAAGTAGATTGTATACGCAGTTTTGTTTATGTGGCATTTGTTTCTGCGCCTTTTCGAATACGATCAGTACAGTCTGTACGTACAGCCAATCACGGCCAACGCGTCATATTCTCTGTCCATGATATCATCTATACTGTATTGTCACTCTAGTTAGTTATTTCTCGTGTGAAATTGGTACCAACTGTATTACCCAACACCTGCATATTGATTGTGTGTGTGTGTGTGTGTGTGTATGTGTGTGTGTGTGTATGTGTGTGTGTGTATGTGTGTGTGTGTGTGTGTGTGTGTGTGTGTGTGTGTGTGTGTGTGTGTGTGTGTGTGTGTGTGTATACTAATTTTTGTATTTATCTGCATGTTTGTGCCTGGCCGTTTGACTCAACGAAGGAAACGGGCTTGGCCAAACCGACATTTAGGAAAACATTTTTGCAAGCCAGAAATTGTTATGTTTCTCTCTCTCTCTCTCTCTCTCTCTCTCTCTCTCTCTCTCTCTCTCTCTCTCTCTCTCTCTCTCTCTCTCTCTCTCTCTCTCTCTCTCTCTCTCTCTCTCTCTCTCTCTCTCTCTCTCTCTCTCTCTCTCTCTCTCTCTCTCTCTCTCTCTCTCTCTCTCTCCTCTCTCTCTCTCTCTCTCTCTCTCTCTCTCTCTCTCTCTCTCTCTCTCTCTCTCTCTCTCTCTCTCTCTCTCTCTCTCTCTCTTGTGTCTTATTATTATAGTTTTGTGGATTTCTGCATCATCTCAGTGACAATCTAACGCCGGATAGCGGCTGTGCCTGAGTGTGTTGCGCAATGTTTTCTCTGACCAGCACTTTAGTGAAACCTGGACAGTTGTACTTTCACATTGATGCTTCATAATTAAGCCGCACGCTGTGTGGACCGCGATCGTGTGGACTGTGGGAGGGACTTGTACAGGCTAATCTATAAAAGTACTATACGAACAGCCTCAGCAACCACACGCAATATTCTCTTTCTGCGCATAAAAGGTGTTTACTCTCATTTTGAAAACGTTTTCGCCGACTGAATACTGGTTCTACTTCTTCTGCTACTGCAACATCATAATTTTTGTTCTTCCTAAAATTATAGTTCTTCTTCAGTACTTCTAAGCCTAATCCTTGTTTGCTTTGATTCAATATTATTGTTGCTTTCATTGTTTTGTTTTTTTTATTTTTTTATTATTATTTGTGTTTGTGTACTGATTACTATATTATCAATAGCTGTATTACGTTAAGTGTACTTATTGTTACCCTCATTTTCGCCACCTTCGTTTCTTTCTCGTCTGTCACGATGAATCAAGCAGACGTGAAAGTAAGAAATCTCCGCATTGGGCATTTAAATGTATACCATCTATATGCAAAACTTGCTGATATTTCCGTTTACCTGAATGACTCAAACCCATTTCATATTTTTGGATTTTCTGAGACACGTCTTGGTTCTAATGTATCTGATGAATCAATACAGGTTCCTGGCTTTTCTGTCCTGAGACGTGATCCAACGGCCCATGGAGAAACAGGATTAGCTGCTTATATTCACACGTCTGTTCAAGCTCTTACACGTAGACGACATGACTTAGAAACTGAGCAAGTTGAGTGTATGTGGCTTGAGCTGAAAGCCCCCCAATCACCATCATTTCTTATCGGTTTTCTGTACCGCAACCCTGCTGCAAACTTTGAGTGGTACGATAATTTTCTTAGTATGTTTGATAAAGCCTGTAAACCTAATTCTAATGTCATACTTATGGGAGATTTTAATATAGACATGTTAAGGTCTCATCATGCATGGGACTCTACGATGACGTTGCTGGGTCTTAAACAGTTAGTCACTTCGCCGACACGAATAACACCAACAACATCTACACTCATAGACCATATCTATGCCACAAAGCCCGAGTCTGTTCATAATGTGTCTGTCGGTAACCTTGGTATCAGTGATCACTTTCCCATCAGCTGTACGTGGTCCACTAAGTTCCCAAAAGCAAAGAAAGGATGTCATACATATATCACCTATCGTTCTTTTAAAAAATTGAGTGAGAGCGACTTCTTATCTGACCTTAATAACGCACCTTTTGAGGAAGTGCTTAGTGAAACTGACCCTGACAGCGCTCTGTCTGTCTGGTATAGCATTTTTCTTACTATTTTAAATAAACACGCGCCTGTGCGGCGGAGGCGAGTCAAACACGCTTCACTCCCGCCGTGGCTGACTCAAGACATCATTCAGGCCATGAGGGTGAGAGATGATCTGAGAAAACAGAAGTTTTTTGCTGAATTTAAACGTGAGCGCAATCGTGTCAAATGTTTAGTGCGGCAGGCTAAAAAATCTTTTATTGATCGTTTGATTAAACAAGACAAAGATATGTCCATGCTCTGGCGCGCTATGGCAGTAGTGACTGGAGTCAAGAGTAGGAAATCCGCTGTAATCCCGACTACTCTGACTGCCGATAATTTTAACGATCATTTCCTTTCAATTGCCGAGTCCCTGGTCCCCTCTAAAACAAATTCTCGGCCTTATACCTGTCCTGACACCCTGATTGATTTCTGTAGAACGCGAACTGCGAGATTTCATCCTTTTGCTATTCCACCCCTGGCAGTTCACGAGGTTGGTAAGACAATAAGTTCCATGAAGAATAAAAAATCTTCCGGGCCAGATGAAATAAGCCCCAAAATACTGAAACTATCACTTCCCTATGTTGTAGAAACAATAACTTATGTCTACAATTTATGCATACAGAAAAATGTTTTCCCAAAAGAACTAAAAAAAGCTAAAGTTATTCCCCTACCTAAAACAAAAGATCTGTCCGATGTTAACAATTATCGCCCCATTTCACTTTTGTCTGTCTTAAGTAAACCCCTTGAACGACACATTCATAAGCATCTGTTAGAATACCTGGGAAAACACAAATTAATCCACCCCCTCCAGTCAGGTTTTCGCCCGAAGCATAGTTGTCATACAGCCTTATCGCGACTTACTGACACGTGGCTAAGTTCAATGAACAAAGGCGAATTCACAGGTGCTGTTTTCATAGACCTTCGGAAAGCTTTCGACATGGTAGATCATGAAATTCTCCTTTCCAAGCTCAGCATATATCTGGATGGTTCATTTTCAAGTAACTGTTTTCATACATCAGACGGCAGTTCTCAGGCATCTATTCATTCCTTTAAAACAACCTCGTTTTTCGCTTCCTATCTTACAGACAGACAGCAGCGCGTGATAGCCAATGGATCTTACTCTTCAAGTGGTTTAGTAACAAGAGGAGTGCCCCAGGGCTCTGTCCTGGGACCTCTTCTCTTTTGCATATTTATCAATGACCTGCCACTACATTTTACGAATGACAGAATTGAATGTGACTTGTTTGCCGATGACGCAACAATCCACACCCCCGATAAGTGTCTCGAGTCTTTAAATGATCGTTTGCAACAGGGACTGAGTGAAATTTCCAAATGGTGTGAAAATAATGCAATGATCCTTAATCCCACCAAAACCGAATGTATGACGATAGCAACCCGTCAGAAGCATCAGCTCAAGCCACTTTTGCTTAGCCTGGAAATCCAAGACCACACCATTACACAAGTAACTGAACATCGCCTACTTGGAGTTATTGTTGATAACCAGATGAAATGGCAATCTCACATCAATGGTGTCTGTAAAACTGTGTCTAGAAATGTGTTTATGCTGTCTAAGCTAAAATATTTTATTGATGTCGACACTTGCAAACTATTTTACAATGCCCATGTCAAATCCCACATCGATTATGCCTCCACGACATGGGACGGCAGTGGTGACATACACATGAAGAGGCTTAACTCCTTGCATCGCAGGGCATCGCAGGGCAGTGAAGCAGATCCTGCCTGATCCAGCTCTTTCTACTGACCAAAAATTTGAAAAACTAAAAATGCTTCCTCTTGACAAGCACCATCTCTTTAACAAAGGGGTAGTCATGTATAAAATCTGGAATGAAATCCACCCAGAATACTTATGTAATCTCTTCACCAAGGTAGCTTCAGGCTATTCAACATCAAGGCGAAACTTCGTCACACCACGCCCGAGGATAGATTTATTTAAAACTACCCTTGCTTTCTCGGGCGCCTCGTTTTGGAATAAACTGCCAGCGCACATAACACACACTGGTTCACTCCCCTCTTTCAAGGAAAGCCTCTTCAAGTACCTACTATCTAACAGCTCATTCACTGGTTCGGGTATCTCCATCGCCTAAAGCCTTGATATTAACCTCCGCGCGCACGTGCGTGTATATGGGTGTGTGTGCGCGCGCGCTTGCGTGCGTGCGCGCGTGTGTGTGTGTGTGTGTGTGTGTGTGTGTGTGTGTGTGTGTGTGTGTGTGTGTGTGTGTGTGAGCATGCGGCGCGAGCGTGCGCGCGTGTTTGATTTCAGTGAAAAAAGGAATTTTAAAGACTATCTTTTTTTTTTCCTTCGTTCACATTGTTAGTAATCATAATTGGTGCCCTCCATTTTGCCTTATCCATCTATTTTTGAACGACTTGTTATATTATGTGCACTTTCATGTTAGTAGCTTTGTACTTTTGTATCTTAGTAGCTTTGTACCTTTAGCAGATTTGTACCTTTGTAGTTTAGAAACGGCAAGCGTGAAAAATGGCACATGTGCTAACTGCTTCTTCCGTTCAGAAATAAAGTTTCATTTCATTTCATAAAGTTTCATTTCATTTCATTTCATTTCATTTCATTTCATTTCTCTCTCTCTCTCTCTCTCTCTCTCTCTCTCTCTCTCTCTCTCTCTCTCTCTCTCTCTCTCTCTCTCTCTCTCTCTCTCTCTCTCTCTCTCTCTCTCACACACACACACACACACACACACACACGGCGCTTGGCGCTAAAAGTACGTCCTACAGCAAGTTAAAAGAGTTAGAGGTGACTTCATTTTATCTTGTTACTTTTTTCCAGAATTTAGGCCCGCCCACATAAGCCGTCATTTGCATGCTAATGAACGCGCTCCGATGAGCCCCACTCTCAAAGTCGATCTAACGTATTTTCAACTGTGTATTTTCAATACGGTAGACAACAAGATAGTGCAAATCGTGTGGCTCTAAGGATATAAACTACCGTCTGCTGTTGGCATTTCAATCTGTGTATGATTATTGATTTAATCGTGATGTTTGCCTGTTTACCAGACGAAGCGTTTGATGATCCTATTGCTTCAGATGAAAATCTTCCATATATCGAGCGGCTCTCGTACATTTCACATACGAGTAACGGGGGCGTGATTATGATCTGCACATATAACGTTCCTCGCCTTGTGAAACTCTTCTTTGGTAGATATAGAACTCCCGCGTGCTGCCTGTGTTACTGGTGACGTTATCGGAACGGAACTTGATTGTGACGATGTTACGGGTGGATGTCAGTGTGGGGGGACTGGTGGAGCCGCAGTAAGGACCACCCAGCAAGGGAGACGACTCGCTATCTCCGTCAAACACCTGCAGTATAAATATTTTTTTTTATTGGCATCTCAACAAGTATAAACACAAACAGTCGTTTAGTGGCAGTGGTTCTCGCTCATCCAACCAATCATCCTGCGATGAGATGACTTTTGTTTCCTGCTCGGTGTTAAACCCTAATAACTAACTAAGTAACTAACTAAATGAAAATCCAACCATTCAGCCATCCCTACCTTCCCACCCTAGTTTCCAATTCAACTGTTGTTTTGTCTTACGTTGACTAAATCCGAGCAGATACCGCCCACAGCGCCATCGAGATAGAACCAGTAGAAATCCAGCTGGACGGCATAGGACGAGGAGTGCTGGACAGTGTAGGTGCAGTCCATGTTGGGCGGATAGTGACCGGGGTAGCCCGGGGAGAGGATGTAGCTGCCTGAAGAAGATGTGGTGCTTCTACAAACTGAAAACAGAGAGTGAGGGAGAAAGTAATGTGAGATATGCTCACAACAAAACACAAAATAATAATAATAATAATAATGAGTATTTATATAGCGCTTAATCTTACTCAAAAGCTCTAAGCGCTTTACAATCTGTACACAAAAATAAAAATACAATGACATATGCACATAACAAACAAAGCACAATGCCCGAACACACCACTTTTACAATAAACTAAACAACAATACATACATAATAATTTATATTCTAATTAACATTCAGTCTAAACAAGGAGGATTGCAGAACTACAACTAAGGCATCAAACACTGCTACAAATGCACGTCGAAATGTACATATAGAAATTTCCAAGAAACGGAAGAAGACATCAAACTGATTTTGTATGTGTACTTTTCTCACACCAAGGTTAACAGTATTATTTGATTATCATTGTGGTTATCAACGCAGGAAATGTGCTGATCGTCCACCTATTGCGTTTGTGCTGGGCACAATCAGAGATCAAAGGACACAGGAAGTGCACATGTCAGACAAAAGCTAAGCCTGTGAAAATGGTGGGGACAAAGGCTGTCTAAAAATCGACCTGAAAACTCTATTTCCGACTTTTGTCTTCCGATGGCATTAAGATCAAGGAATCGTTCAAATGGAGAGTGGAAGTTGTTTGTGATGCTGCATGAGGTGTTGGGCCATCACAGAGAAACCACCTGATTGCGTTTGGGTTGTTTCCTAGTGACAAAAACATTGGGAAAACCCATAGGCTCAGTGTGATTTAAGACCAAACACAACTGATGAAATTAATTATTTTGACTATATTTGTTTTGAATCGTTTATCTCCACAGTTTGCTCCATTCTGGAATGCACAGAGGACCTAAACAGACCAAAACTTAAACGTGGGCTATAGTAGCGCCCACCATGAGTCATACTGATTTAAGCAGGACAGTATTTAGGATCATGAAAAAGAGTTAGACCATGTTCAGTGACGCAAAATCTGTGGGAAATGGAAGAAGAACTTATGCGAACGTCCTTTAGGGAAAGATGGATGAGGTCACTGCTTTGACCCATTTTCTGCACGTGTCTGAAATTTCGATGGACCATTTTGTCATGACAAAACACAATGACAGAACAATACAGAGCCCCTCCCCCCTCTTCTCTCCTTCCTTCTCCCTCTCCCCTCCCACATCTCCCCACCCCCCCACCCCCACCCCCTTCCCTCTGGACGGACATTCGGACCAGATTTCGGGTGGTAGACAGTTTAAGGATACTCTCTTCTTCTTAATTTGTCTTATTCACCTCTGGAAGCAGTTATTGTTCCTTATTACACCAGAAACTATTTACTTGTCGTTTTTCGCCTCACGATGAGATAATATTTAGCCACTAAACGCATTTGTGATAAACTAGGAAAAAACAAACAGCAGAGAGTCTGGAACTGCCGCAGCACTCAGTGCATTCTACGCCAAGCCAGTGTCCACACTGGGTCACAAAGGAGGTTAGAATATCTACAGTAGAACGCGTTTGCACTGTCATGCAACAAGAGCCGTAACTTCTTGTTAAAGAATGTGAACCCTTCTGTGTTCATGTGAATAGATTGGCTTTACTTGGCGCAAACAATAACTCCGTAAGCAGTATGTTATGTTAACTACGAAGTAATAATAAGAAGTGTGTGACTACCTTAACGCAAACACCATTTGTCGCGTTTCTTTGGCTCTTGAGTATAGATTGGCCACACAAAGTGAACCGTCACACGGTAAAAGGTAAAGGGGATATATTGTATAGACAACTTTAACTCAGGTGGTGAGTGTTGTGAAAGGGGATGAACGGGTGGTGGTGGGGTGAGGGGGAGCAAATGGCTGCGAGAGATGACGAAAGGAAAGGGATTTTCTCAATTTTATCTGCACCTGCACAGACGTAACAAAAAAAGCACAATTCCTGCTCCAGGCCGGTAATGTAATCATCAGAAAGAAGAATAGTTACTGTTTAGGTGCATTTGACACGTCGTTTCTCTGCGTCTCCGATCTTTTTCCAGAAATAGGTCACATGTTGCATACTATCTTCTTTCATCATTTTGCGTAAGGCAATGACGTGATGTCGGGAATTTCTATGCAACCTTCCCATGGTACAGGCCTGATTTTTGTTCTATGAACTTGTGTACTTGTTTTTTACTTCACTACGTAACCTTCAAGCTAAGGCTATCAAACATTACACGTCGACTAAAGTTACAACATGTTACTACATGGGCACATGCGCTGCATACTGATAGTAATAGTAACAGATTTATGGTCTACTTATGAGCTCTCGGCACCCTGTGATAGCTACTCTTATTTCAAATCCATGAAAATGCTTTAGGAATGACTTCTTTACGTTCCCTAGGGTCCCAGCATTTCACTAAACACAATGCCCACGCTGCGTAAGCTCTCATTACACTCGTTAGTACCGTTTTAAGTACGTAAGTATAGATTAGTATTTTTGTGTTTGACAGGATAGTCTCTATTGTCTGCATCCTGAAAACCCAGCGCGTGTGTGAAGGGCTACAAACAGCCACGGAGTTGGAAAGGCCGGCCAGTTTGCACTGAACAGGAAAATGAGATTGCACAATCTGTTACTTTCATTAGCAATGAGATTAAAAAAAAACTAACAAACATTATATATATATATATATATATATATATATATATATATATATATATATATATATATATATAATATATATATATATATATATATATATATATATATACACACACACACACACAGAGAGAGAGAGAGAATTCCATAGCACAGCAGAGCATTCGCAAAATCGAAATGAAAAAAAAAAAAGGTTTCTTGGAGCTAATCTGTTTGAGGTGTTCATTGGAAGGCTTAAAATGAGAGGTCTGTCGTTCCTTCTCCCCACTACCTTCTCTTTCTAGATCTAGTGAGCGATGCAGTCACAAAACGGGCAGCTGATGTCCTGATGACGCAATGCAAGCTTACTAGCCTGGAATTCCATGGCATTAGTACAGCAGATCATTCTCAGAATTTAAATGAAAAATTACGTCCCTTGGAGCTAATCTGATTGCGTGCATTTTTGGCTTTGGGCGACGCCTTTCTTTAAAGTAAAGAATAATTACACCTCAAAATTGCATAGGTGTTGCCTTTTCAAAATGAGTCTGTCTTCTTTCACTGCAACATCACATAAAGCTTTAGGGATGCAATCCGCGCTGTACTAGTGGTGCTACCAGTAAATTCTGGAGGCGGCTTCTAGTACACGCGTTGTGTTTGCAATTTGTCGGGTTACGCTGTATGCCAACTGAGAAGTTCCCCCCCCCTCCCCCTCCCCCCCCCCTCCCCCTCCCCCCCCCCCCCCACCTTATTCAATTCAAGGGATCAAAAGTCAAAAGACATTTTAATTTAGTATTGTCCTCATTCTGGAAATGTTTTCCGCATCTATAATTGACAAGCCCCCTCCCCCCTCCCCCGCCTTCCCTCCCCCCCCCCCCCCCCCCCACCATCTTATTCAATTCAAGGGATCAAAAGTCAAAAGACATTTAATTTAGTATTGTCATCATTCTGGAAATGTTTTCCGCACCTATAATTGACTACGTTTCCTTAATGAATCTAGTAGCCATTCCTAGTTTTCTGGCCAGGCTCACATTATTTACAATATATATCTTTAATTCTGTACTGGGGTGAAATAACTCATTATAATTCGTTAATTCACATTACCGTTTAATGAAATAATTGTGAATGTACGCCCGTGCTATCTTTATTATAAATAATGTAATAGCGTAGCAATTTAGCCAGCCTACGCCACCAGGGATTAAAAAAAAATGAGATAAAACTCAACACTTCCTTTCCAATAATACATGACGTATACGGTGACACATTAATTAAAACGTATTCAAAGCGTGACTGACGTTATTATGTTGAATCATATCAGAAACAATCGTAAGTGGAAAATCCTTCCCTTTTGCTTGACAAAAGGTGGCACTTCGTTTGGAGTATCACAATTGCAACCTGGCGTTTTCAGTCTGTGAGTACCCCTGCTTGTACCCATACTGTGAGGTAAGTGTAAAAATAACTTCCTTTTAATTTATTGATTATTATTCATTTAGGCTTTTGCTTCCTATCTGGAACATTTCAAAGAAACGAAGACATCTAAGATGTGGCTTTCGTTTGCTTCATTAAGCTTAGCTGGCTTAAAGTTAGAACTTTATGGTTAGGACTGATAGACAGCAGCAAGGTAGTACAGACAGGATTCTAAAGGTTTCCATTCAATAACATGCATGCCCAGTCAAAGGGTGCCCACTGTGTTTGATACAGACAGTTTAACACAACCCCAACAGCAGCAAGCGTCGCACTTTTTCAATATCAGAGGTGAAAGAAAACATGCGAGGGGCAACAGCGGAAGTGACGTTATGGGAAGTGCTAGAGAGTCTTCACCTAACGAATGCCTAAAAACAGACACTTAGAAAAATACATGTTTAAATGAATGTCGCCCGCGACACTTAGCGGCGAATTTCGTCATAGGCGTTGCATACTTATTATACTTAGGGTAAAATGTGTTCAGGAGTATCAAGGGGCCTCTGCCTGACTCAAAGGGTGGAGGTCCCAGGGGACGAGTTGCGTTGGCGGTGCGGGTAGTGGGGAACTCTTACAGCGCCTCCCCCGGGATCACCCTAGACTAGGACCACTTGACCTTTGTGAGGCACCCCCGTGTGTAATCCCTCCGGACTTGCATAGCATCCCTCTATCCCAAAATCGTCCGTGCGTGGTCCCTGGCCACATCCTCTCCGAGGTGACCCCCAAAACTGGGTCGCACGAGCCCCCAGGCTAAACACGGCGGATCCAGAGGAGAGAACCTCGAAAATAAATCGTTGGCATGCTGCCTTGCAGGCCTGGCCGCATGGCTGCGGAAAGGCTAAGGGATGAAAACCCTGACATCAAAGCCCCCGTGTCTCCGGGGAAGCTTTTTGAGCCAGAGACTAAGACAAGGACAGTCTGATATAAAACCTACGACCCGAGGACCTCGATGCCACCGTCCCAGATTGCTAGGCCATGGCGGACGAATCAAGGGCTTAAAGGGTGGGGCCAGTACTGCGCACACTGCACTCCACCAAAAAGCTCCACCGCGCAGGCTTTAGGAAACGCCCACGGACCATGACACAGACCTTTCCAAGTCCTGTAGCGATGGGCAAGGGGCAAAAGATATCACTGGAAGCCGCAGTCTCAAACCTGCATACAGGCGGTTCAGGATATTGGTCGCCTGATGTTGACCTGCGGATGACAACGTCACTCGGCACACCCTGAACGACAAAGAAGCCTTCTCTAGGGACAGCACAGCTTGCTCCACACGGAGAGGGGCCTAGAAAAAGGTGGCATAACCAAAGCTCATCCCCTCGTAACCCCAACTGGCTAGCCGCGGTCAACGGGCATCTTCTCCTGCGGTCAGAAAACAAGATAAAAACAACCGATCCACTCTCATGACGACCACGACCGGACTCAACGTAGCATGCTGGAACATCCGAACCATGCTCGACACAGTAGACAGCGGACGCCCTGAACGTCGCTCCGCCCTCATTGCCCATGAATTGCGGAGGTTAAACATCGACATCGCCGCGCTCAGCGAAGTACGCCTCCCGGAGGAAGGCAGCCTCCAAAAACTTGGCGCTGGCTTCACCCTCTACTGGTCAGGCAGGCCTGCATCAGAAAGACGGCTCTCAGGCGTGGGCTTCATGGTCAAGACCCCCATTGCGACTAAGCTGAAAAATCTACGAACGGGTCACTCAGACCGCATCATGTCCATGCGCCTCCCACTGAGACACCAGGAAAACGCCACCCTTCTCTGTGTGTACTCCCCAACCCTCTTGGTAGAGTCTGCAGAAAAAGACAAGTTCTACTCTGACCTGCGGAGCCTCCTGCAAAGCACCCCTGCAGACGACAAAGTCATCATCCTTGGCGACTTCAACGCCAGAGTGGACCAAGACTCTGAAGCCTGGAAAGGAGTCCTCGGCAAGCATGGCGTTGGGAACTGCAATGACAATGGCCGCCTTCTGTTGGAGTTCTGTGCAGAGCAGCAACTTGTCATCACCAACACTACTTTCCAGCAAAAGGACAGTCGAAAGACCACCTGGATGTATCCTCGCTCCAAGCACTGGCACCTTATCGACTATGTCCTAGTGCGCCAGAGGGACCGCAGTGACGTCCTCCTCACCAGAGTGATGCCCAGCGCAGAGTGCCACACTGACCACCGCCTTGTCCGCTGCAAACTCAGGCTCCGCCTCAAGCTGAAACCCAAGAAAGGCCCCCCCCCCCCACCCCCCACCCCCCCCCCCCCCCCCCCCCCACCTGAAAACTGCTATTGTAAAATCTTCTGTGGAAGTCTTGGGCTTTGTTAGAAAGAGGAACAAACACTGGCTTGACGAAAACGACGTAGATAACCAGGAACTTCTAGCAAACAAAAAAGCCGCCTACCAGGCCCACCTAGCCCAGCCTTCCTGCCCCGTGAAGATGCCTGTCTTCCGCCTAATCTGCAGCAGTCTGAAGCGCAAGCTTAAAGAGAGCTCCAGAACGAATGGTGGTCCAGACTCGCACAGAGGACCCAGCTTTGCGCTGACAACGGTGACTACAGGGGATTCTACGAAGCACTGAAAGCAGTGTATGACCCCTGGTACAAAGTCCCCTGCGAAGCGCTGATGGACAGACACTCCTCACAGATAATACATCCATTTTGAACCGCTGGTCGGAATACTTTCAGGACCTCTTCAGCGCTGAGCGCACTGTTCAAGAAACAGTCATCATCAAAATCCCACACCTCCCACTAAAAGTTGAATTGGACGAACCGCCCACCGCCGAAGAGACCCTCACAGCCATCCACCAGCTCAAGAGTGGAAAAGCAATAGATATTGACGGAATCCCGCCAGAGATCTGGAAACATGGAGGCCCAGCACTGCACAACAAGCTCCACGACCTCTTTATCTGCTGCTGGGAGAAAAGAACACTAACAAAGGATCTCCGTGATGCAGTCATTATCACCCTGTACAAGAACAAAGGAGAGACGTCTGCCTGCTCTAATTATCGCGGAATTACCCTGCTGTCCATTGCCGGGAAAATTCTTGCAAGGCTGCTCCTGAATCGGCTGGTACCTGCCATCGCTGAAGACCACCTCCCACAGGGTCAGTGTGGCTTCAGAGCCAACAGGAGTACCACCGACATGGTCTTTGTGCTGAGACAGCTTCAGGAGAAGTGCCGCGAGCAGAACAAAGGGCTGTACGTAACGTTTGTCGACCTAACAAAATCGTTCGACACTGTGAGCAGGCAAGGCATGTGGCAGATCCTGGAGCGACTTGGCTGTCCCCCAAAGTTCCTCAGCATGATCGTCCAGCTCCACGAGGACCAAGAAGGCCAGGTCAGACTCAACAGTGACAGAACCATTCTCCATTCTCAACGGCGTGAAGCAGGGCTGCGTGCTGGCACCGACCCTCTTCACCATCTTCTTTAGCATGATGTTGAAGCAGGCCACAGTGGACCTCGACGATGACGACGCAGTGTACATCAGATGTCTCGATGGCAGCCTGTTCAACCTCAGACGACTGCAGGCCCACACCAAAACCCTAGACCGACTGATTCGTGAGCTGCTCTTTGCTGGTGACGCTGCCCTCGTTGCACACACAGAGAGTGCCTTGCAGCGCATCACGTCCTGCTTCGCAGATGCTGCCCAGCTCTTTGAAAAAGACAGAGGTCCTTCATCAGCCGGCACCCAAGGAAGAGCATCGCCCTCCCCACATCACCATCGGCGAGTCCGAACTGAAGTATGTACACCAATTTACGTACCTTGGCTGCATCATCACGTCAGACGCCAAACTGGACAAGGAGCTGGACAACAGGCTGGCAAAAGCGAACAGTTCTTTCGGGCGACTATTAAAGCGGGTGTGGTACAATCAACAGCTGAAAAAAGGCACCAAGATCAGCGTGTACAGAGCTGTAGTCCTCACCACCCTGCTGTATGGTTCCGAGTCCTGGGCCCTCTACCGCAGCCAACTACGACTCCTCGAACGCTTTCACCAGCGCTGCCTGCGTACCATCCTCAGCATTCACTGGAGTGACTATGTCGCCAACGTCGAGGTCCTTGAACATGCGGAAACTCTGAGCATCAAGGCTCTGCTGCTGCGGACACAGCTTCGCTGGGCGGGGCACATCTCCAGGATGGAGGATCATCGCCTACCCAAGATCACACTGTTCGGCAAGCTCGCCACTGGTCACCGAGACAGAGGGGCACCAAAGAAGAGATACAAAGACGGTCTCAAGAAGTCACTTAGTGCCTGCCAAATCGACCACCGCCAGTGGTCTTCGCTTGCTGCGGACTGCGACACCTGGCGCTCCACCATTTACAAGGCAGCCGTCTCCTTTGAGGACTCTCGCAGAGCTAACCTTAAGGAAAAGCGGCTCAGGAGAAAAAAAAACAGAGTTGTTGTAACTCAAAACTCTGACGAGACCTTTCCCTGCAGCCACTGCAGTCGAACCTGCCTGTCCCGGATTGACCTCTGCAGCCACGAACATGCCTGCAGAAAACGTGGGCAAGCCCTATAGAATCTTCGTTCGAGAAGTAAAGCCAAGAGAGAATGTGTTCAGCACTTTTAACGGCAACATGTCTGCTTCGATCCGTGACCGAACTTACCCAGTGCCCACGTGGCCTTGAACCTGACGCCCTTGCTGCCCGCGCCCGTGTGTAGCCTCACGTACAGAATGTTGTTGTTGTAGGCAGTCGTGATGTTTCCGACGGCGTTACCAGGCGACGAGGCGAGAACACTGTACCCGTCACTGCCCACTACCTGTAAGACACGAATAGGAGAACGATCAGTTCAGTTTTAACTGTCCAGAACACCGTTAGCCAATACGACGTATTTCAAACGCGCCAGTGTTGTGTTCGAGACCAAAATAATAACAATATTAGTCTGATATGGCTGCATCAGGCAAGTTTACAAACTAAAGGAAGGAGTGGCAGCCATTTACAGACGTAGTGGTTTCTAATCGCTGCTCTCCACTGGTGGCTCCTGCTACTAACGAACGTATCAACAGTAATACATGTATCAGTGGATAGCTCGTGGCCAGAAAAATCTAATCAGTTCTCGTTTCGGAAATGCAGGAGGCGTGTGTTTCTGAAGCTAGGAATATAATAGTACCAACAAGTTCGCTTCTGATTATTTAATTAATACCTCATTTGACTGGTTGAATTGTACAATGATTGACTGTTAGATTGTTATACGGTTTTTTTTTTTTTTTTTTTGCCACGTGTTATAGAGGGAGACAGAAGACTTCCAAAGGCGGGATTAATGAAGTATTGCATTGTGTTGCGTTGCGTTGCGTTGCGTTGTGTTGTGTTGTGTTGTGTTGTGTTGCGTTGCGTTGCGTTGAGTTGCGTTGCTTTGCATTGTTTCGTATTGTATTGCATCGAGCAATATAATACCGTACGCTATATTGTTAATTAAAGGCTGAGATGAGGCCATAAACGAAAGCCTCTTTTATTCTGATTAACGTGAAACATGATTAAGTCAGCCTTTCTGTTTAATCTTTAATCATTTCGGCTGCTATTTGTGAAAATGGCCGACATCTATATATAGACAACAGTTTTTGGTCATGTGCATGTATTATCGATTGTCAAAACATTTATATCACAAATGTTCGTAAATGGCACGATACACATTAAGGTCTCACGTAGAGTCGGTCAAGAGATGACGGGGTGTCTGGGGGCTGGATGTTAGGGAACGACAGACGCAGGCTAGTGTAGGAGGGACCCGCCATCTTCCACACACAGTCCGTAGTGTTGGTGTACACTGCGCCACCAGGGTACCCGGGTGACTGGACGGTAGTAGAGGCATCAGTCACGTGACCGCCACACCCAGCAGGAACTGTCACCAGACAAAGGGCAGACAACCAGCCACCATCAGCAAGGACCGCAACTCATGTTTCTCGCATGCAACTCGCTGACGGTCATACAATACACAGTAAGACCGAAACTAACTGCAGTAGCCTACGTTACTATGGACTGACTGACTGACTGGCTGACTGGTTGATTGCTTCATCGAGAGATTGCCAGATAAAGAAAGAAAGAGACGCAAGACGTTTAGGGCTTCACGATTTTCGTCCACCACGAAGGTGATTTCGTAGACGGGGCACCGAAAAGGGTCTGTTTTTGTACAAGGGGTGGTTATCAGTGCATGCAACATGTCTCAGCCACACACGACAAGGATTCACTTCTGAAGCGGGAACGTCAGAGTTGCTGACGTATTTTATTAGCATAAGTCCGATGGATGTGGCATGGTGATTATATGCTGGTACGAAAAAGGGGGAAACACCCTGATACAAACAAACCACCGGTATAAGTTACCGACACTATGAATACACATTACAGATACAGGCAGTCAATTTCAAATGCCACGAAATTACTATAAGCTACGTGTATAACATAATGTATATACGCCTACTGATCACTTCCAATATTAATTTTAATATTATCATTTCTTTCATTTCAATCTTGCCAAAAGCAACAGAACTCTGCTTTGCAACAAGTAGTAACAAACTTAAAACAAAGCATTTACACAAGATGGTCTTTAAGGCTTTTATGAATAGTTAATCAGGTGAAACAACAATAAAACTGGTATGATTTGCTAATTGTCTGTAATCATACGAAAAGACAGTCATTTCAAAAGGAAATCGACAATTTTTGGACACTGAATAAACTTGGCATAATCTGATAAAGTGTGGGTGTCTTACGTCCTCTACAAGTTGGTAGTTGTATGTGCAGGCAAATGACATGTTCAAGACAGGCAAACGTAACATTTGTCTTAACTGATTCAGTCCCGACACACCACAGCAAGATATGGATCGACCATGATAGTTCAAGGGTGGTGCCAGAATAGTGTGGCACCTATAGGCGCCAAGCTATTATGGCACCACCTTTGAACTATCATGGTCGATCTGTCTCCTATATTGTAATGAAGGTCTCAGACAACAACTCCAAAATGTGGGTATTTCGTACCTGGGACACAACGGTTAAACTAAAACTTAATATTTTCAAGTTCAAATAACTTTGGAAGATCAAGTGAAAAAGAAAACGGCGTGTTACTAATCGTTTTCAGTGGTATTGGTCTGTGTGTTTAATTTCATCAATAAATATATTCTGTCCGGTTTCTACCAAGCTTTATAACATTGTTTTGAAAGTCCAAAGGAGATTAAGTCTAATAATAATAAATAATAATAATAATAATAATAATAATAATAATAATAATAATAATAATAATTACGGTATTTATAATGCGCTTATCTTATAATAATTATAACTCTAAGCGCGCACTCACAACACGCGCACGCATGCGCACGCTTTAGACAACGACTCACGTACCACAAATAGTGAAATACATTACGACAGTCAGCTTGGGGTGGGGAGTGTGGAGATATAGTGCTAGAACTGTTGAAAGAGGTGAGTTTTGAGGGCAGACTGGAAGGAGGAGAGAGAGTGTTTCTGACGGGGAGAGAGTGGGAGAGTGTTCCAGGTGGATGGTCCGTATACTGAGAAGGAGCGGGGGCCGAAAGTGCTGAGTTTGGTGCGGGGGATGTGGAGGCGGAGAGGGTCGGAGGCGGAGCGGAGGGAGCGTGGAGGAGTGTAGGGGTGAAGTAAGTTGGAGAGATAGGCAGGAGCGCAGTTATTCAGGGATCTGTAGCAGAGAGACAGAATCTTGTATTGAATGCGTTGTGGGATGGAAAGCCAGCGAAGGAGTTTTAGCAGGGGAGTGATGTGGTCGGATTTTTTCTTTCTGAGGACGAGGCGGGCAGCATTGTTCTGGACACGTTGGAGAGTGAAAGTGGTGGAGTGAGGGAGGCCGGAAAGGAGAGAGTTGCAGTAGTCGATGCGGGATAGGATGAGAGAGAGAGAGCAAGTTTGGTGGCAGCATCGGTAGTGAGGTATTTTCTGATCTGACTGATGCGGCGGAGGTGGAAATAGCATGCCTTGGCCGTGGCGGAGACAAAGCTGGTCATGGAAAGAGAGGAATCGAGGATAACGCCGAGATTTTTGGCCAAGTCACAGAGGGAGATGGGGGTGCTGTCGAGTTGAAGGTGGAGAGAGGGAGGGAGATGGGAAGTTTCTGGCGAGTGCTTACCAGCATGGCTTCCGTTTTGTCGTCGTTCATTTTTGCTCTTGTTTGCTGTCGTCCAGTTTTTCACATCTTCGTAGCAGTCGGCCGTGCGAGTCAGTAGTGACTGAGTGTTGTCGAATTGTCTTTGTCTGTTAGTTGTGAGTCGTCAGCGTAGAGGTGGTGGTGTATGTGGTGAGACTGGATGATGTTGGACAGGGGAGAGGTGTAGAGTGTGAAAAGGACCGGGCCCAGGACGGACTCCTGTGGAACTCCGCAGATGAGCGTGACTGGGTTGGAGGAGACGCCGTCGATGGTGACGGACTGCTGTCTGTCGGAGAGGTAGGAGAGAAACCAGGAGTGAGCAGAGTTAGTGATGCCAAAGGAGTGTCGAAGGCGGCAGAGAGGTCGAGTAGCTTAAGAAGGGAGATGTTGCCCGAGTCGGTGGAGAGAAGCAGGTCGTTTAAGATATGTAGAAGGGCTGTTTCAGTACTATGATGTTTGCGATAGACAGACTGGAAGGGACTGAGGACATTGTTGTCGGCGAGGTGGAGGTTGAGCTGGTTGAGAACAACCTTCTCAAGAAGCTTGGGCAGGAAAGAGTGATTGGAGAATGGGCGATAGTTTTTGAGTTCGTTTGGGTCGAGGTTGTGTTTTTTTTAGGAGAGGACGGACGATGGCGGACTTGAAGATATCATAGTGGTTTGTAGCATACCCAGTCGACCATCTTTTGATTACGCAATATAATACAATATTTCAACAGAGAATCGTTTGAGTCTTGTTTGTATAGGTGACAGATACGGAAAAGTTTCAATTTACATGTAAACGGTTGCACGGACAATCCCAAAATTCCCTGTACATACGATCAACAAGTAACAACTATTCACATTGCTGTGATCACTTAAACCGAACTTCTTAAACACCACAGCTCTTGTTGTAATTAGCATGCAAAATAACGATCCCGTTGTCATCTATTTTATCGCTAGAAAAATTCAAGAGAAATAAGCAAAGATCATGTGGCGTCCGTTGCCTATCATTTTCAAGGTGATGATGCAACATTTCTGACCTGAAAACTAATTCCCTCCGGTGCACTTGAGATACGTTTTCAAATGAGGTATGACAGAAACGTGACCAACTAAATGTTATTTCAATAACTAAAGCACTTTCCCCTAGTCTGCACGACTATGAGGTGGGCATTGTAAAATAATTTGCATGGGTCGCTGTCCATGACACAATTTAAACAGTTCAGTGCCAGTGGACAGACTTTGTTTCTGCAGTCCTGGTTAATTCAATGCCAAAACACCCCGTCTGTTTCCAGGAACAGGGATTCAATGTGGTGTCAGCAAAAGGCACAGAGCCTCATGAGCCTCTGCAACTGCGGGAGCTCATGACGATCTATACCTCTTGCACTTGTGTGGTGTTAAGATTTTCTCGGCACTTAAAGGGTTAAGTTAGATAGTAACAAAAACAATTCGACACACTTTTACAAACAGTATATGCTTGCAACAGTAACCCAGGAGACGGTGCCCTTTGACTTGCGAAATAATTTTGCTTGTATAGAGTGAGTGTGATACGTCATTTACTAATACATGCTGCTGTCTGTCAGACAGGTATGATTTGAACAAGAAAGGCAAAGCCATTATGGCTCATGTGTATGACTGATCCACATAATAAGTGTGACCTTTGTCACCTTGACCTTTCCAGCAGGTCACTGAAATGAGCAAGTGTTCAAGTGTCTAAACATAAGTAATGGGTTGGCGTTTGTACCAGCGAAATCCGTGTTTTCTCAAATTGTATGCATTTTTCACAAATTTGCTGACCCTCCGTGACCCTTGACCTTTGAGGGGTCCACTAAATTAGCATGCATAGAAAGATCTTATCATCAGCTACCTTCGTTGGCAAATTGTTTGAAAAACCTACCATTCTATCAAAAACTGACTTTTTCACGCATTTACCGACCTCGTGTGACCCTTGAACTTTCCTAGGGGTCATCCAAATTAGTATGCATAGAAATATGTTACCATCAGGTATCTTTTTACCAAGTTTGGGTTTGAAGTTCAAAATAATGCTTGAGGAGAAACAGTCTGTGTCAAAATATGGCTATTTTATCCCTTTCTAGACTCATGTGACCTTGACCTTTGAGAGAGGTCACTAAAATTGTGTGTTTAGAAAGGTTTTACCACAAAGTACCCTTGGGCCACGTTTGGAGTCTGAGGTTTTGAATAGACTCCGAGAAAATGCCAACGTTAAAGTTTAGCACGGACGACGGACACCGGACGCCAGACAGAGGACGGATGGCCCATTACATAGATTCACTTTTGCTATCGCACGTGAGCCAAAAAAGTGAAATAACAGGGTGACTGTATTATGATTGACTAGCTGAGCTGCGTGCAGAATCTGTTCTGTGTGTTACTGGACAGTCTAGGCAGTCTTACTCAGCCGTACTTCATTGTCCACAACATCAAACACTTTCTTTTTTTGTAAATCAATAAAGACAGCTTCTGTTATCTGTGAGCTATTCATTTCGGTTAGCCATGTGTACGTAAGTCGTGCTAAGGCGTCTGAGATGAGTGATTACAACGAAACCCGGACTCAAGAGGATGGATACGTAAAATGTGTTTGTGAACATGCTGCTTTAGAGAGAGAGAGAGAGAGAGAGAGAGAGAGAGAGAGAGAGAGAGAGAGAGAGAGAGAGAGAGAGAGAGAGAGAGAGAGAGAGAGAGTGAGAGAGAGAGAGAGAGAGAGAGAGAGAGAGAGAGAGAGAGAGAGAGAGAAAGAGAGAGAGAGAGGGGGGGGGGGAGTCAAACCCGGATTCATTTATAACAACTATCTGAGTTTGATCTCTTGCTGACCAAGCTACAAGTCAGAAAGATAATGTATTGTGGACGACGCGAACATTTACAAAAAGCGTGTGGGACCTGGATAGCAGCGTATGTCGGCGTCATCTTCATGGTCACACGATGTCCCCGCAGATGCATACGGACAGTCCTGCAGCTGGCTCTCGCTCCCGTCACACTGTACATTGCGCCTCACTATGGCGCCTGTCGTCAGCGTGCCAAACGGCTTCTCCCACAGCGGCACGTACGAGCCCCCGTACCTGTGACAATATTAGTTGTATTACGAGTTGGCTTTGCCAGTGGTTCTTGTCGCCTCGAGGGTCCCGTCATAGGGGGAAGGGTGGGGGGGGGGAGAGAATGTCGGAGGTAACAGTCAAGGGTTTTAGCCCGAGACTCGTACATCCGACATTGACCCCCACGACCGAACCCGAGAGGCGACAAGAACCACTAGCAAGGCCTAACTCGTAATACAACCATTTTGTCCGCAACTGTAAAAAAAAGTATAAGAGTGAAGTGCACCCTTGAAAGGACCCCAAACATACGTGTGACGTAGAGATTCAGGGGACGTAATTCTAAATACTTGCAACAATCAACAACCTCGCACGAAATGCATTCGCCTGGAATTTCTCTCTCAGATATTTTTTAATTGAACACATTTTCATTCATTCTTTTGTATGAAATTGGTAATATAAACCGAACACAAATCGTGCCAGCAGTTATTTTGTTGCGTAACCCCCTAAAATTTTATTTATCCAACTTTTTGTCTCTTCGCCGTTTCGAATGAGGTCAGTACGTGGCAGGGCCTTCGCTTCAGTTGAATTTTCCTGTCGTTGGATTTATCTAACTTATCCCATTATTCAGTTATGTTTTGCATGAAACTGGTACCAGCGGCATCACAGAACACTTACATATATAGTTCTTTTTGTTTTTTTTTTGTTGTGTAGCCCTTTAAATTATTTATTTATTGGCATATTTTTGTTTAGAGGTTTGATTGAATCAAGATGAGGGTGTGTTCGTACCGAGAAATGTGATTGGCCAAAGATTTATTTGGGGGAAAACGCTTTGCTCAGCGAGTAACGTTTTTTGTTGTTGTTGTTGTTGCTGTTGTTTAAATAGTTTTATTACTTTGCAAAATACATAAAAGAAGCGAGTAACGTTGTCATCGTAACATGTAATAAGGGAGCCTACTTATCACATGTTACTTTGGTTGCATTAAGAACGGACGACCACGGGGAAAAAAATCAAATAGAGCCAGGCCAATGAGAAAAAAGTTTAACGAGACTGAAAGAAGACAATTCGTGTTATTATCGATGGGTTTTAATGCAAGCGGCGAGGTTTTCGTAGTATCAGTGTACACCTAACACTAACAGTCATATTATAATCAGACGGGTAAAAATGACACCACACAACGGAAAGTTCTAATTACACGTGTGTGTGTGTGTGTGTGTGTGTGTGTGTGTGTGTGTGTGTGTGTGTGTGTGTGTGTGTGTGTGTGTGTTCGTGTTCGTGTGTATGTATGTGTGTGTGCGTGCGTGCGTGCGCGCGCGCGCATGCACGCACGCACGCACGCACGCACGCACGCACACACACACACACACACACACACACACACACACACACACACACACACACAGAGGCAAAAATAAAGCAAAGTGTCGGTACAAACCTGTAAACAACGAGCCTTCATTATGAGAAAACAAGAAAATATATTAGTTCTTTACTGTGGATGTTGAGCATACTGCCTGAGCTACCTTTGCAAAATGTTCGAAAGAGTTTTCGCCCTCGGTTGCCACGAAGGACACAGAGTTTCATCAGTGGTAAGAATATGCAAAACTGGACTCGCTGTGAGAATCAAGTTTTCCGTGAGATGTGTAGTTTGGACTACGTATGATGCTCTGAACTGACTCAAACGAAAACTGAATAATACAATTCACTTGAGAACTAGAACTCCCGGTGCACATCCGTTTTTCAGATTACTTTCAAGCCAGCTTGCATGCTACAAGACCAACACAAGACGAACATGCCCATCTAGATCTTTGATCAGATCACCGCTACACTAAAACTAAACTTTTCACTTTTGGCATTTGTAAGTTATGTTGATTATTAAAGTTCCTTTGATAACCAAAAGTAGATCAAAACCATACAGGGCTGATTCTCGTAAATACAAACCCCAGTGACACTGCACAGTGATTGGTTTTTAAGTTCTCCCTCGTGGCAACAATAAAGTATTCTTTTCTTTCGTGTCATCTTATCTTACCTTACTTTACCTTACCTTATCTTACCTTATCGTACCCTAGCTTACCTTATCTTCTTTTATCTTATCCTGTCTTGTCTTACCTTATCTCCTCTTATCTTTATTGCATTTTCTATTTCCCGTGATGGCATGGTCACTGATGACATCATTTTTCATCGATGTGAGATTTCCAAAACTGAACATACACTGTTTTCTCCAGACGAAACATACTCTCCCTAACAAATGATACCAATCTAATCCTACGCAAGAATATTCACAAAGGAAAAACGCTAGACTGAAACAAATTGCATATCATTGCCTCATAGTTTATAACTTATATCATCATTTCACAGCAAACAAACGAAAACCCGATTTATTATTCAGTGATCTATATCATCCCAAAGTGAACTGCTCCTCACCCTGCGCCCAGGTGCTGGCGACACACGAGGTGAGCGCTGATGTTGTGGTGCACGTAGCTGGCGGGTATATCGTGACACACTGTACCCCACACCCCGTTCTCGAACACCTCCACCCGACCCTCCCTGCCGTCACGGCCGTCACGCAGTCTGATGGGGGACGACACCGTCACGTCTGTTACACAAAAGCAAATTATTGTGACTTGTCTCGGCTTCACCTCTCGTCAACATCTGATGAGTGCTTTACGCGTGTTTTGAATTGTAAAGATGACGATCTCCGACTGTCTAAACGTTATTTAGCAACTATACCCAGTTATCTAGTAACTAAATAGCAAGTAACACAAACGAGTAAAATCATTTCCATGAGAAGAAGGTAAATCAACAACATGTAAATGTTTTGTTTGTTTTTTAAAGCACACTGATTATTGAAAATAATTTGACTGATTTACAGTGCAAACTGAGACTTTACAAAACCAACGTCGGCCATTCATTATAACATTACAGTACATTTTTGTTGTCAGGTATTGGTCAGAACCTGTTTGTTACACCTTGAAATTCAGTATTGGTTACATATTCTTTTGAGGAGAGGTAGGCGCCTTGAAGATTAGAAGTGAAGTATTAACGAACTGGTGCTGTACGATGACCATTTACTCTTGTTTAACCCTTTGCTAATAATAATAATAAAACATGGTATTTATATGACGCATTTCTCATATTTATAATATAACTCAATGCGCAGTTATTGTCGGCAACGCTTAATGTCGAGGTAATTTCTGCAAAGGGTTGAGAGCTCAGAAGCCTTTTTCTTAAAGGTGTTAACACTGTTGCAAAAGCACTTGATAGGCTTGTTTTTATTACGGTTGCTTAGTGACCACTCGGCGTGAAAAGCAAAAAGAACAACATTTTCTCTCCCGGCCTCCCGTATGCGCGTCCAAGAGATAGATCCACTTTTATGCTATAATGGTGCAAATAAGTGTCAAAAGTGATCGGAGTTTGTTACGGCAGCTTAGTGGCCGCTCGGCGTAGGAAGGAAAGAGAACAGAACTAGATTCATGTTCATGTGATCCCCCTACTTTTGGTGTGTATAATGGCCCTTCACTGTCTCGTTTCGAGCCAGTGACTGAGCAGGAGATCCATGAACTCATTATGAAATCACCAACAAAGAGCTGTGTGCTTGATCCCTTGCCCACGTCCCTCATAAAACAGTGTATTGATGATCTCCTCCCACTGATTACCACCATAGTTAATGCCTCTCTCTCTACAGGTGCTGTGCCTACTCAGTTTAGACATGCCGTTGTGACACCACTCTTGAAAAAGCCTGGACTGGACCCAAACGACTTGAAGCATTTTAGACCTGTCTCTAACCTTCCGTTTATTTCAAAGATTTTGGAGAAGGTTGTTTTGAAACAGCTACAAAGCCATTTGTCTGGAAACGGTCTTTTAGAAATGCACCAGTCGGCATACAGAAAGGATCACAGCACGGAGACTGCTGTGCTGAGCGTCCTGGATGGTCTGCTAGTGAAGGCAGACGAGAGACTTGTCTCTCTCATTGCTCTGTTGGACCTCAGCGCAGCATTCGACACGCTCGATCATTCTGTTTTGCTGAAGAGGTTAGAGGTGACCTTTGGCATCCGTGGTACCGCCCTGGCCTGGTTCACTTCATACGTTAGGGATCGTTCTCAGGCTGTTATTGTTAATGGCCAGCTATCTGCTTCTAGTCTTTTGTTGTGTGGAGTCCCTCAGGGCTCCGTATTAGGGCCTGTTTTGTTCACTCTATATTCACAACCTCTATCTGATGTAATTGCCGCCCATGAGTGTGATTTTCACAAGTATGCTGACGATACTGAATTGTCAAGAAGTAGCGCGCCTAGCCATTTCAGCTCCGCTAAGATGAGCGTACAGTGTTGTATAAACGACGTCCTGTCCTGGATGACTAGCAACAAGCTTAAGCTTAACACTGACAAAACCGAAGTCATGCCTGCCGGCTCTCAGTCTCGCCTTAGTCTGATTGACGGCGAGTTCGCAAACATTGGTGGCTGCAGCGTTCCCTTCCAGAAATGTGTCAAATATCTGGGTGTGAAGATTGACTCGACGCTCTCCATGCATGATCATATCACGGTCTGCCGAGCTGGTTTCCTTGAGCTGCGCAGAATTTCTTAGAGACCGTTTCTCACAGAAAGTACGACGTCAAGACTTGTAAATGCATTCATTACTTCCAGGCTCGATTATTGCAATTCTGTACTGGCAGGTTTACCGGCAGATCAGATTTCACGCTTGCAGATGATTCAAAACAGTGCGGCGCATCTCATCTTGAAGAAACGAAAGAGAGACCACGTTACGCCTCTGCTGAAGCAGCTGCACTGGCTGCCCGTCAAATTCCGTTGCCAGTACAAAATTGCAATTTTCGCCTATCGGCATTTTGACGGATCTCTCCCGCCGTACCTCTCTGCCAAGCTGTCTGCCTATCAGCCATCACGCACCCTCCGTTCCTCCAGTGAAAAGCTGTTAATAATCCCGAAGCTCAAAATGAAAACTGTCGGGGAGCGTTCTTTCACCTTTTTCGCCCCAAGTGTGTGGACCACGCTGCCAACGGAAATGCGGAATCTGCCCACATTGTCACAGTTCAAGGCTCACTTAAAGACTTTTCTTTTTTGTCGGGCATTTAAAACTTAGGTCATATTTAGCTAACTGTTGACTGACTGTCACCTATTCTGATCCCAGAGGAAGTGAATGTAAGGTGTGGGGAAGGGATGGGGTGGTTTAAAGTAGTGTATAATTATGCGTGTGTGTCTGAGAGAGAAAGGGTGTGCTGTTGTGCATGCGCAGTGAGTCCAGTGTTTTCCTGGAGAACGGCGCTATACAAGAACTATGTATTATTATTATTATTAACAACAGCTTTCTCTCAAGGCTTCTCGTATGAGCGTCAAAGAGACAGACCTATATGAAAGTCTAGCGACAATTTCTCGAAGCAAGAATCAGCGTGAGACCGGTGAGGGTAGTGAAGAATTAGAGGAGGCAGCCTGGAAAATAACACAAAGCCTATGGTGGACACACGGCGCTGGGCGCCAAAAGCACGCTCTACACTCTACAGCAAGGTTAGAGTAGCTAGACGTGACCTCATTCTACCTTGTTATTTCTTTGCCAGAATTTGAGGTCCGCCAGCCCATCATGTCATCTGCATGCTACTGAACGCACTCCGACAAACCCTAATTCAAATTTGTTCCTATATTTTTATGTACAGTGTTGCGTTTGTGGTTGTGTTATTCTTTTTAGGGCATGTGTGTGTTGATCATAGGAAAGATCCGGAATTCAGCTGAGTTATTTTAGATCAAAATCACGTACCTTTATAGGGCATGAGTGTGTTGATCATAGGGAAGATCCGGTGTTCAGCTCAGTTATTTTAGATCAGAATCACGTACCTTTATAGGGCATGTGTGTGTTGATCATAGGGAAAGATCCGGTGTTCAGCTGAGTTATTTTAGATCAGTATCACGTACCTTTATAGGGCATGTGTGTGTTAATCATATGATCCGGTGTTCAGTTGAGTTATTTTAGATCAGAATCACGTGCCTTTATAGGGCAAGTGTGTGTTCATAGGAAACGATCCGGTGTTCAGTTGAGTTATTTTAGATCAGTATCACGTGCCTTTATAGGGCATGTGTGTGTTGATCATAGGAAAAGATCCGGTGTTCAGCTGAGTTATTTTAGATCAGTATCACGTACCTTTATAGGGCATGTGTGTGTTGATCATATGATCCGGTGTTCAGCTGAGTTATTTTAGATCAGAATCACGTGCCTTTATAGGGCATGTGTGTGTTGATCATAGGAAAAGATCCGGTGTTCAGCTGAGTTATTTTAGATCAGAATCACGTGCCTTTATAGGGCATGTGTGTGTTGATCATATGATCCGGTGTTCAGCTGAGTTATTTTAGATTAAAGAAGTACCCAACGGAGAAAGAAACACGCTTAGAAAAGACGGGTACAACACAATTTATTAATATTTCGGGTAAATACCCTTTGTCAAAATAGACAAACAAACAAACATAGAGATTAGCCGCTACTTATCTTCAATGGCAGAAGGAATGTGGCAACAGTTTCCACATTCCTTCTGCCATTGAAGATAAGTAGCGGCTAATCTCTATGTTTGTTTGTTTGTCTATTTTGACAAAGGGTATTTACCCGAAATATTAATAAATTGTGTTGTACCCGTCTTTTCTAAGCGTGTTTCTTTCTCCGTTGGGTACTTCTTTGCATATTACACGCTTGGCAGTCACCTTTTTGGTCTGGATTGATTATTTTAGATTAGAATCACTTGCCTTTATAGGGCATGTGTGTGTTGATCATAGGAAAAGATCCGGTGTTCAGCTGAGTTATTTTAGATCAGTATCACGTACCTTTATAGGGCATGTGTGTGTTGATCATAGGGAAAGATCCGGTGTTCAGCTCAGTTATTTTAGATCAGTATCACTTACCTTTATAGGGCATGTGTGTGTTGATCATAGGAAAAGATCCGGTGTTCAGCTGAGTTATTTTAGATCAGAATCACGTGCCTTTTTAGTAGGATTCGTTTTCTTTTGCATGGGGAATTGCATCGATTTTTGTTGTGTGGCTGGAATGACGCGTGTTTTCGCTGCATTGTAGCAAAGTCTAACCTACCTTAGACTGGAAGGGTCCGGAAGTGTTGCGACCTGTCTTGTGAGTTCAAATATGAAGTCAAAGTTTTACAAGAAACAAGTTGTTGGCTACTTTTTGCAACATTTACGGACTGCATGGAGTTTTCGGAATACACCTAGATATTATTGGGAGAATATAGACAGTTCTACGGTGTTCTTTTTCATGAATATTAATGTGTTTTGGTTACGTTTTCTTTTTTGATTAGTTGAGTTGTGTAGTTTGTGGGATTGTTATGGAAATATGTAATAGTATATAAAGGGGGTGTTAAGGCCCCGCCATACATGCCGATTGTGCCCCGATTTTGTTGCAGAGTCTGATCCGATTGTGAGCGGATGACGTCAGAATGCCTCTTTGTATCCGATCCAATCCCAATCGGCTGGGAATCTTGTGTTTAGAGCCTGCTCTATTTTTGCAACACCAATCGGCCCCGATTGTAAGCTTCAGCCAATCAGAACGCGTCTCGCGAATCACGTCGTTTTAGTGTGAAAATGGCGGAAGATCAGTACCACCTTCGTTGCCGATGTTTCGCCCGCCTATTCGTGAATTTATGATGCAAAACTGCTGCTAATGGAAGCACATCATCATCACTGTCAAAAACTAGCAGACATTTTGCAGAACAGGAAGCTGTTTACGCCCTTGATCTTCGGTTCAAGCCGGTCGGCTAAGTCGGGAACGTGTGGCCGTGCACACGTTTTTGAAGTCCGGCCCGATCACAATCCGATTGAAACGGTTCTGGAAACTGCTCGAGAATCGGCCTCAAAATCGACATGTGTGGTGGGCCTTTAGGGAATTATGTGCGTGAATTCCATGGGAGTCACAGCGTATCGAAACTACGGATACATTGTAGAGGCGACAGTGCATCAGTGTTGGTGCATTGTATGGGAGACGCACTGTATCAGAATTGCGGACGCATTGTAGAGCACAAAGTGTGGATGCATTGGATACAGTGTGCTGAGATTCCACCGTGAGAATAAAATATTGTTGGAACTGTTACTCCATTGTGGTCTACAACCTTGTACCACGTGTGACAAGTTGCAACTGAGTGAAGTTTCTTTATAAGAATCCTAAATGACTGCGTCTGGTGTAATTGCATCATACTACGACTACGACTACCACGTAACACACAGGATGACCAAAAAGAAGTATAATAAGTAAAAGAAGAGGCGGAAAGATAAGATCTTGCCGCAGCGGTACGAGGCGCAACAAGACCCAGGCTCAGTGCCTATTACGGAAATGGCTCTCGGAGTAGTGTTGAACGATTGACCTACGACTTTGGCGTCCTTTGCCTACAGGAGACAAGAAGACCATTGAAGCTCATGGACTGTGTGGTGCTTCAGCGGCACGTGGCACAGCCATTAAAATCCCACAACAACTCCAAAACATGAAGAAGAAATCGAAGAGACATCTAACGGTACAGTTGTCCTGTTTGGCGATCTCAATGCAAGATCACACTTGTGGGATCCGCAGGTCACACACGCCCAAGGCACAGCATTGGAGCAAGCGCTGGGAGACGTACTGCTTTGCCCACTCGCTCCGTCAACACCCACAAGGTACGGTTCACGTCCGGGAGACTAGGACAGTACCATCAATCTGGCACTGGCATCCCCAAGGCTGATCACTTGGTTGCAGGCAGACACACTGGCACCACACGGAAGTGACCAGTAGAGAGAGAGAGAGAGAGAGAGAGAGAGAGAGAGAGAGAGAGAGAGAGAGAGAGAGGAGAGAGAGAGAGAGAGAGAGAGAGAGAGAGAGAGAGAGAGAGAGAGAGAGAGAGAGAGAGAGAGAGAGAGAGAGCACAGATGTCATCAGCAAATAGCGCGCAAAGAACCGCAGTAAAACAAACACAAAGACGTTTATTGATATATTAAATAACAAGCAAACTAGTATTCATGAATTTGCTTGATATACTTTCCTTTCCAAAATCCTTTGCGGGCCCTAAAATTTAATCTTAATATTTGCATTTGTCAAAACGGAAACGCGAAATATGCTCATACTGCAACATTAACGAGTTTCTTATATAATAATAATAATAAGAAGAAGAAGAAGAAAGATTTATAAGGCGCCTATACATGGTAAGATGCTCTAGGCGCCGTACATATGAACAAGGAAAATATTACATAAAAAAGGTGACAAAGCCACATGTACAATTACACAGAAAACAGAAAATGACTAATTACATGAACACTGATAATCAAGAAGCCACATGTACAATTACACAGCAGAACAGAAAATGACTAATTACATGAACACTGATAATCAAGATGGGAAAAGATGGGTTTTAAGGCTGTGTTTAAAACTGGCACTAGACTCACTGCGTCTCAATGATTTAGGAAGATCATTCCAGGCTGATGGACCCTGGTAAGAAAAAGATCCCTGCCCAAATCCTGTAGTCCTTACTGTAGGAATACGAAGCATTGTATTGTCAGACGAACTGCGCAATTGCCTCGAAGGTATATAACAGTGAAGGAGTTCTGAGAGATAAGTGGATCCAGCCTTGCCAGAAAGAGAAACATGACAAATGGACAAGACTTTGTGCTTGAGTCTCTCCTTCACTGGCAACCAGTGGAGAGCGTGCAGGATGGGGGACACATGGTCTGACTTTTTCGCTTTCATGACCAGACGTGCGGCTGAATTTTGGACTCTCTGGAGCCGATTAAATAGATTCTGCGGGCATCCAGATAAGAGTGAGTTGGCATAGTCAATGCGAGACAGAACAAATGAACAAACAAGTGTTTTTGTAGCCTCTGAGGTAAGGAACTGTCTAACAGAGCTAATACGACGCATCTCCAAACAGGCTGCCCTGCAAATGTTTATGACCTGTTTATCCATGGACAAGTCATGCTCAATTGCAACACCCAGGTTCTTCACTGACTGAGAGAAGCTGACGGTCGTGTTCTCAATCATGATGTGCTGAGGCAAAGCGGTAGAAGAAGATACTCTGGGTGATGCAATGAGTATGGCTTCCGTTTTTCCTTCATTCAGTTTGAGCTTGTTTTCTGACATCCATAGCCTCACATCAAGAATGCAATGTGACACGCTCTGGATGATCTCTTTGACCTGACTCACACTACCTGACTTATAGAGCTGTGTATCATCACTGTAAGAATGATGTGAAACAGAGTGTCCAGCAATAATACTGGACAAAGGCTGTACATACAGTAGGAAAATCACTGGGCCTAATACTGAGCCTTGTGGGACCCCAAAACGGAGGCTGGCAGGTGCAGAGACATGCCTATCGACAGACACAGTCTGTGACCGCTCAGTAATGTAAGTGTGGAACCAAGACAGGGCAGTGCCATCAATGCCAAAAACAAGCTGGTTCAGGATAGTGTGGTCGATTGTGTCGAACGCGCTAGAAAGATCGAGTAAAGCGAGCACTGACACCTTACCATCATCCAGAGCAAGTAACAAGTCATTCAGGATTCTGAGAAGTGCTGTTTCAGTACTATGGCAACATCTGTAGGCTGACTGAAATGGATCCATAAGATTATTCAAGGGCAGGTGATCCAAAAGTTGCGAAAGCACAATCTTTTCGATCACTTTTGACAGAAACGGTAGGTTTGAAACAGGTCTATAACTCTTAAGGTCGTGGTGATCTAATGAGGGTTTTTGTTCTGTAGGGGTTTCACAACAGCACTTTTATACATTGAAGGGAAAACACCAGATGCAAGCGAAGCATTGACAATGTGAGTTACGTACGGCAGTAAACTATCCAAACAGTTATACAACAAAATGGTAGGCACTGGATCGAGCTCACATGACTTAAGGGTCATCTTCATTAACAACTTGTGGACATCGTCACAGCAGACAGGTCTAAACACAGACATGGTCTGACCACGGAAACATAAGTCATTAGAAGAGACTGTTTTTGTCTAAAAAGACTGTGAGTCAAGGTCGTCGCGAATGGCTTGGACTTTGTCCATGAAATATGTGGAAAAACGAGATGGAAGTTCAGTCATGGAGTATATGCTAGGAAGAGGAGAAGACTTGACTTTGCCCAGCAGCTGATCAGCCACTGAATACAGTTGCTTACTGGTGTTGCATGCGGCGATCTTCATACTGTAGTAGGAAGTTTTTGCTGTGCTCACTAACCTGGTTACAGCTTTCTTAATATACAGTAGTGATTAAATATTTCGTAGTGATCGTACGCTCGAATTTTCTTTCCCATACACACGCATGAATGGAGAGAAGACGCGAACAAACGAGCGAAACGAATCGCTGAACGAGTGAAATTGACAAGACGCCCGCTACCGATAGCGCAAGCGACAACCCGAGAAAAAGGCAAAATAAACAATCCTGCTGGTTTTTTCCCGTCATTATCTGTGATCATATTACAAGTAGAAAGCACTGATTTGTTTCATAGTCAAACGAAATCTGCGCGCTCAGTCGATAGTCCGAAACGCAGTCGTCTGCCAATCAAATGTTTTGTCTGAACACCTAAATCAGCCGCAAACTGAAGGACGCGAGGTAAAGCTTTGTTTTGGACTGGGTGTACATCAATTATATTCAGCCAAATTGTGGTTGATTTAGTGCCGATAACCGATAGATCTGATTACTTGACTCGAATCAAAATTAATCTCCTATGTTTCGCCACTCCAACATTGTGACTCGGATCAAGTAATCATATATAATTATGCACTATATCAAGAAAAATATAGTTCAATATAATATAATATCATGCACCTACTGGTGTCACAGCTGATTCCCACAGCGTGTAGAGGGTTACAGTTGACATTAGATCCGCTGATGGAGCACTGAGACAGCGATGTCTCCCCTCCGTTACAGTAGATTTGCCCTCGGTAAGTCTCGCCAGGTGCCGACCCGTATGAACCGCCATAGTACATCATGGCTCTTTGTCTACAGTAAACACCAATATGTCATGGCCTTGTCGTCTTTCTCTCTCTCTCTCTCTCTCTCTCTCTCTCTCTCTCTCTCTCTCTCTCTCTCTCTCTCTCTCTCTCTCTCTCTCTCTCTCTCTCTCTCTCTCTCTAGATATGTTGAAGCCCCATACCGCATGGGATTGCATCACCACACAAACAGGCTTAGAACAGTTAGTTTCGGCCCCTACTAGGATCACAAAAACAACCGCAACACTCATTGATCACATTTACACCAACCGTCCCCTTAGTGTATTCAATGTTAGTGTTCCTGACCTCAGCATCAGTGATCACTTTCCTACTGTGTGTTCATGGTCAACAAAACTGCCAGTGCATCGTAAGAACGGGCACACAACTATAACGTATCGCTCATTTAAACAGTTTAATCAGTCTGCTTTTTTAGCAGACCTTGATCAAACACCATTTTATGTCGTTAATAACGAAACTGACCCTGAAAAGGCTCTGGCTGTTTGGTATGGACTCCTTACAAGAGTACTTAACAAACACGCCCCTTTGCGGCAAAAGCGGGTAAAAAACCACACGTTACCGCCTTGGCTAAACCAAGAAATAATCGAAGCTATGAGATTGAGAAATGACTTAAGGAGACACAAGCTATTTAGCGAATACAAAAAACAACGTAACCGTGTCAAGTCTATGGTACGCAGGGCTCAAAAGTCTCTCTTTGAACGAATGATTAAAGAAGACAGAGATACTGCCGCACTCTGGCGCGCGGTTAATCTCGTCACCCGAGGTAACAGCAAGAAATCGTCAGCCATTCCTTCTAGTATTACTGCAGACACTTTTAATGAACATTTTCTGTCTGTTGCCGAGTCAATCATACCCTCAAGCGGTAACGCGTCTTACACATGCCCGGAGGCCCTGCTTAACTTCTGTAAGCAGAAGACTAAGGACAAACCCCCCTTCTCTATACCGCCTCTAGCTGTGTATGAAGTAGGAAAACTGATCGGGTCACTGTAAAACAAAAAAAATCATCGGGACCTGACGAGATCAGCCCTAAAATACTGAAACTGTCCCTTCCCTATACAGTAGAATCGTTAACGTATATTTTATAACTTATGCATCCAACAAAATACGTTTCCATCAGAACTGAAGCAAGCCAAGGTTATCCCTTTGCCTAAATCAAAAGATATGTCTGATGTTAATAACTATAGACCCATCTCAATATTATCCAGCCTTTCCAAACCTCTTGAAAGACACGTGCACAAACACCTTTATCAATATTTGGAGAGTCGCAGTCTTTTGCACGTATTTCAGTCCGGCTTTCGCCCCAAACATTCTTGCCACACGGCACTGACAAGACTTATTGATGCGTGGCTAGCATCCATGAATAACTCCCAGATAACTGGGTCGATCTTTATTGGTTTTAAGAAAGCTTTTGACCTTGTAAATCATAACATTCTTTTGTCAAAACTTCAAGCATATCTCTGCAATGCAGGTGCTGTCTCATTGTTTACTTCATATTTAAGCGGAAGGAAGCAAAGAGTACTGTTAAATGGATCCTACTCTTCGTATGATCTCGTCAAAAGCGGAGTGCCTCAGGGCTCTGTCCTCGGGCCATTGCTGTTCTGCATATTTATCAATGACCTTCCACTGCATATTAGTTGCCGCGATATTTCTTGTGACATGTTTGCTGACGACTGCACACTACATACTCCTCACAAAGATGTAGCTGCAATTAGCACGCGTCTGCAGGAAAGCCTGCATGAGGTCACCGACTGGTGTCATTCCAACTCCATGTCCCTGAATCCGTCAAAAACAGAATGTATGGTTATAACCACACGTCAAAAGCACCAGCTATGCCCGCTCTCTCTTAGTCTGTGTATAAACGGCAGCCCAATTGAGCAAGTATCACACCACCGCCTCTTGGGGGTCACTATAGATGATCAGCTTAAATGGCAACTGCATATTAATAATGTGTGCAAAAGAGTTTCCAGCGGCCTGTATATGTTGTCAAAATTGAAAACAATTACTGACACAGATGCGCGTCTTCTTTTCTACAATGCTCATGTCAAATCGCACATAGACTATGCATCAACAGTGTGGGTTGGTTCTAGTGATGTACATTTGAAGAGGCTGAACTCCCTACGTAGGAGAGCTGCTAAGCTTATATTTCCCGATCCCGAACTCTCAACTGACGAAAAGCTTAAAACTTTAAAAATGCTCCCTCTATCCCATCACTTTCAGTTCAATAAAGGTGTATTGATGTACAAGCTGTACAAGCAATCATGTCCACTGTACTTGAGTTCTTTTTTCTCAGAACGGATATCTGTAGCTTCTAGACATGGACACCATTTCAAAGTACCCCTGCCGCGTATTGATTTATTCAAAACCAGTTTGTCATTCTCGGGAAGTTCATTCTGGAAATCTGTTCCTGCAGAAATCAGAAACGCAAAGACGCTCACCTCATTTAGGGTCAGCCTCTTCAAACACCTAGAATCTCTGACGTAATCTAATCATTACAGTACAGGGATAACTTGCGCGTGTGTTCAGATTTGTGAATGTTTGTGTGTGTGAGAATGTTTGTGTGTGTGTGTGTGTGTGTGTGTGTGTGTGTGTGTGTGTGTGTGTGTGTGTGTGTGTGTGTGTGTGTGTGTGTGTGTGTGTAATAATAATAATAATAATAATAATAAATTTATTTCAGTTTTTGCAGGCCATCAGGCCCATATGAACACAAAATACAATTTACAACCAGAAAATACAGGAAGGTGGTTGTAAAACACACTCATATAGCATTACATCAGCGCACATAAATAAACAAAAAACAAGAAAAGTTCAAAGCAAATCCCTCTAATTCCTTAATTTAAGGCAACCTGAAATATACATAGCAACTTTAAAGACCAGTTTATCATGTAGGTTTCCACACAGCAGCTGAACTTTAAGATCGGATGGGAATCTGTAGTAAAACAGTGGAATGTACTTTTTACGTAAAGGGGCATATTTTGGACACTCGAACAGAAAATGACACAAATCTTCAGCCTTATGCCAATCACATGAATTACATTCTGGATTAGTGATGGGTTTTCCAAATCTGGATACTCCGTTTAAAGGTAAACGGTTACATCTAAGTAAACATATTGCCCGCCTGAGTTCACAAGAGTTCAGCTGCCCTATGTAACTGGCTCTAAGTATTTCTGGGTGGTAATGGCAGTATTCTGTGTTTGAGGTAAGGGATGCATGCCAGTCCTGTCGGAAACAATCCATCAGCCGATCTTTGAATATCTGAATGAACAGAGGAGTGTTTCCAACTGACTGCATTTCCCACACATACCCAAACCCGTGCATACACAATAGAGTCTTTATTTGCGTAGCCCAGTTCGATCTACCCGAAGCATCATGCATATATAACATCGTGTAACACTGTCTTGGGTATCTGTTTTCTGACATGGTAAGAAGTCTGCACCAGTACTTCACCATTCGAACATAGGCATCAATATACATAGGGAATCTTCCACACTCACCCAGCGCAATATTGTTTTTTACATCTCTTCCAACACCAAGGACCATTTTACAAACCTTTATATGAACCTGCTCAATTACATCATGTCTCTGGAAACCCCAGACCTCTGACCCGTATAGCACAATGGGTTTAATCTTGACATCAAAAATGTGAAAAACAGTGTCAGCTGGCAAGTTTTGTAATTTGAAGTATAGTCTTTTGATGCCTGCAACTGCTCTCCTGGCTTTTCCAGCTAAGTTTTCTACACATCTAGCCCATTTCAGAGTAGAGGAAAATATCACACCAAGGTAAGTATAACTGGACTCGACTTGAATCTGCTTGTCAGCATAAAACCATTTTTCACAATTTTTCACAAAACCTCCGTTTTTGAAGACCACCACTTTTGTCTTGTCCATGTTCACAGTGAGACCCCATTTTTTACAGTATTTTTCTAAACAATTAATTTTCTTTTGGAGATCTGCTACAGAGTCAGAGACAATGGCTATATCATCAGCATACATAAGAAGGAAAATACCCAGTGGGTCTGCAAAAATATCAATGCCACGTGCACCGCACGATGATATTTCTGTCTCAAATTCTGAAAGAAAGATAGAAAACAGCAGTGGGCTCAACACACAACCTTGTCGCACCCCTGACATGCAATCAAAGTAGTCGGTAACTTTGGTTCCAACCCTTACAGCAGCTTTTACATGTTTGTACATACTCTCAAGTGTCTGAAGCAACTTTCCATGAACTCCTTTACGTAGCAAGAGATACAACAGTTTTGTCCTGTGCACACTGTCGTAAGCTTTAGAAAAATCTACGTACATGGTGTAAAAACGGCCACCCTGCTTGCTAAGATACTTTTGCACTAGTGCCTGTAAGCAAAAAATGTTGTCTATAGTACTGTATCCTTTACGGAAGCCAGCTTGGGCCTCAGGAATACAATCATTCTCTTCACAAAAACGAACCAACCTGTTGTTAATGACAAAACTGTACAACTTACTGATAACGTTCAGAAGAGAAATTCCTCTGTAGTTGTCAACATTTCTAGGGTTACCCTTTTTGTGTAGTGGAAATATCACAGCCATGGTCCAGCTTTCAGGGTATTCCGCACTTTGAAACACACGATTAAACAAAGGATGCAGAAATTTCACAAGGATCTCACCTGCATGATGAAAAAGGTCAGTGGGCAAGCCATCAGGGCCTGATGCTTTCCCTTTCTTCATGTTATTAATAGCACTGCGAATTTCATCCTGCGTGATTTCCTCGTCAAATTTTGCATTATGACAACCATCACAATCATCAGATATATGGTCATTCAAAACACCCTCGGCCTGTCTGCTGAAACCTGAATCATCAACATTCTGATCCACATTTAGCAAATTACGAAAATAATCATACCACACGCGTGGTGAAATGACATCAGAACACAACTTTTTAACGCCAGTCAGAGACTTTATTTTTTGCCAAAATGTTCTTGAGTTTGCATCATTACATGCATCGTTGAGCTCATTCAAAACCCGTGCGTTGTACTCTACTTGTTTTGTTTTACACAACTTCTTAAATTCTTTCTTCATGTCAAGATACTTCCCTAAGTCGTCATGTGTGTTTGTGTGTCTGAACTGCTTCAACTGTAGGTACTTGTTTTGTTTTGCTAACTCGCAGTCCGAGTCCCACCACGGCGGCTGTGTACGGGATTCACCTATCTTCTTACCTGACCTCATTTTGTCAGCCGCCTTCTGAATGAATGCTACAAAACAGGCCGACCCTTCTTCTACACTCGAGTCAAGCGCTGACGAAAAGTGTTGAAACTGAGTCTCCTGATTATCTTCAATGTATGCCCAAAAGGATTCAGCGTAGTTTTCTTTCCAAACAAATTTAACTCCTTCCTCTAGTATTATATCATCATTTAAATCATCATCATCACATGAATAAACAGACTGAATAGAAGTAAACGTGGTTACAATGGGGAAATGGTCTGACTCGCACCTGTCTGCAACAAACATATCGGTCACTAGGTCAAACACGGATTTAGAGCAAATACAGTAGTCCACCACACTTTTGCCTCTGTTGGCCACGCACGTAATTTCTCCCTCACTGTCACCTTTCGTTCTGCCATTGACAATAAACAAACAGTACTCTTGACATAGTTCTATCAGTTTCCGACCAAAACTGTTTACGCCAATATCTTTTGACCTCCGTGGACTTTGTGGTACATCCTCTAGCAGATCTGTTAATTCCTGTAGAGGCTGCACGTGTGAATTGCCATCAATAAAATCAGTATCAGACAGCCCGGCAGTGCGGGCGTTAAAATCGCCACATAATAGCCAAGGCAGCTCAGGGTGAGCACGTAACACTTGAGACATGTAGTTTTCTAACACTTCAAAACCATCAACGTTATCTTCACCATATACAACAGAACGCTCTGGAGCCACATACACAAATGCTGCCAGAACATCAGATGCAGAGTTCAAAACAGACTTACCGATCTTTAGAAACACAATATCCTCAGCTGCCTGCATTAAACGCAACACATGACAGGCTATAGATTTATGTACACACACGGCCACGCCCCCTTTTAACTTTTGTGTACGTGGTGAAAAAAACACCTGATACTCTGGAAAGGTATCCTCTATAACATTTTGCTTACACGACCAGATCTCTGAAAAAAAATTTGACACTTTTCACAGAACTGCCTAAAAGAAACACTTTTCAGCTTATTTACAAGACCTTGGATATTCCATGCCATGATGCGAAACACAGAGCTACCACTTTCATCACTACCACTTTCATCAACACAGTGTGCGGGTGTGGGTTTGAGTATGGGCACTTGAGTGTGTGTGTGTGCAGGTAAGTCGTCCTTTGAAGACACATGGTGGGGGCCCTGGGGGTCTGAATGAGGGACGGGCTGTCTTCTCCTGGTTGCTGGGTCAACATGCCGGCCTGCCCCTCATTTCTGCCCCCTGCGCTCCACTGGCCTCTGGGTAGCAGCGTCGTATGCGTGGGTCTTTCCCTCAACAACGAGGGAGTCGAAGCGGAGGAAGGCCTTCTTCCCCGCCTGCTTGGCCTCCTTGAGGAAGGGTAGTAGCTTGCGGCGCATGTCCCTCACCCGAGGGGTGAAGTCCTCAGAGATGTAGACCCGGGACCTGTTCTCCTTCAGCGTTCTTCGCTCAAACAGGATCCGCTCCTTGTCTTTGTACTTGTTGAAGCACACGATGATGGGGTGGGGCGCCTTGCCCCCCTTCAGACGATGGGCACGCTCCACCTCGATCTCCTCCTCTATGCCCATCTCGTCCTTCAACATTGACTTGACAGCTTTTTCACAGTCCGCCCAAGTCTCTGAGCGCCCCTGGGGGTGGGGGATTCCGTGAAAGATCAGATTATTGCGTCTGCTCCGCCCCTCCAAATCATCCAGCTTATCCTCCAGCTGCGTAACTTTCTCCTTCAACTCTCTGTTTTCTTTCATCACCGCAGTAAAGTCACTCTGAATTTTGTCCATCTGCTCCTGCATTGTAGCTTTCATACTGTCCATCTTTTTGTCCATCACATTCAACATTTTAAACACATCAGCAATGGTCGGCTCAGACACTGCGTTTGCCTCACCCCCGGGCGACTGGTTGTCTTGGTTCCCCTGGCATGTCAAAAGAGTCTGTCGTTTCGGTGGGCCTGGGTTCGCTTCGACATCGCCACACCGGAGCAGAAAGCCGACCAAAAACACGAGAATGACTGCCACCGGTCCGCTGACACTGACAGTGCGGTAACGTAGGGCTGCCTTCCTCTGTGCTTTGCGAGCCATGAAGTTTTGAAAAGTCCAGTAAAAGGTACCGCAAATGGCAAGAAAAGATACCGAACTGCTTGGCATGATGAGCTGAATCACCCTGTCGTTGTTCTAAAGTCACTCATTAAGTAATTATGTTGCAAAATGCTAAAAATGTGCGGAGCCGCTCTTCAACTGTGTGACGTCGATCGTGAGCACAACTCACCCTTGTGTGTGTGTGTGTGTGTGTGTGTGTGTGTGCGAGAGTGAGAGAGACAGAGAGAGAGAGAGAGCGTCTCTTTTTTTCTTTTTTTTTTTTTTTTTTTTCTTTTTTATATATAATATACAGTGGACCATAATATCTGAGTGTCAAGAGTACATTGAATACTGCATGTTCTATGTATAATGTTTTTGCCTTCATATGTGTGTACGCGATATTTTTGGGCGCACGTTCACGTGTGTGTGTGTGTGTGTGTGTGTGTGTGTGTGTGTGTGTGTGTGTGTGTGTGTGTGTGCGTGCGTGCATGCTGTGTGTGTGTGCATGCTGTGTGTGTGTGTGTGTGTGTGTGTGTGAGACACAGAGAGAGAGAGAGAGAGAGAGAGAGAGAGAGAGCACATATATACATATTTGCCTTTGCTGTATAAATTCTAATGTACTTAATGATTTTCTCTGTATTGCTTTACTTTGCATTTTTACTCATTTTATATTTTTGTGCGTACGCGTTATGCGCGTACGTATGTCTGGAGTGCGTGTCCGAGAGCGTGTGTGTGTATGTGTGCGTGTGTGTCTAAGTGCGTGCGTGTGCAAGTTTGTGTTTGTGTGTGTGTATGTGAGCGTGCGTATGAGTGCGTATGTGCGGGCGTGCGTGCGTGAGCGAGTGCATACATGCGTCAGTGTGTGGTATGTGTATGTTTACACGTCTATGTCATTTATGTAGTAGATGTAGCAACGGCAAGTTTGAAAACTGGTCCTGTTACCAATAACTTCTACCGTTGGAAAATAAAGGTTCATTGTTCATTGTTCATTGTTCTCTCTCTCTCTCTCTCTCTCTCTCTCCTCTCTCTCCTCTCTCATCCTCTCTCCTCTCTCTCTCTCTCTCTCTCTCTCTCTCCTCTCTCTCTCTCTCTCTCTCTCTCTCTCTCTCTCTCTCTCTACCTTGTCTAACCCCTGCAAGGTGGGTTCTACGCTTTTGGGGGTTTGTATTTCTGTTTTTCTGGTCCATTCATCTGTATTTTTCTTTTGAAATTCTCCCTCCTGTCTGCGCTTCTTGCAGTTCTTTTCTTCATTTAGCGCAGGCACGTCCTGAGAAGGCCTTTGTCGCTTGCGGGACGTAAAGCAATCTATAATCTATCTATCTCTCTCTCTCTCTCTCTCTCTCTCTCTCTCTCTCTCTCTCTCTCTCTCTCTCTCTCTCTCTCTCTCTCTCTCTCTTCTCTCTCAACCCCTGGCGGAGTCAAATACACTTAACCCTGTAAACTACACTTGCTCTCATCAACTAGGTCACCATAGTCAACAGAGAGCCTGCGGACCAGTTTTAGTACCCCTTATGACTGTCCTAGATGTAGGCAAATCTATTTCCAGTTTAAAGAACAAATCGTCTTGCGGTCCAGATGGTATTGGTAGTCAGATTTTTAAAACTATCTCTGACCTTTATTTATAATTTATCAATCAGACATACGTTTTTCCCGACGAGCTAAAAAAAAAGCGACGGTCATCCCTCTTCCTAAATGCAAAGATTTATGCAACCTAAACTAGTACAGACCCATTCCATATTATCCTGTATTTCAAACCGCTCGAGAAACATATCTATACGCAACTTTAAGGAGCAAAACCATCTGATAAATGCAGCACAATCAGGATTTCGACCTCTACATTCGTGCCAAACTGCCCTCAATCAGTTATTTGATAAATGGCTCTCTGCCATAAAAGACAGTAAAGTATCAGGTACAATCTTTCTTGACCTGAAAAAAAACTTTTGATCGTGTCAACCACTCTATCCTACTAAAAAGAAACTGCCTTTCTATCACATTTACTCAAATACTGTCTCCTTTATATCTTCCTATCTCAGGTACAGGTCGCCTCAAGCACCAGACGGCGCAGAGAGGACTGAATGAATGATCTCAGGTACAGAACGCAGAAAGTACTGCTAAATGGCAAATATTCCTCTGACGGGTTAGTAACTTGCGGTGTTTCACATGGGTCTATTCTAGGACCCTTATTATTTAATCTATTTATTAATGATCTGCCACTGTGCATATTTCATTTAGACGCAAACTGCGATCTGTTCGCAGACGACACGACCATACACACATCTAATAAAGATATCACAACCAACTCTTACCAGTTCGCTCCCTTGGCCATCGTATGTATACATACGATGCCACGCCCACGGAAAATTCCATCGTGTTTACTGAATTAAAACCAATTAATTTTTACTCTCAGTATTATTGTCATAACTTATTGACATTAGAAAGTCACTTTCAGATGATAGAATGAAAAAAATATTATTTTGAGTTTGTTCGTGACCTTTGTTATCCATCGAGTCACTACGTCCGCCATCTTGCTTTCCCTACTGCGTCATTTTCACTGCTTGCGATTTCTCTCTGCGAATATTCCATCAAAATGAGTTCATCCGAGTCCGAAAGTGAAGAGTATCTCACTGAAGGGGAATCTTCCAGCAACCAGGCTGCTGAAAACGATTCTAGCGCCAGCGATGTGGAAAAAACAAATGAAAACCATCGCAGGTCAGTGTGACACTTTCTATTTTGGTTTGACCATGTGCTATCCATGTGAGTCTTTGTTTACCTATTTGTCTGGTTCAGAATCGTGAGTTATTATTTGCTTGCAGTGCTTCTGATAACTTTATGAAGTACAAAAACAAGTTTTATTACATGCTGTGTATTGCCTCAGTGATATTTTCAGCAAGTCAGAGATTTTCAGAGAAGCACATGTTTGTTGTCTCAGTCATGCCAGGTGTTGACACGCCCACTTTTTCCTGCCCTTGACCGGTGTAGATTATGTTGCGTAACTCTTAGAAATTCAAACACATTTTGTTGAAACTTCACAAAAATGTGTAGAAATGAATTTGTCTACACACTGAATTCACATTTTAAACACAGGGGCAAGAAACAAAAATAAAATTCTTCTTAGTGACTTTCGTGAAAACTGTTTTTGGAAACCGGACACCATTTTTTCTTCGTCGCTAAGTAAACAATAACTTCTAAACTACGTTAAGTACAGATTTTTATTTACCCTGACTGAAAGCTGACTCAATGCACTTTAAAATGATGTATAATAAGCCAACTGTTAACCATTAGAAGAGCTTTCAGCAGCACTTTTTCTTGGTCATGTGTGAGGGTAAAAGTCATTTTGTTCACTGGCCTCAAATAGAGCGAACTGGTAAGAGTTTAATAAGGTACTCCAACAAAGTCTAGATAAAGTAGCAGGCTGGTGCAGTGATAATCACATGATTATTAGTATTCCAAAGACAAAGAGCATGTTAGTTACTACACGTCAGAAACACCAGCATGGCCTACCACCTTTAACACTCTCCTTAAATAGCCATCCTGTAGAATAAGTAACTAGGCATCGCTTATTATGCGTTATCGTGGACAACCAATTAAGCTGGGAACCGCATACTGATTCTATATGCAAAACAATCTCCAAAAATCTGTTCCTGTTAACAAAACTACGCCATATAGTTAATACTGATATCCGTAAACTCTTTTTCCATGCGCATATTAAACCTCATTGTGACTACAGTTCTACCGTCTGGGATGGATGCAGCGAAGTTCACACGAAAAATGTTAATTCCTTGTATCGTCGGGGCATTAAATTAATACTTCCCGTTCCTACTTCGACTGACAAAAAATTAAAATCTCTAAAGTTACTAACATTGAATAAACAGTTTGAATTTAATCGCTATGTTCTGCTGCACAAGATCATGCACGGAAAAGCCTCACCCTATCTAAAGCTCTATTTTCCGACAATAATAGGAAAAACACGAGAAATAGTTTGACCCACCTTCCAAAAATTAGATTAGACATCTGTAAGACCAGCCTGTCCTTTTCAGGCACTAAAGCGTGGAATATTTTACCTTCACACCTGAAATCAATCTGTAAGATTAGCGTCTTCAAAGATGGCCTCCATAATTATTTACTTCAGAAGTAATAGTATATTCGGCTCCCTTATGCTACTATTCGTATAGTTAGCGACAAGTTTCCTATTACCTAATACTCTTCTACTGTTGCTGCAGATTATGTAATAATTCGACTGTCTGCATTAACATGTCAGGTTCATACATGTATATATATATATATATATATATATATATATATATATATATATATATATATATATATATATATATATATTATATATATATATATTATATATATATATATATATATATATATATATATATATATATATATATATATATATATATATATATATATATACAGGTATGAACCTGACATGAACCTGAAATATATATATATATATATATATATATATATATATATATATATATATATATATATATATATATATATATATATATATATATATATATATATATATATATTTCTTTTCTTCTTTTTTTCTGATGGTGGGGGGTGGGGGGATGGTTTTTTCTTATATATGTTTTATCTTTTGCTGTATCGCCTGATGTATTTTTATATGTGTAGAGTAGCAGGACAGTTTGGAAGATAGGCATTGCTATGCCTAAAACTTTTTATCCTGAATAAAATCGTTTCATCATCTCTCTCGCTCTCTCTCTCTCTCTCTCTCTCTCTCTCTCTCTCTCTCTCTCTCTCTCTCTCTCTCTCTCTCTCTCATCTCTCTCTCTCTCTCTCTCCTCTCTCTCTCTCTCTCTCTCTCTAATATATTGTGTGGATCACTCGTAGTGATGCCTTAACCACTTGTATTATATGTTTCTTTTTATGCTGGGTCCAATTTATTCCCAATTAAGTTTGTTATCCTTTTCATTTATTATTTGGACTACTTAGATTTGTAGTTAGTCTTGTAGTTGTTAGCAACGGCAGGTTTGTAAAATGGCTGTGTCGATGACGATGTCAATGCCTAAACCGTTGTAAAATAAAGTTTCATTGATTCATTGATTCATTCTCTCTCTCTCTCTCCTCTCTCTCTCTCTCTCTCTCTCTCTCTCTCTCTCTCTCTCTCTCTCTCTCTCTCTCTCTCTCTCTCTCTCTCTCTCTCTCTCGCTAACACACACACACACACACACACACACACACACACACAGAGAGAGAGAGAGAGAGAGAGACAGACAGACAGACAGACAGACAGACAGACAGAGGGAGAGAGAGAGAGAGAGAGAGAGAGAGAGAGAGAGAGAGAAAGAGAGAGCGAGGACAGGAGAGCTTACCCTGGATAGCCGAGCTGCCTACACACCACGCTTGGAATGTTGCTCATATAGCCGTAACACAGACTGAGCCACACGCCGCTGTGGTAATACTCCAGGCGCCCCTCGTAGGGGTTGGGACCGTTCACCAGCCGCACGGCACCTGCAAGGTAACAAAGGTATCGGTACACTGCGCACATTAACTCCAGGTCGGCCGTTCATGTTTAAGTGGCATCCTCCCTGCCGCTGTAGCCCTACGTACATTTTTGTTTCTGATATTTTAGTTCTTTCAACGAACAAAACCCAAAACTGTCCACGAAACATGGATACAAACTGATATCAACAAGAGGTGTAAATCCTCATGAGCCCTGCAGTCGCGGGGGCGCATGAGGATCTATGTCTCTTGCAGCTGGATTGTGTTTACTTTTTCTCTGCGTTGAAGGGGTTAAAGTGAACCAGGTTTCCAGAATGCACGAACGTTCTTTATTCAAACGTTGTGTTGCACAAATTTAGACAAAAGCGTGTACAATGCAAAGAAAGGCACACCAAAGTGAGAAAGACATTTACAACTCAATTTATTAATCTGTCTCAAAGCAGGCGCACAAACAAGTGCACAAGGAGATTGTGATGAAGCTCTATGCTCGTGCATAGTGCTCACACAGTAGGATTAGTACGGTACGGGTTTTGTTAACGGTTTGTTTGTGCAGCGAAGTACGCCTTCCGGACGAAGGCAGCTTCCAAGAACTTGGTGTTGGGTACACCCTCTACTGGTCAGGCAGGCCTGCATCAGAAAGACGGCTCTCAGGCGTGGGTTTCATGGTCAAGACATCCATTGCGACTAAGCTGGAAAACCTACCAACGGGCCACTCAGACCGCATCATGTCCATGCGCCTCCCACTGAGACACCAGCAACACGTCACCCTTCTCAGTGTGTACTCCCCAACCCTCCTGGCAGAGCCTGCTGAAAAGGACAAGTTTTACACTGACCTGCGCAGCCTCCTACAGAGTACCCCTGCAGACGACAAAGTCATCATCCTTGGCGACTTCAACGCCAGAGTGGGCCAGGACTCTGAAGCCTGGAAAGGAGTCCTCGGCAAGCATGGCGTGGGGAACTGCAATGACAATGGCCGCCTACTGTTGGAGTTCTGTGCGGAGCAGCAACTGGTCATCACCAACACTACTTTTCAGCAAAAGGACAGTCGAAAGACCACCTGGATGCATCCTCGCTCCAAACACTGGCACCTTATCGACTATGTCCTAGTGCGTCAGAGGGACCGCAGTGACGTCCTCCTCACCAGAGTGATGCCCAGCGCAGAGTGCCACACTGACCACCGCCTTGTCCGCTGCAAACTCAGGCTCCACTTCAAGCCAAAACCCAAGAAATGGGGGCCCCCCAAGAAAAAGCTTGATGTTGCCAGCCTTCAGCGTGACGATGTGAAAGCTGCCTTTCAGACAGATTTACAGCGCAGGCTCAAAGACACAGCGGACCCAGTAGACTCCTCCCCTGAAACACTTTGGGAACAACTGAAAACTGCTATTGCAAAATCCTCTGCAAAAGTCTTGGGTTTCGCCAGAAAGAAGAACAAAGACTGGTTTGACGAAAACGATGTAGAGATCCAGGAACACCTAGCAAAAAAAGAGCCGCCCATCAGGCCCACCTAGCCCAACCTTCCTGCCCTGTGAAGAAGTCTGCCTTCCGCCTCGTCTGCAGCAGTCTCCAGCGCAAGCTCAGAGATCTCCAGAATGAGTGGTGGACCAGACTTGCACAGAGGACCCAGCTTTGCGCTGACAATGGTGACTACAGAGGCTTCTACGAAGCACTGAAAGCAGTGTATGGCCCCAGGCACCTGGTACAAAGTCCCCTGCGAAGCGCGAATGGCCAGGCACTCCTCACAGATAATACCTCCATCTTGAACCGCTGGTCGGAATACTTTCAGAGCCTATTCAGCGCTGAGCGCACTGTTCAAGAAGCAGTCGTCCTACACATCCCACACCTCCCAGTAAAGGTTGAATTGGACGAACCGCCTACCGCTGAAGAGACCCTCACAGCCATCCACCAGCTCAAGAGTGGCAAAGCAGCAGGCATTGATGGAATACTGCCAGAGATCTGGAAACATGGAGGCACAGCACTGCACAACAAGCTCCATGACCTCTTTCTCTGCTGCTGGGAGGAAGGAACACTACCAAAAGATCTCCGTGATGCAGTCGTTATCACCCTTTACAAGAACAAAGGCGAGAAGTCTGACTGTTCCAACTGTCGGGGAATTACCCTGCTGCCCATTGCTGGGAAAATCCTTGCAAGGCTGCTCCTGAATCGGCTGGTACCTGCCATCGCTGAAGACCAACTCCCAGAGGGCCAGTGTGGCTTCAGAGCAAACAGGAGCACCACCGATATGGTCTTTGTGCTGAGACAGCTACAGGAGAAGTGCCGCGAGCAGAACAAAGGGCTGTACGTAACATTTGTCGACCTAACAAAAGCGTTCGACACTGTGAGCAGGCAAGGCATGTGGCAGATCCTGGAGCGACTTGGCTGTCCCCCAAAGTTCCTCAACATGATTGTCCAGCTACACGAGGACCAGCAAGGCCAGGTCAGACTCAACAATGACCTCTCAGAACCATTCCCTATTCTCAACGGCGTAAAGCAGGGCTGCGTGCTGGCACCGACCCTCTTCACCATCTTTTTTAGCATGATGTTGAAGCAGGCCACAGTGGACCTCGATGATGACGATGCAGTGTACATCAGGTATCGTCTCGATGGCAGCCTGTTCAACCTCAGACGACTGCAGGCCCACACGAAAACCCTAGACCAACTGATTCGTGAGCTGCTTTTTGCTGATGATGCTGCCCTCGTTGCACACACAGAGAGAGCCCTGCAGCGCATCACCGTCTTGCTTCGCAGATGCTGCCCAGCTCTTTGGACTCGAGGTCAGTCTGAAAAAGACAGAGGTCCTCCATCAGCCGGCACCCAAGACAGTGTATCGCCCTCCTCACATCACCATTGGCGAGTCTGAACTAAAGTCAGTGCACCAGTTTGCTTACCTTGGCTGCATTATCACGTCGGACGCCAAGCTGGACAAGGAGCTTGACAGCAGGCTGGCAAAAGCGAACAGCGCTTTCGGGCGACTTTTCAAGCGGGTGTGGCACAATCAACAACTGAAAACAGGCACCAAGATCAGCGTGTACAGAGCTGTGGTCCTCACCACCCTGCTGTATGGTTCCGAGTCCTGGGCCCTCTACCGCAGCCAACTACGACTCCTCGAACGCTTCCACCAGCGCTGCCTGCGTACCATCCTGGGCATTCACTGGAGTGACTATGTCACCAACGTCGAGGTCCTTGAACAGGCTGAAACTGTGAGCATCGAGGCTTTGCTGCTGCGGACACAGCTCCGCTGGGCGGGGCATGTCTCCAGGATGGAGGATCATCGCCTACCAAAGATCACCCTGTTCGGCGAGCTTGCTACTGGACACCGTGACAGAGGGGCACCAAAGAAGAGATACAAAGACTGTCTCAAGAAGTCACTTAGTGCCTGCCAAATCGACCACCACCAGTGGTCTTTGCTTGCTGCGGACCGTGACACCTGGCGCTCCACCATTTACAAGGCAGCTGTCTCCTTTGAGGACTCTCACAGAGCTAGCCTTAAAGACAAGCGGCTCAGGAGAAAAAACAGAGATGCCGCAGCTCAGAACCCTGGCCATACCTTCCCCTGCAGCCACTGCGGTCGAACCTGCCTGTCTCGGATTGGCCTCCGCAGCCACGAACAAGCCTGCAGACGTCGTGGGCAACTCCTATAAAATCTTCGTTCGCGATGTCAAGCCAAGAGTTTGTGCAGATAGTCCGGGTGGCATTAGGCTCCACGGGAAATCTGTAAGACATGGTTAGCACGGGATTTTTAGTGAGTTCTGTTTAGTGAGTTCTGGGCGGAAGCTGTGTCTGTCAGGGGTCTAGATCGGTAGTACGGGCTGTCTTGTCGTATGGAACGGTTGTTGAGATACCTAGCCCGTATTCCAAGACTCTGAAGCCTAGATTTCAGGTATGTTTCTATAAATGTAGTATTGATAGTTGCTTAGTTAAAGACAGTATGCGTTGGTAAGAGTAATGTTGTTGTATAGCGATGTTCCGGTTTGGTTTAGTTATGTATGTTTAGAATTCGAGGAAGTAACCGGTGTTTTTGTATTCAGTTGTTACCGAGATAGATAACTAAAAGAATGCGAGGTGTGTATGTCTAAGCCGCTATGAAGATAGTACGTGGTTGGTTAAGCATAGTCTTTTCCAGTGTATAGAGTAATGTAGATCAAGAGTGTTAGGTTATAGTCTGTTTCAAGATAGTGACAGAGATATAGGGGTGTTACGGAAATAGACAGTTTATGAAGCACGTGTGTGTGGGTGAATGAACGTGTGAGTTATTTGTATCAGCCAGGTTACGTGACGTTTCTCATTGATCCAATATGTTGTGTGTTTAGCAAGTGTTACATTGGTACTTTTGTTGTCTATTCAGAGTTCTTGTAAAGAGTGGAACGACGGACGCCGAGACGTCGAGTCACAGGTGGGACCTAACGTGAGGTCATCCCTCCAGCTCTTCACTGAGAGTGAGTCTGACCGGGACCAAGACACCCGAGTCAAAGCGAGAACTGCGCAACAGTACGAGAACGAGGACATCCGTGCCAAAGAGACAGGACGGCAAGAAGAAGCGTACGACGAAGGACTTTCACGCCTAGACGTGAGAAGGACCAACGTAACCAGGCAATAACATCAAACAGGTTGGAGACAGTGTGAAACTAAAACCTAGCCTGGCAAAGATATTGTGATTTGTGTGTATGTGATTTGGATGCAGTGGGGAAGGTGGAGTGTCTATAGTCTGATAATCTTTTAAGCGTTTCTTCCCTTATTGTATAAAAGTCACTTTAGAAAGGGAGCCCGTGTGTTGTGTTTTACCGCATGAATGCGCCCGTCTGAGTCAGTGGCGGTGTATGCGTCTGTTGCGTGAGTGTCTGTGCGTACGACTGTGGGCAAGTCTGCGTGCGTTACAGAGATACCATCTCTTCTTTGGCGATCGAAAGTGTCAGCTGAAGGGATTAAGATCAAACATTTTACGTTGACAATTTCCATCACCCAAGAAAATAAGATGCGGATTTCATCCCAGAGTCTACCGTATTGTTTGGAGCTCAGATGCGTTTATCTTTTAGGAACATTCAGAGTTGCTCATATGTTTAGGCTTATTATGCTGATCCATTTCCCTCCTCTCTAAGCCAACCTCTGATCACCACACACGTCGGCGCACACAAATAAAGACGGACACACGGCGCTTCCCGCCATTAGTACGCTCTGTGGGCTCGTGTAGCGACAGGAATCCATCTCCTTCTACTCTAATCCACCCTCTGATCCACACACACTGGCACACATAATTAAAGACGACACACGGCGATTCCCGCCATTCGAAAGCTCTGTGGTCTAGCGTAGCATAGCTATTCTCAAGAAGAATGCTAGCACGAGCAGTAAAATGACGTCACTTCAAGCTTTACGTCATGGCATCATTAGTCCCACGACGCCGTGTTCATAGTGACGACTCGATGTTATACGTCACTCATCGCAGTACTAACATTTGACGTATTAGAGAACCAAACTTGCAAGTTTCTTGCTGATTTTCACACCTAGGGCTTACAGGTCACAATTTGACCTAATCCTACCCCAGTCATCTCTGAATCATCTATGTCCACCCTAACCCACCCCACCCCCTGAACCACACCCGAACACAGTTGTATCTTCTGCAACCTGTGCAACATTTTGCGTTTCCACAAAAAGACATTATGAAGAAGAACAATATCACGAGCAGCGAAACGACGTCACCATAAGTTTCAGGTCATGTTATCGCTAGTCTCATAACGCAGTGTACTAAATTGCTGTTTTACGTCACTCGTCGTAGAAAGGAACAAACCCGGTAACTTTCCAGCTGATTTTCACACCTGGAACTTTCTCACCCAGTCATACCAGGACAAACAGCAGGCTTATGTAAATACTGTTTATGAAAATTCATTCCAGTATTAACTCAATGTGCCCGAGGTACGAAATACCCATATTTTGAAGTTATCCTTCAGGACTGCATTACAATTCAGGAGACAGTTCGACCATGATAGCCTATAGGCGCCAAGCTATTCTGCCACCACCTTTGAACTGTCGCGGTCGAGCCATATCTTGCTGTGGCGTGTGGCGGGCAGAGTGAGTTACAGAGATGATTGTTGAGGTTTTCTTGTAAAAAAATATTATAATATGTTTAACTGTTTTGGTCATTTGGGTTTAAGTACTTTAACGACGAGCAGGCGACTAGACATCTTACGGCCCCCCCACCCGGGTCTGCCCTGGTGGACTTGGGTGGGGTTAACTACTTTTTAGTTTCCAGGGTCACCATGGTCAGCCCCATAGGGTGGGTTTCCCATCTACTCTTGGGCATGTGTTTTTGTCTACCCTTGGTCCATTCACCTGTATTTGCCTTTTTTAAACTCCCTCTACTGTCTGCGCTACCTGTAGCTCTTGATTTTGGATGTGTGTTGCTAAATGGTCTTACAGATGGTTTTTTAGTATATGTGTGTGCGCACGTGTGTGTGTGTGTGCTCGTGTTTGTTTGTGCGTGTGGGTGTATGTGTGAGCGGCGCGCGCGCGTGCGTGCGTGTGTGCATGTGTGTGTGATGAGTATTATTAATTTTTCAGTATATAATGATGCTATTGGGTTTTGTATGTACATATATATTTTATAGTTTCCCTTCCTTTTTATCCTGTAGTTAGCAACGGCAAGTTTGTAAAATGACGATTTGTTTTCTGTCAAAACTTTTTACCGTTGAAAAATAAAGTTTCATCATCATCATCATCATCATCATCATCATCATCATCTCTCTCTCTCTCTCTCTCTCTCTCTCTCTCTCTCTCTCTCTCTCTCTCTCTCTCTCTCTCTCTCTCTCTCTCTCTCTCTCTCTCTCTCTCTCTCTCTCTCTCTCTCTCTCTCTCTCTCTCTCTCTCTCTCTCTCTCTCTCTTTCAGACATCCCACCCGGGTCTGCCCTGGGGGACTTGGGTGGGGTTGAAAACTTTTTAGTTCCCATGTCCACCCTGGTCAGCCCCACAGGGTGGGTTTCCCATCTACTCTGGGGCATGTGTTTCTGTCTACCCTGGTCCATTCACCTGTATCAGAGGGGGTGGCATTGCCATCATCTACAGGGACTGTCTTTCTGCTCACCTCTCCTTCTCTCAGTCTCTCCCTTTTGCTCATCCCTCCTTTGAATCTGTTGAGGCCGTAGCAACACTCCCTGGCCAGTCCCTCATCTTCTCATGTATCTATCGCCCCCATCCAAGCTCTCAAAACAAACTCACAAACTCCATGTTCCTCACCGAGTTCGATCTCCTCCTTGACCACTACAGCACACGACCCGGAAAACACATCCTTCTTGGCGACTTTAACTTCCACTTCGACAAACCCGACCACCCCGACACAAAACTCCTTTGCACGTCACTTTCAAACCACAATCTTACACAACACATCACTAAACCCACCCACCGATTCGGCCACACCCTCGACTGGATCATCACCCGCACCTCCGATCAACTCTTCCTCGACTCTGACACCTCTTCTGTGCTTCCCTCCGACCACCTCGCTATTCTCGTCGCCCTCAACCTACCTCCCCCGAAAAAACCCAAGCTCTTTGTCTCTCGTCGCAAACTAAAATCTGTCAACCGAGAGAACTTCTTCGACGAAGCTGTCGACCTTCTCTTGGACCCCGCCTCCTCTCCCGATCTTGCATCCCATTTCGATTCCTCCCTTCGAAAACTTCTAGACACCCATGCCCCTGTCACCACCTGTTCCATACCCAACCGACTCCCCTCCCCCTGGCTCACTGACGACATAGCTGAGGCCAAGCGCGAGCGTCGACAAGCGGAACGCCGCTGGCGCTCATCTGACCTCACCGTTCATAGAGAGATCTTCCAAACCACCAGATCCAAAGTCTGCAGAATGATCTCCGACCCCAAACGCAAACACCTTCAAAACAAATTCCTGGAATCCACTTCTTCCAAACCCCTCTACGCTACCATGAACACACTCCTAGGCACTTCTAAAGACTCTCCTCTTCCCAAAACACACAGTAAAGAAGAACTTCCGTCCGCTTTTTCCTCCTATTTCTCCGACAAAATCCAAACTCTGCGCAACACACTCGACACTCTGCCTTCTCCGCCTTGCCTTCCTGACCCCCCCCCCCCTTTTTTTTTCCGGCACTCCCCTCTCGTCCTTCCGCCCCGTCTCTCAGAATGAAGTCCTCAAGACCATTAAGTCGATGACTTTCAAAACCTGCGAACTAGACCCCCTCCCAGCTTCCCTCTACCGGGACGGCCTCCCAAAACTTTTGCCCTTCATTACCGATATCATCGACACTTCTCTAGAGAATGGCTCTGTCCCCGATATCTTCAAGTCCGCCATCGTCCGTCCTCTCCTCAAAAAAACACAACCTCGACCCAAACGAAGTCAAGAACTACCGCCCAGTTTCCAATCTCTCTTTCCTGTCCAAGCTTCTTGAGAAGGTTGTCCTCAACCAACTCAATCTCCACCTCGCCGACAACAACCTCCTCAGTCCCTTCCAGTCTGCCTATCGCAAATATCACAGCACTGAAACAGCCTTTCTACATATCCTTAACGACCTGCTTCTCTCCACTGACTCGGGCAACATCTCCCTTCTCACGCTACTCGATCTCTCTGCCGCCTTCGACACCATAGACCACTCTATCCTCCTCCACCGCCTTCACCATTCCTTTGGCATCACTGACTCTGCTCACTCCTGGTTTCTCTCCTACCTCTCCGACAGACAGCAGTCCGTTACCATCGACGGCGTCTCCTCCAACCCAGTCAGACTCTCCTGCGGCGTTCCACAGGGGTCCGTCCTGGGCCCGGTCCTTTTCACACTCTACACCTCCCCCCTGTCCAACATCATCCAGTCTCACCACATACACCACCACCTCTACGCTGACGACTCACAACTACTAGACAAAGACAAACTCGACAACACTCAGACACTACTGACTCGCACGGATGACTGCTATGAATACGTGAAAAACTGGATGACAGCAAACAAGCTCAAACTGAACGACGACAAAACGGAAGCCATGCTGGTAGGCACTCGCCAGAAACTTTCCCAGCTCCCTCCCTCTCTCCACCTTCAACTCGACAGCACGACCATCTCCCTCTCTGACTCGGCCAAGAACCTTGGCGTTATCCTCGATTCCTCTCTTTCCATGACCATCTTCGTCTCCGTCACGGCCCAGGCATGTTATTTCCACCTCCGCCGCATCAGTCAGATCAGAAAATACCTCACTACCGAAGCTGCCACCAAACTCGCTGTCTCTCTCATCTTATCTCGCATCGACTATTGCAACTCTCTCCTTTCCGGCCTTCCTCACTCCACCACTCTCACTCTCCAGCGCGTCCAGAACAATGCTGCCCGCCTCGTCCTCAGAAAGAAAAAATCCGACCACATCACTCCCCTGCTCAAGCTCATTCACTGGCTCCCCATCCCCCCACCTCATCCAATACAAGATTCTGTCTCTCTGCTACAAATCCCTGAACAACTACGTTCCTGCCTATCTCTCCAACTTACTTCACCCCTACACTCCTCCCCGCTCCCTCCACTCCGCCTCCGACCCTCTCCGCCTCCTCATCCCCCGCACCAAACTCAGCACTTTCGGCCCCCGCTCCTTCTCAGTATACGGTCCATCCACCTAAAACACTCTCCCACTCTCTCTCCGTCAGAAACACTCACTCTCCTCCTTCCAATCCGCCCTCAAAACTCACCTCTTTCAACAGTTCTAGCACTATATCACCACACTCCCCACCCCAAGCTGACCGTCGTAATGTATTTTCACTATTTGTGTTACGTGAGTCATTGTCTAAAGCATGCGTGTGCGAGTTGTGAGTGCGCGCTTAGAGTTATAATTATTATAAGATCAGCGCATTATAAATACCGTATTATTATTATTATTATTATTATTATTATTATTATTATTATTATTATTATTATTTGCCTTATTTAAACTCTCCCTACTGTCTGCGCGGCCTATAGCTCTTGATATTGGATGTGTGTTGCTAAATGGTCTTAGGTTTATTTAGGCCCCATGGCGTAGGTATATTTAACGTAATGGACCGGCTGGCGACATACATTCAATATTCTGTTGTTTTTTTTTTTCTTCTTTTCAGAAGCAGTGCAGGCACGTCCTGAGAAAGCCTTGTTGCTGTCGGGACGTTAAGCAATGTTCAATACACACGCACAATTATACACTATTTTAAACCACCCTATCCCTTCCCAACACCTTACACCCACTTCCACCAGAATCAGAATAAAAGGCAGTCAAAAGTTAGCTAAAGGTGATCTAACTGTTAAATGCCCGACAGAAAAGAAGAGTTTAGAACTGTGACAATGTGGGCAGATTGCTGGATTTCAATTGGCAGCGAGTTCCATGTTTTTTTTTTATGATCGGTACGTGCAACCTTCTTACGATCTGCGGTTCGAATTTTCTGGCGATGATCATATGATGTTATTTATCCTGTCACTTTTTTGTTGGTTTTTGTTTGAATACCGCCGTGAGATGTTTTGTTGCCTGCTTGTTGTTAAACTCAAATAACCAAATAGTTAAACATATTTTAATATTTTTACAAGAAAAACTCAACAATCTTCTCTTTAACTCATTCTCACCGCGACACACCATAAGCAAGATATGGCTCTACCATGATAGTTCAAGGGTGGTGGCAGAATAGCTTGGCGCCTATAGGCGCCAAGCTATTCTGCCACCACCCTCAAACTAAAGTGTTTATCTAATGCCTGTATGTACTTTTAAGGTTCACTGAATGAAAGGTTAGTGCGTGTCGGTAATCAGAAATGTGAAGAGGCCAAAGCCATAAGTTGAAAGCTAAGGAACTCTATTCTCAGCGAGTACGTTGTCAGTGCAACGTACGATAACTCACAGCTTGTTTCACCCGTTGTCTTTGTAACGAGTGGTAGACTCGTGTTGCCTTGAGAACGGACGACCAGGAGAAAAGGCGGCTAGAGCTGGGGCAATGAGAACAAGCGCACAGCGTCGAAAAAAAGAAGATAAAGATTATCTGATGAGTGAATCGGACGAAAACATGATCGCACCTGTAATGAACTTCCTGTTTGTTTTGTTATACATTTTTTTCCCACGCTCTCACTAAGTAGGGCGTTTTCCAACAGTTTTATTGCTGCCATTTTTTTAAATGACGTTTGGAGTTTAATGGTCGGATTGCTATGGCCAGTTTTGGTGGTGCCGACAGTTATAAAATACGTCATGCTCTTCGGAGAGGCGATCACAACAATACACTCAGCCTGACCGTGCAAGTCTCAACGGCACTAAGCCACACTGGAGAGCACTCGAGCTTTCGCGAGGTGCATTCAATATCTACTCACAAGACTCCGTGTTTCTTTGTCCGTTCAAACATAGGTACAAGGAAGTCAGCCTGTTTGTTCAACCGTACAGGCCGCTAGTGCACGCCAAGTGGAGTCGCACGTGAAACCACTGCACCCTAACCAACATTGGCGTGATGAACGCCACATAACTGGGACCTGGCCTACACACAAAGGACATAGGAGTAACAAGTGACATAAATCCTCATTAGCCCCCGCGACTGCGAGGGCTCATGAGGGCTTATGTCTCTTGTGGATGGGTAGCGTTCGACTTTCCCAACAGTTACGGGGTTAAACAAGTGGGTAAGAGGCGGTCATAATTCTGCTTCGTTGAAACACTTTAAATAATAATCTACAGCTTGCTCTAACTCGGTCTTACCATATGGCGTCTGTAGTCTGCCGCCTTCTTTAGTGTTGAATTGCACTATTGCCGGTGTAAGGAAGGTTTATTCATTTCTCCTCTTCCTTTTTTTTTTTTTTTCTCCCGCCATCGTCTTTCCTTTTTTCCATCAATGATTTAGAGAGAGAGAGAGAGAGAGGTGGGGGTGGGGAGGGTAGATGGAGGAAGGGAAAGAGAGAGAGAGTGGGACAGACAGAAGCAGAGACTCTGAAAGAGGAGAGAGAGAGAGAGAGAGAGAGAGAGAGAGAGAGAGAGAGAGAGAGAGAGGAGAGAGAGAGAGAGAGAGAGAGAGAGAGAGAGAGAGAGAGAGAGAGAGAGAGAGAGAGAGCGAGCGAGAGAGAGAGAGAGAGAGAGAGAGAGAGAGAGAGAGAGAGATGATGCTGATGATGAAACGTTTTTATTCAGGATAAAAAGTTTTAGGCATAGCAATGCCTATCTTCCAAACTGTCCTGCTACTCTACACATATAAAAAATTCATCAGACGATACAGCAAAAGATAAAATATATATAAGAGAGAGCGAGAGAGAGAGAGATGATGATGATGATGAAACGTTTTTATTCAGGATAAAAAGTTTTAGGCATAGAAATGCCTATCTTCCAAACTGTCCTGCTACTCTACACATATAAAAAATACATCAGACGATACAGCAAAAGATAAAATATATATATATATATAAGAGAGAGAGAGAGAGAGAGAGAGAGAGAGAGAGAGAGAGAGAGAGAGACAGAGAGAGGGAGGGAGAGAGAGAGAGAGATGATGATGATGATGATGATGAAACGTTTTTATTCAGGATAAAAAGTTTTAGGCATAGCAATGCCTATCTTCCAAACTGTCCTGCTACTCTACACATATAAAAAAATTCATCAGACGATACAGCAAAAGATAAATATATATAAGAGAGAGAGAGAGAGAGAGAGAGAGAGAGAGAGAGAGAGAGAGAGAGAGATGACGAAACGTTTTTTATTCAGGATAAAAAGTTTTAGGTATAGCAATGTCTATCTTCCAAACTGTCCTGCTACTCTACACATAAAAATAATCAGACGATACATCAAAAGATAAAACATATATAAGTAAAAAGCCCCCCCCCCCCCCTCCACTCAGAGGGAAAATTATATATATATATATATATATATATAATATATATATATATATATATATATATATATATATATATATACATATACATATATATATATATACAGGTATGAACCTGACATGTTAATGCAGACAGTCGAACTATTACATAATCTGCAGCAACAGTATAGAAGAGTATTAGGTAATAGAAGACGTGTCACTAACTATACGAATAGTAGCATAAGGGAGCCGAACATACTATTACTTCTGAAGTAAATATTTATGGAGGCGATCTTTGAAGACGCTAATCTTACAAATTGATTTCAGGTGTGGAGGTAACATATTCCACGCTTTAGCGCCTGAAAAAGACAGGCTGGTTTTACAGATGTCTAATCTAATTTTTGTAAGGTGGATCGAGCTATTTATCGTGTTTTTCCTATTATTGTCGGAAAATAGAGGTTTTAGATAGGGTGGGGCTTTTCCGTGCATGATCTTGTGCAGTAGAACACAGCGATTAAATTCAAACTGTTTTTTTCAATGTTCGTAACTTGAGAGAGAGAGAGAGAGAGAGAGAGAGAGAGAGAGAGAGACGGACGGACGGACGGACAGACAGACAGACAGACACACAGACAGACACACAGACACACAGACAGACAGACAGACAGACACGCAGACAGCAGGGCGTGTATAGTGGTTTAATTAAATTTTCACAATTCTATTGTAATTTTGTATCGAACTTTTTTCATTATTAAAAAGTACCTTAAAAGATTGTTTTCTTGTTTACATGAGTGCGCATTTTGCCAGTTGAGAGTATGTGACTGATGTACATTCAAGTCTGACTTGCTGCCATCCTGCATGTTTCTGTAACTGAACAATACATCAGATAAGCCAACGTTTACTGGCCTTCTAGTTAGTGCACATAGTTCCCTTTCCACATTAACCCAGAATACTTTTACAATAGGGCAGTGATAGAAGAAATGTTCAATGTATTCAACCTCGTGTGGACAATATGAGCATTTGTCTCTAATTTTTATTTTATGTAACATGATATTTATAGGATAGATATTATGAATAATTTTCCAGTGTAACTCATGTAACTTTCGTTGCATGATGAGCAACAACCTAACTGTCACACCAACGTACAAAAACATGATGTGTGAAGATAACATGGTCTATCATGGTCAAGAAATACGCAACAAAGGGAGACTAGAGCATTATGATCACGTGATAATAAGACATGAACGACAGAATCAAAGTTTTGTTATTTAATGTCCAAAATATTGTGACAGGTACTCTTTTAACTCATTCTACCCCAGACACACCACAGCAAGGTAAGGATCGACCATGATAGTTCAAGGATGATGCCAGAATAACTTGGCGCCTATGGGCGCCAAGCTATTCTGGCATCACCCTTGAACTATCATGGTCGATTTGTGTCTTGCACTAGAGTGCAGTCTTCAGAGGACAACGGCAAAATTTTGGGATTTCGGTGTTGGGGTAGAATGAGTTAATCTGTAATCACGAGCATAAGGCAATGCGATATTTGTATATAGACATTTTTTTTAAATGGTAAAATATTTCAATTTGATATTTGGTGTGTACATTTATCATATGGAGTTTAACAGTATTGATTGGTTAAAAATGGAAAAATGAGTTGAGAGTGCACAGTTTATGCATGATGTCAGAGGTCAAAGGGGACTGGAAGTGCACAGATTTGCGAAAAGTGAACTGCGTGCAGTTGTATTGGAGACAAAGGCGGACTATCAAACATATGAAAACTGTGTCTCCAGTTTTGTCTTCCGACGGCAGAGGTCTTTAATGTAATGATGACTTTAGGATACAGAAATCGGTCAAATACAGACCAGAAGTTGTGTTTCTAAGGGTGTATTTGCTTCGTTCTCATATGCTGGTCACGAAACAAGTGACTTAGACTTAACGCAAACCTTTTAGCGCAAACATCCTACAGCAGGAGATTGATTGACCAAGATAATTCAAGGGTAGTGCCAGATTAGCTGGGCACCTTCAGTCGCCAAGATAATCTGGCACTACCCTTGAATTATCATGGTCAATCCACTTCCTGCAAGTGGTACAGTCGTTACGTAACACTTCTAAAATTCGGGAAATGCGCCCATGGCACTAAAAGGGTTAACGATTTAAAAGAAACCAATTTTAATATTACGTTTTTATAAAGACTGAACAAAAAACGAGAATTTTTATAGATTTAGAAATATAGTTCAAACTTTACAAAATGTAAATGCAAAAAAAGTAAATTATAACCTGTTTTAGGATGAAAATCGTGAAACACAACAAGATGTTCTCTGAATGAGATGATCACCGACTTTAAATTGCAGCTGTGCATGCAAGACGTTTCGTCCATGCACACGAGCGTCTGTTTGCCGTGTGTGACAAATGGTTTATTTTGTGCACTGCGTTATTTCGGATTCACTATCAGTTTAGTCCGAAAGATGTATTGCGTTACGGATCCATGGACACGGGGATCCATTGGCAAGGATCCATAAACACCCGTGAGGTGACTGCCTAACACATGTCCCACGCCGTGGATATATGAACGACAACAAAAACCATTCGTGCAAAATGTCTAAGTATTGAACGTAAGCAGTGCGAGACTTTGACTACGCCCAGTACAACACGTAGTCATTGTTGTATAAACACCTTCTGGAAGCACTTGAACAGCCGTGCGAGGTCTGCGCCAGATTATTTTGATAAAAAGTTAGATTTCAAATTTGTGCTGTTAGCGGGGATCATCTGTGACAACATGGAACATGTTTGCACCCATTTCTTTCAAACTGCGCTTGACATGTCGCCCGAGAGACGGTTTTTTTCGGAAATCAGAAGTACGTCTTGCACGTGTTTCGGTGAAAACAGTGGATTAAAAGCCCGGACAAACACGCGATATCGCGTGTTTGTCTCAGCTTTTAATCCACTGTTTTCGTAAAAAAAAATTAAAAAAAAAACACACAACAAAAAAAAAACCATGACAATTTCTACATCAAAACAAAACTGAAACGATTGTATCAGAAATAGCCGAAATGTGACTTTTTCAATAGGACTCCAACGTCATAATCCAGTCTTCTGATCCGTCCACGCGACGCCAGCAACACAAGTAATGGTGTGAAAATATAGGTCAGTGGCGTGGCTCCTCTTTTTGACGGTTTTTAAGTTAAAATGGCAATGTTGCCTGTTTCGGTGTCCACCTTTCCACCCCTGTACAGGATTCCCTCCTCCAACACATTCCACACGTGTCGCATCCGAATTCGCGGCTTTGTGCAGCGAATCCGGCTGCGGCACGTCTCAAATGTGTTAACTCATTCAGCCCCGGACAGACCACAGCCAGACATGGATCAATCATGATAGTTCAAGGGTGGTGCCAGAATAGCTTTGCGCCTGTAGGCGCCAAGCTATTCTGACACCACCCTTGAACTATCATGCTCTATATGTCTCTAGAAATGTAATACTGTCCTTCGGAGGGCAACTTCAACTTTGGGGGGATTTCGGTCCTTGGGTAGAATGTGTTAAGTACTCAAACGCAGGCAATGACATGTCGCAATTTGAATACGACATTAACCCCCTGGTTCATGCTCAATCTGTGTGTGGCTGTGTTATGGGTAGCCGCCCGTGACTTAGACTGGCTCACGGGTTGAACAGTGTTTCGACAGACGGGCAGCGATGAGTTGGTTGTACATTTGTAACGTCCCGACAGCAGCAAAGACTTACTTTGGTCACGCCATGCCTACGCTGTAGCAATGAGACTTTACAAAAAAAGACAATGGGAATCAAGACAGAGAGGAGGACAGACGGATGGACAGACAGAAATGGGCGTCCTACCTTGGGTCGATGCATCGATGCCTGGCTGAAGACTAAATATTGCTATGAAGTACAGCCAGGCTGTTCCATCTGAAACACACAGACACACGCGCACACACACACACACACACACATACACACAAACAAACAAACAAACACACACACAACAACACAAAACACACACGCGCACACGCACACACACACGCGCGCGCGCACACGCGCACACACACAGACACACGCACACGCGCACACACACACACGCGCACACACACACACACACGCACACACACACACACGCGCACACACACGCACACGCACACACACACACACACACACACACGTTGCCAGGAATAATTGGGAAAAAGAATACGCATCAGACAGGAAGAGAGAGTCGTTTTGCACGTCTTTAGTCGACTAAAGGGTGTCGGATATCAAGAACACAATACAATACAATACAATACAATACAATACAATACAATACAATACAATACAATACAGTAATACTTTATTAATCTCTCATGGGGAAATTCACTGTCTGCCCGTACAACACATGGCATCATCATTCACGCATTGAAATAATTATATAACCCATAACTCTCAGTAAAAGAGATGAACTGTAACAGACGTATTGTTACCTTTGTAACTATTGGTATCAAAAACACTTCGGTGTATTCCTCCTGTGCTTCTGGTGTCAGCAATGCTGCAGTGAACTACTGAAAGGGCTAGTACTAAACAACTAAAGAATGTCGACAGGCACTATCTACTGATATTACTGTTGAAAAGGGTAACAGCCTGAGGGACAAAAGAGTTGGCATAACGTGATGTCCTACTTTTGGGTACTTCGTTCGAGACGTCTGCTGTCAAATTAATATCGAAGTGGATGTGTTTTGTCATCAAAAATGTCAGCCAGTTTGTTCGTAATCCGTGTGTTGTACAGTGTGTCCAAAGTATCTTGTGCTCTACCAATCACCCCGCCCGGTTTCCTGATTACTCTGTTAAGACGACCTTGATCTCTTTTACATAAATAAATGGGACAAATACAAAGCTCTTACCCTGTCTGGGTTGATATTCGATACACCAGCACCTCTCATGTTCTAACCCACAATGCTAACAAAAGACAGAGCTACCGGGAACCCTCTATCTCCGGGGACAGTCAGAGATGACAATGACGACAACTTACCTAATTCCATGATGATGATGGTAGCGCTAAACCTGTACCACACAGAGATGGTTCGTCCGCAAAATCACTTCTTGTGTAGGTCCCAGTTCTTCCTGTACATGAGCTTGTGACAATGCAGTACTGGATAAGCCTCTAGAGAAAAATAAAACAGAGCTATTTTCCGCCAGAGCTGGGTCGCAGGGTGATTTCTAAAGCAAAACCGTTCTCTCTTGCCTGGTTTCAAGCGGCGCTAAACTGGTTTGATCTGCAGCTGTCCGCCAATTCAACTGAGTTGAGTTTAACGCTCCCTGGCATAAGTGTGATCGGAGACAAAAGGTTGTCCGTCACTGCTGCCACACCTATATATACTTCCCTGGACCATTTCACATCGAGGACCAACAGGCATGCACTGCGGTATCGTCTTGTAGGCACCGCGAACAAGGTCAATTATGCTGATCGACCATGATAGTGCGAGGGTGCTATCTAATTAGCTTTACGCTTCTGCAGGTGTGACCAATATGACGAACACAATATATATTCGATATATATATATATATATAGATCGTCAGTATATATATATATATATATATATATATATATATATATATATATATATATATATATATATATATATATATATATATATATATATATATATATATATATATATATATATATACTGACGATCAAAAAAATTGCGACATCATTTGATTCCTATGATTCCAATGATGTCGAACTATTTTTGAACGTCAGCGTATCTCACAAGAACATAATCTCAACTATCTCGCACGAACATAATCTCCTATAAATGATTTAAAAAAACATAATCTGTTGTATATCTCATTCTGCTCGCGACACACCACAGCAAGATATGGCTCGACTATGATCGTTCAAGTGGTATCAGAATAGCTTGGCGCCTATAGGCGCCAAGCTATTCTGCCACCACCCTTTAAACTATCATGGTGGATCTGCCTCCTGAATTGTAATGAAGCCCTCAGAGGACAACTTTTAATGTGAGTATTTCATACCTCGGGCACAATGAGATATCATAAGACCATTGTATCATGGGCGGTAGGTTTTCCACAGATGGCGCTTGCAGTGCAAAAGAGTCGCAGTATGGCTTGTTCAATCAGATCTGTTTGTGTGTCTCGCATCACGTGATATGACGTGACTGTCCATCGACCATCCCTCCACCCGCTACAAGGGTCAGCTGGAAGGATCGGTCCCATGTCCATAGATCCCCTTGTCGGTGACAAATCAGTACTGCTAACTAAGAATTAAATAAGGTGAAGAAGATTTGCGTAGGGCCCTTCACCGAAGCAAACTATCACGTGCAGCCCCATCACAGCCCTTTCGTAACCACCACCCACCCACCCCCACCCCTCCCCACTCCCCAAGCCATTCTCAGCAAAGGAAATAGGGGTTGGGGGGTTTGTGGGGGGTGGGAGGTATTTATGTGAAGGGCCTGCATTGATGGAGGGTCTGCCGCAATTTTTGGGGGGTAATAAAAGACAGGTCCCACCCAGGTATGCATCCTGCCGTTCTGGTCCCGACGCCTATTATCACCCGAGCATGAAGTCAGAAATATATGAAGCACTCGGGTGCGTTTCGATCAGTATTCGTAGTTAGCAACTACAGGCTCCGATTTACTCATCAGGGAACCGGCCTACAATTCTCAGTCCATTCCTTGGTGTATTCGTCTGTGTCGCATTGTATTCCTGACATCTGGACATGGTGATTGTGGTCAGTGAGGTCCATGTATGTAACTGTGGCTCCTGACGCGACATCTGGACATGGTGATTGTGGTCAGTGAGGTCCATGTATGTAAATGTGGCTCCTGACGCGACATCTGGACATGGTGATTGTGGTCAGTGAGGTCCATGCATGTAACTGTGGCTCCTGACGCGACATCTGGACATGGTGATTGTGGTCAGTGAGGTCCATGCATGTAACTGTGGCTCCTGACGCGACATCTGGACATGGTGATTGTGGTCAGTGAGGTCCATGCATGTAACTGTGGCTCCTGACGCGACATCTGGACATGGTGATTGTGGTCAGTGAGGTCCATGTGTGTAACTGTGGCTCCTGACATCTGGACATGGTGATTGTGGTCAGTGAGGTCCATGTATGTAACTGTGGCTCCTGACGCGACATCTGGACATGGTGATTGTGGTCAGTGAGGTCCATGCATGTAACTGTGGCTCCTGACGCGACATCTGGACATGGTGATTGTGGTCAGTGAGGTCCATGTATGTAACTGTGGCTCCTGACATCTGAACATGGTGATTGTGGTCAGTGAGGTCCATGCATGTAACTGTGGTTCCTGACGCGACATAATTGATGTAAAGTGTCATCGCTTTCAAATCCTTTCAAGATCCATCTAGTTCAATTATGGGGGGAGAGGAGGGGGGGGGCGGTAAGGTTGAGATAAAGGGTCTGCCGGATTGATGGCCTGCCGTGGTAAGGGGCGTGGTGTAAAATGAATCACAGCTTAAATTTACTTTATTTGATTCAATGTCAATTAACCCCTTCACTGCCGAGAGGAAAGTGGACATGACTCGTCTGCAAGAGACATAGATCCTCATGAACCCCCGCGACTTGCGGGGGTTCATGAGGATCTATGCCTCTTCTTGAGAGCAATTTGTATCCATGTTCCTTGGAGGGTGTTGGCTTTTGGTCGCTGAATGTATCAAGATTTCAGAAACAAACGTGTGCGTACAGTGTACGTGTAGTAGCAGGGATGGGGTTAATCCGATCGGCTTGTGTATACACTTATTCGAACTGAAACTGTCGGGGAGCGTTCTTTCACCTTTTTAGCCCCAAGTGTGTGGAACTCTCTGCCAACTGAAATGCGGAATCTGCCCACATTGTCACAGTTCAAAGCTCACTTAAAGACTTTTTTTTTCTGTCGGGCATTTAACACTTAGCTCATCTTTAGCTAACTGTTGACTGCCTTTTATTTTGATCCCAAAGGAAGTGAATGTATAGTGTTGGAAAGAGATGGGGTGGTTTAAAGTAGTGTATAATCGTGCGTGTGTCTCATGAGAGAGAGGGTGCGCTGTTGTGCATGCGCAGTGAGTCCAGTGTTTTCCTGGAGAACAGCGCTGTACAAGAACTATGTATTATTATTATTATTATTATCATTAAATGTACAAGTCGAAACCTGAAAACTGCCCCCCCCCCCCCCCCCCCCCCCCCCCCAAAAAAAAAAAAAAAAAAAAAAATTGTTTGATGAAGTGAAACTTCCTTTTCTTACAAACTTTTTCGAGGGTCAGATTTTGAAGAAAAAAAGTCTCAGCATTCAATGTTCTTTCTGTGAGCCATCCGTCTTTCTGTTTCTGTGAGCCATCCGTCTTTCTGTTTCTGTGAGCCATCCGTCTTTCTGTTTCTGTGAGCCATCCGTCTTTCTGTTTCTGTGAGCCATCCGTCTTTCTGTTTCTGTGAGCCATCCGTCTTTCTGTTTCTGTGAGACCATCCGTCTTTCTGTTTCTGTGAGCCATCCGTCTTTCTGTTTCTGTGAGCCATCCGTCTTTCTGTTTCTGTGAGCCATCCGTCTTTCTGTGTCTTTCTGTCTCTGTGAGCCATCCGTCTTTCTGTTTCTGTGAGCCATCCGTCTTTCTGTTTCTGTGAGCCATCCGTCTTTCTGTTTCTGTGAGCTGTCACCGCATCTACGTGGTCAAATTGAGTTTTGCGGTTTACGTGCTGGAGCCTTGTAGTCTTGAGCATGATAGTTCAAGGGTGGTGCCAGAATAGCATGGCGCCCATAGGCGCCAAGCTTTTCTGGCACCACCCTTGAACTATCATGTTCGATCTATCTCTAGAATTGTAATACAGTCCTTTAGAGAGCAACTTCAAAATTGGGGGGATTTCGGTCCTGGGGCTCAATATGTTAATTACGTGAGAAACATTACAATATTTGAAGCATAGCCTGTAAGGTACATTATTTACAGTCACTTTGAAAAAAAAGATCATCCAATTTCTCGTTTCTTTATTCAGAAAAGCTGCATGTTAATAATCTTTCATACGAACTTAAGCAAAACCTTTTCGCGTGATGTTTTCTTATGACCACTTATGACCACCCGAAAGCTGCGGAATGCAACGTGTTCTTTGGATGGCACTCCACCCGACTGTGCACAGCACAATGATACTTGGCTACACTCTTAACATTTCTTCAAGTTCCACTTTTGTGACATATAGAAAGGCCAGTATGTCTTTAATGTAATGATTTTATACTTCAGCAGCAAGCTTCACTCGTATACACGGTTTTGTACGGATCAGTTTTCCGTCGATCAAGAATGTACGGCTTGCAGTTTCTCGACCGCCACCCAGAACGTGACCGTCCACCCGGGAACGACAGAAAACATCCTCAACAGTGAGATTTCGTTTATAACCAACGACTAACAACAACAAAGGAGAAGCGAAACCACGAAAGCTGACGAGGTTTGACCATAAGCATAGACAACACTCAAAACATCTCCATGAGGCATAGGTCTCCATCACTTACCAAACGCGCGAAAGGTCGTCGGGCCGACGTCGGCCGCCGTTGGCCCGCGCACTGGAGTGCGCGGGCCAACGACGGCCGACGTCGGCCCGATGGCCTTTGCGCATTGGGTGCCTCTCGTGTGTTGTCGGTAGTCGTTCGGTAAGAAATACAATTCCCAGTTCGCAAAAGGCTATCGGGTGGAAGTCGGCCGCAGTGGGCCCACGCAGTCGTGTTGCCCCTGAAATCTGCAGTCGTGCCCCGTTTTCAAGTCTCGTCTATTTATGAAAGAGACTTCTTAGGATGGGTCGCAGTGGGGAAATTCAATAACATGCCCATGACGACATAGGCGGACAGATCTCAAAATCGGACCACTAAAGTAACCAGATAAGAATTACGTCATGGCTAGTCACAATAAGCTCGCTGCTGAACGTACTTTTGGCGCGAAGCGCCGTGTGTGTGTGTGTGTGTGTGTGTGTGTGTGTGTGTGTGTGTGTGTGTGCGTGCGTGCGTGCGTGCGTGCGTGCGTGCGTGTGTGTGTGTGTGTGTGTGTGTGTGTGTGTGTGTGTGTGTGTGTGTGTGTGTGTGTGTGTGTGCGTGCGGAAAAACACAAGAATCTCCGATATTTGTGTACGTACAAGCCTGAAACTTGGAAAATTACTTTTTTCCAGGGGTGCGTAGGAGAGCCTCCAAGCATATTAAAATTGACTGGTTAAAAGGCCGTTTATAGAAAATCGGTTGTTCCAGATTAGAGTCCGTAATTTTTGTAACAAATACTTGAAATTTGGGATATAGCTAGTTTGGAGAGAGACATGGGATGAGTTTGTTAAGCCAGTTTTGTACCCTTTTAACTTTTTCAGTACAAATTAATTCTTTGCAGAAAAAATAAAACAGCAAAAGAAAAAATTAAATAAAAATAAAAACTTGACTTTCAGAAAGTCAGACAGTGGCGGTGTCGTAAAAGAAGCAATTCCGTCACCACGCAAACATTGACGCAATACTCTAGATATGACGTTATTCTCTCTCTCTCCCCCTCAAAAAACGCACGCACGCACGCAACACACAAACAAACACACACACACGCACGCACGCAGGCACACACACGCACACACACATAACACACACATCGTCGCGTTTTCAGAAGAGCATGCAGGCGTACTTAGTATGCTATCATGTAGCTAGGTAAAGTCAACCTGATTTCGCACAAATTATAGCAAGACTGAAACTGTACCATGAAATTCTAGTTTTGTCACCATTTTCTCGTCTTGAAGCGAATGCGAAACTCATATCACGTATAAAATTACGTACAAACAAAACAAAAACGTCATGTCAAATGACGTTTCACAAACCAGTGACGCGTTGTATGTACGTCCCATAGCTAACGGACGCATTCAGCATTGGCAGATCTGCGCGGCTTTTGAATAGGAGATATTTCTACATCAGAATCAGGTCAAAGACAACAGGTAGAGACCCTTGACAGCGAGGACAGTTCTTATAAAGAAGGGACTTTGAGGGTTATGGCTCATCTCTTTGCTTTGTTTTACTGCGGTTTCTCTACTACTTTGTGTAGCGTTCAAATAAGGAAGAACTGTGTGCACATTTGGGTACAATAACGCAAATGACAACATAGTTGTTCTTTTAAACAAGAGACAGAAAACGATAGAAACTGGCGCGCAACACAAAATTAACCCTTTATATGCCGAGGCAAAGAAATCCCTACCCAGCAGCAAGAGACATAAATCCCCATGAGCCCCCGCAGTCGCGGGGGCTCATGGGGATTTATGTCTCTTGCTAATCGTCTGTTATGTATGCCTATTTGTGGTCTGATTTACATCTGTTCCTTCACACGAATGTCGTTAAGCGTGCAGTGGTTTCTGACGCAAAATTCGTGATCACTGGCAGTAAAGAGGTTAATGGCGTAATATATTACTGTGCGCGCCAGTTGATCGGTAATGATCGGTAGTGGTAACATTGTCCGCCAATCTGCCATCGTCTCACCGCCCTTGGAAATGTCCCGTCAGTGTTCTCAAGTATTGTGCTACAGGCGCTAACCACTTGACATTGTAACCTCGCCGTCTTAACATACAAAACAGTGTACTGTGTACGGCTGTGTAACCTCGCCGTCATAACATATAAAACAGTGTACGGTGTACGGTTGTGTAACCTCACCGTCAGCCTAGTCTGGACTCACTGTACCAGCAGCGTCTCTTACGTAGAGCAAGACTTATCTCCAGTGATTCCCCCCCCCCCCCTCCCCCGGCAATGAGCTTTTCGAACTTTGACCATCAGGACGTAGGTACAGGTTTATCAGTACCAAGACCAGCAGATTCCGCAACAGTTTTTTCCCTCTGGCTGTTTGCGCTCTCTCTGATCAACCGGCTGATTGGAGAGAGCGCGAGTGGCGAGTGCGAACGAATGTGTACAGTCAGCTTTTAACTGAATCAGATAGTACTGTTTGTCTCGTGTGTGTGTGTGTGTGTGTGTGTGTGTGTGTGTGTGTGTGTGTGTGTGTGTGTGTGTGTGTGTGTGTGTGTGTGTTTAGTCTTAGTAACTGACATCAAGACAAATTCCAATGTTTTTATTGTTTTGTACATGGAAACATACGGCAATAAACTATCTTGTCTTATCTTATAACATACAAAACAGTGTACGGTTGTGTAACCTCGCCGTCATAACATACAAAACAGTGTACGGTTGTGTAACCTCGTTGCCATAAAATACAAAACAGTGTACGGTTGTGTAAAGCAAATGATCAGAAGTGACGCATGTTTACACGCTTCACTTGTATTATATTTAGAAGGATAAACCCTCGGTGACGCTCCGCGCTCGGTGACTATGGATCAAACAGTTGCAGAAGTGTCAGCCGCGAGGTCTCTCTAGAAATGATAGTATACGAACACTCCACAGAACACACACGTAAACACACACACACACACACACACACACACACACACACACACACACACACACACACACACACACACAAACCATCAAGAACGCAAATCGTGCTGATATGGTTTATTTCTGTCCGTGAACCCTGCATCAAGGCACGTCATACCAGTGGTATCTGTCCCCGTGCGTGCGTGTGTGTGTGTGCGTGCGTGTGCGTGTGTGTGTATGGAGTCGTGTGATGTGGCGTAGCGCCGTGCGTGCGTGCGTGCGTGTGTTTTATCAGCGTATACAGTGTCATTTTAAAATCACAAAAAAATCTGGTTAATATAAACACTGTACACAAGTATGTTACATCATATCTATGAAAACGGACGGAACCTGTCATGCCTCTGTTACGTAAAACAGTTGCTGTTATAGATTACGTACAATCATGTGTTGCCTCCTTCGCAACTGAAACCGTGCGTCACATCCGTTCTTCTGTTCCACGTCAAACTTTAGATCCTGTGACCATTTTCATGAGTCCGCATCCTTGGACTTTTAGTCGTTCGTTTCTTGCGCCGTGAGATGGCCTTAGCTGCCTGCTCGGCGTTAAGCCCAAAGAACCAAAACACTAACAGTTCGTTTTTGTGCTCTATTCTACCTCTCCGTCGGATTCCGACTAAACAATCACAACGTTTCTTGATGGTGTTGTTTACCTACACTGATACATCTTCTGGATTCATTGTACATTTAATCCAAGCAAGCAAATGAACCTAGGGCCGTCGTCGGCCGCAGTGGGTCCGCGCACTGTCGTGCACGGTCCCACTGCAGCCGATGGCGGCCCTAGGTTGTTTGATTGGCTGTTGCGTAAACGGAAAATCTGTGGCTTATTCCGTAACATGGGCAAGACTTAAAAGGCATTCACAGTTTTCGCAAATCGTCGTCTCTTCTACAAAACAGGCAGACTTGATTACATGACTCTGCGTAGCTAATTACGTAACTTCTTTGCCTACGGATGTCGACTTCAGCCGCCGCGAGATTATTTCCCCTTGCACACTATCGGCGGCGATATCCGCCCAGCCAAGGCTGGCTTGCAGTTCATGTGCTTGGCTATGTTTATCACTGAATTTGTCGTTACAAGCTTTTAATCGCGCACCGCATCCAGAAATGAAGTCTTAACAAATTACTCAGTGGCAGAGTACATAAAAGAGAAAAGTCACTTAGTAGCCAAAGAGATAAATAAGGCACGAAATATATACATGTACTTTGAATATGAACGAGACTGCCTCCAAAAGAACGACAACTCATGGTGCGCCAGTGAAGCCGGCGTTGTCCTTGCTGTAGGTGGCGTACTCTGGGTTGCCATAGAAATGCCCCCCGGCGCCGGTGAGCCTTGGCAGGGTGAAGGGCGTGTCCGTCTTAAGGCGCTGCAGGACTGAGCGGTAGGGGTTTTCCTCGCCGTCGGGTGGCGGATACAGGCTGTGGTAGTGTTCCTCTTGCTGAAGGTCCTCGTCCTTGTCACTGCACAGAACGATGTCCACCGTCATCTTCATGTCATACGATACTACCGTGTCTACACGGGAAACCTCGCGCGCCTGGTACAAGCTCGCACTGCAGTGAGCTTGTACATACAAACAAAAACAATAAGCTTAGCTCTAAATGACAAGTAGTATGTACCCAGCATTTTACGAAGAGTTCATAATTTTTTTCTTTTAGGTATTACGGGGCATTCTTTCTGACATCAGGGGCTAGCGTCGTAGGCCTTTTGCGTCAGGCTGAAGGTCCCAAACAAAAACAAACTCTCCTTCATCCACCCACCACCCCCATCCAACCCCTTTCGAGGTAACTGATCCACCCCTGAGCGTTTTAACATAATCACTCAGTAGACACATTTCAGGCCACAGAGTACTGTGGGTTCAAAGTCGTTCTTGGTTTCAGACTGTTAACAAGGAAGCCAGCACTGACCTAGTTTTCTCAGCCACGCTAAACATGAAATAACCCTTTCGAGACGTGCCGCGACCGGATTCGCGGCTTAAAGCCGCGAATCCGGTTGCGACACGTCTCGAATGTGTTAACTGTATTGACTTGAGGGAACTGCAAACAGTGACTACTGTGTACAGCGTGACACTGGACGAGTTAGTCAGCTATCGACGGATAAATCCCTACCGACTGAGTTGGGCGTTTTCGGCTTTCTTCGTCCTGGTGCGTCTGATGTAGCAGCACACGGAGACGACACAGATGGCGATGATGACCAGTGGAATGCCCACAGACAATCCTACCACCATCCACAGATGCTTGTCTGCACATACATGGCCAATAGTATTGCTCTCTCTCTCTCTCTCTCTCTCTCTCTCTCTCTCTCTCTCTCTCTCTCTCTCTCTCTCTCTCTCTCTCTCTCTCCCTCTCTCTCTCTCATTGATACTCTCTCTCGCAGATTCATTGATACACTCTCCCCACTCCCCCCGCCCTCTCTGTTTGAACTTTTTTCGAAACCTGTATTAATTTCTTATTTATGTACATTTATATATTTTGGAACAGCATCGTGGTTGTTAGCAACCGTTGGTTTGAAAATGGCATGTCCCTGTGACGCTCCTGTGTGTTTGTGTGTATGTGTGTATGCGTTTGTGTGTGTGTTTGTGTGTGCGAGTGTGTATGTTTGTGTTTGTGTGTATGTGTGTGTTTGTGTATGTGTAGAACAGATACAATTGTGCTACATCATTTTTTTTTTTACCCCCACAAATACTGTTGTTAGTCTGTTTATTATGACGCATGTACTGACATGTCAGGATGAAACACAACAGCAGTGAGCGGCGTGACTTACCATCCCTGGTTTCCGCGGGCACGGGCACAGGCCTGCACATAGTAAACAACCTGTGAAATTTTCGTCCACAAACATGCTGCTATTGCTCACAGCACGCGCGCACACACACACACACACGCACGCACGCACGCACACGCACACACAAACACCAAGCACGCAAGACTACCTGGCCAACGTCGGCCGCAGTGGACCCGCGCACATTCGTGCCACTGCGACCGACGTGGGCCCGATGGCTTTTACGTACTGGTACGGACTTACCTGCAGACCGGCATCCCGTCCTGACTGTCGCACGTGTCTCCTGTATTGCACGCCTCCAGAGCCAGGTACACGTCACACGGCGTGCTGCTCCCGCCCACTGAAAACATCACACACATTTTGCGGCGGAGTTGGCAGGACAGACGCCTGTCTTTTTGTCTAATGTGCAACACATACACACATGATTGTGTTCTGTCGGTACTGAGACAACTGTATCACAATGAAAATCTCGCTTTTCTTCATACGGGCTTTTGCCAAATGATGGCACTCTTGTTTATTAGAGAAAACGTTTGGTTTGTGCTTGGTCAGCTGCAGCAACAATGGCGGCACAGCTGGGGGTAGAGGGTACCGCTAATGGCATCGGAACGTGGCTGAAAAAATGTCTGAAAGTTCCCTACAGAATCTAACTGCACAATGTGTGTGTGTGTGTGTGTGTGTGTGTGTGTGTGTGTGTGTGTGTGTGTGTGTGTGTGTGTGTGTGTGTGTGTGTGCGTGCGTGCCGGGGGGGGGGGTGGTAAGGGGGGGGGGGGGGAATGACGGGTATCACGGTAAGCGGATGTGGAACGTCGGATGTTGGTGGGTATAGGGTGACGCCGGCAGCATACAAATAAGCAATCTGTAGAAATTTCATTAGCAGTATAATTATTATGTATCTGCTGTCAATGCCATCCGTGTCACTCAGCATACGGGTAGACTGTGCACACGCACGCACGCATATAATTATATTGCTTACTCACTGACACACACATATAGGCGTGAGAGAAGAGAGAGAGAGCGAGAGAGAGAGAGCAAGAGAGAGAGAGAGAGAGAGAGAGAGAGAGAGAGAGAGAGAGAGAGAGAGAGAGAGAGAGAGAGAGATTATACTGACCACCAGGTAAGCTTATCTGCATCCCCACGTCTCCTGTCATATCGTCTATTAAGAACTTGGGCTTGGTCGCGTTAAAGCCAAATAACTCCTTGACCAGCTGACTGGTGGACGCTTGGTCTGACTTGAGCACGTGCAGCACTGCGGTCAAATGCACGCTCCCAGACCTGCACCACAGACGGTCAACGAAAGGAATTGCCAATGAAAAGTGGAATCGCACCACATGTGCAACAACGCCCGCCCGCCCGCCCTCCCCCCCCTCCCCCCCCCTCCTTCCCCATACACGATAAGAAAATACGGATCGAACCGGGCCATAAAAGCTTAAGGATGGCGCCAGGAAGACTTGGCGCCAAGATATACTGGCGCCACCCTTCAGCTAGCATGGTGGACCTCCCTCCTGAACTTTAGACTGTAGACTTCAAAGGCCAAGTCCCAATTATAGAAAAGTCGACATTGCGGCTCAGTGTTTTAAGACAACAAAACTGTTTACAGTTCGGCAAACGAGAACGGTGTCGGTCCTCCACAATAACTAAAATCAACACTAAAGATACAGCCATGAGATAAACATAAACTTACACCTAAATAAAACTCACTCTCGCATCTTAACCAATTTAGCACCAAAGCCCATCAGCAGGAGATGTATTTGGCCATGATACTTCAAGGGTAGTGCTAGATTAGCTTGGCGCCTGAAGGCGCCAAGCTAATCTGGCACTACCCTTGAACTATCGTGGTCAATCCGTCTCCTGCAAGTGGTACATAGTCGTTAGCAACACCTCCGACATTTGGAGGATGCGGCCGTGGGGTTAAAATGGGTTAACATCTACGCTAGCATGTGACGCCAGCACGATAGATCGGACAGACTTCGACTGGCTGAGGACGGAATATACAAATGTATACTGACAAGTGTGAAAATAAGGACGCCAAGACTGTGTCGTCAAAACGATATTACAAACCCGAATTAGCGACTTTAAGCATTTCTGTAGATATCGTGCAGAAAACGTACCGCATGGCAATGATCTCCACTCTGACAAGCCCGGGTACAGACGCCTGCAGCCTGCCAAACAGCTGAAAACCAATTGTGCGGTCAATCAGAAAAGTACAGAAAATGTATGCTGATGTGATTTTGGATCTTATGATCTTGAGAGTCATATTGTGGAAAAAAACAGACCAGGCGTCAATTGCGTGGGTGAAGCTGAGTCCTGCGTAAGCCACTAAGCAAGGTGCTTTGCTATAGCGGAGTTAGTGTAGTGGCGCTATAGCGGGGTTAGTGTAGTGGCGCTATAGCGGGGTTAGTGTAGTGGCGCTATAGCGGGGTGAGTGTTGTGGCGCTATAGCGGGGTGAGTGTTGTGGCGCTATAGCGGGGTGAGTGTAGTGGCGCTATAGCGGGGTGAGTGTAGTGGCGCTATAGCGGGGTGAGTGTTGTGGCGCTATAGCGGGGTGAGTGTTGTGGCGCTATAGCGGGGTTAGTGTTGTGGCGCTATAGCGGGGTGAGTGTTGTGGCGCTATAGCGGGGTGAGTGTTGTGGCGCTATAGCGGGGTGAGTGTTGTGGCGCTATAGCAGGGTGAGTGTAGTGGCGCTATAGCGGGGTGAGTGTTGTGGCGCTATAGCGGGGTGAGTGTTGTGGCGCTATAGCAGGGTGAGTGTAGTGGCGCTATAGCGGGGTGAGTGTTGTGGCGCTATAGCGGGGTGAGTGTTGTGGCGCTATAGCAGGGTTAGTGTTGTGGCGCTATAGCGGGGTTAGTGTAGAGGCGCGATAGCGGAGCACCTTGCTTAGTAGCTGGCGCAGGACTAAGCTCACTCACGCAGCTGACCCCAGTACGTAACTGGTATTATTAACTTGTGTCCACAACAGCATCACGAACAGGAGTCTCGCCTATCGATGCAAACCAACTACATCTGGAGAAAAATGTAATTCTCAGGACATTTCGCCTTTGCACAGTGACTTCTGAGATATTCAGGGGGGGGGGGGGGGGGAGGCAATGAAAGACTAACACAATTCAGTGGGTATGCCGCTGACTACAATGGCAAACTCAATGCGCAAACAAATATGCTGCAGTGTGTTATAACGAAAAAGCCAGACCGCGATCTCTGGACACTCCACGAAGGAGGCCAAGTGGAGACCGACGCGCAGTGGCCGACGGCGGTAGAAGTGGCCATACACAGTAAGCAAAGGCCCACTGCGGCCGATGTCGGCCCGAGGTTATTTTGCTAATTGGGCAGGGTCCTGGAGAACTGGCCATTATGTTCAAATTACTGAAGAGAACTGGGTGACATCGGGTGTGGCCCTTACCTGCACCTCAGCCTGTCTCTGTACCCGCCTGTAGTCCTGGGATGAATTGTTCGTGAGATCCCCAGGGAAGGAAACGTGGATCGTCACCTGCACCTCGATACCACGCGTCTCTGGCACACACACACACACACACACACACACACACACACACACACACACACACACACACACACACACACACACACACAAATACACACACACAAGTGACACACTAATATGATGCAATTCACTGCCACGTACGTGCTGAGTGACAGAGGAGGCTGCTTGATCATTGTAAGATGCGGGGTGAGCAATTTGTGTTCTCCCCGGGAATATACATGTATACCGGCTGCGGAGGATGAATCAACCTTAACAGTTCAAGCGTAGTGTTTGATGAGCTTGGTAACTCCTCCGGGGTGAATTATCTACGAAATGGAACGAAGCGCCGCGAACTGAACCCAACACTCACGTGCACGTACATGTTGGGGTCGGCGCCCTGCGCTCTGAGCCGATTCATAAAACTATGTAATGTGCCAAAATAGTGACCGGTATTATTATTATTATTATTATTATTATTATTGTATTGTATTGTTGTTAATGTTGTTATAACTATTATTGGTATTACAGTCTATTTCGCTTATGACAAGGTCAAATATAAGAAAAGTTGGATAAAACACTTTTTCAAATGTCCGGACAGCACTCTTTCAATGTAACTTCGTCTTATAGCAGCTTTGAATATAGCAAGAAACATGGGTCATATGGCGATTTTTTGTCATAATTTTACTGTATTATATTATATTATATTATATTATATTATATTATATTATATTATATTATATTATATTATATTATATTACATTCTATTATATTATATTACAGACATCCCCTTTAACTATTATAAGTTTTTGGTCGGAGGGGTTCGCTACACGGACCTTTGTAGGCCTCAGGGAAGTCAAAGAAATCATTGTACCATGAAGGCCGAAGGCCTACAAGTGTCCGTGCAGCGAACCCCTCCGACCAATAACGTATGTGTTTTCATTCCTCCACTATTTTCGTAAAAGAAATCAAGAAGACATCTTGCGACTTGGATCACGCCAGACATTCAAAGGAATATACATTTTTGTTTTCCCCCCTACGTCACACGACCAGTCACTTTAGCGCAAACCGTACCATGTGACCAAGATATAAAAAAACCTGTAGTGAAAAATGGCTGACGTTTTGTAGCCCTCTCGATGACGCATCTTGGATGCCAGTTTTGTTCTATAAAAGATCGCCAAACGTTCTAAAGTACAAAGTTACTTAGTGTTGTTCGAAACAACAAGCACACTCAGTACTGAAGACGGCAACGTTATGACATATTTTAAATTACGTCATAAGTCTATTATGTATAAATGTATATTCCTTTGACGTCAGTCATGTCTGGCGTGATCCAGGTCGCAAGATGTCTTCTTGATTTTTTTTACGAAAATAGTGGAGGAATGAAAACAAATACGTTATTGGTCGGAGGGGTTCGCTGCACGGACCCTTGTAGGCCTTCGGGGTACAATGATTCCTTTGACCTCCCTCAGGCGTACAAAGGTCCGTGTAGCGAACCCCTCCGACCAATAACTTATAATATATAATAGACTTATGACGTAATTTAAAATATGTCATGACGTTGCCGTCTCCAGTACTGAGTGTGCGTGTTGTTTTGAACAACACTAAGTAACTTTGCACTTTAGAACGTTTGGCGATCTTTTATAGAACAAAACTGGCATCCAAGATGCGTCATCGAGAGGGCTACACAACGTCCGCCATTTTTTCGCTACAGGGTTTTTTATATCACGGTCACATGGTACGGTTTGCGCTAAAGTGACTGGTCGTGTGACGTCGGGAGGAAAACAAGTCGACTTATCCATCTCTGTCTGCAGAGAACGGATTGAAGGACAGACAGACCGTGACCTACCCACACACTCGCCGTCTTTATTTCTGGTTTGTTTCTGCGGACACTCCTCAACTGTGACGTTACAAGGCGCGCCTTCCCAGCCTGCCTTGCAGTGGCACGAGCCGTCCACGTGATCACACGACTCCACGTTTTGCTCGGGGCACTTGCACTGCTCTCCACAGTCATGTCCGTAGGTTCCACTGCCGCACGCTGGTACATGAAAAATCACCACACTTACAATACATATATACACAGACACACAGTTAACTGATTTGCGACGTGCCGCCTCCGGATACGCGGTATTAGCCGCGTATCCGGAGGGGCACGTCTCGAATGAGTTAAGGTTTTCATGCACGAGAAATCAAGTTATTGAATTCAGTACCTACTTTCCATGAAAACAGAAAGAGTAACGCAATAAGTACTTCAGTGTGCTTTACACTGAATAATAATGACGTCATTATAAGCGTCGCGTGATGACAATAGAATAATGACGTCATTATAAGCGTCGCGTGATGCCAATGTTCAATAACGACATGATTTTGATGCAGCTGATGGCACACTCCCGGGGCTTAGCGTGATACTTTCTGTGTCTGCTCTCCTCAAAAATTTCCGAGATCACTTACACCGCATCGGACAAGAACGTCTCATACAACAGTAGAAATATGATTCAGACAATGACATTTACCTTGACAGTGACCGCCGACCATGGAGTAACCTTTCATACAGGTACACACAAAGCTGCCCTCCGTGTCATTGCACACTGCCTGACGATCACACGGATACCGCTCGCACTCATTCACGTTGACGTCACAGTTGTCTCGCCAACCATCCCTGCAGTCGCACACGCCGCTGACGGTGTCACATGACTTGGTGTTGTCAGGGTGGCACGTGCAGTTGTGTGCACAGTGCTCACCGTACGTCCCTGTTGGGCAGCCTGCACGAGAGACACACACACCATGACCTCAACACAGACTCGGTCACAACTTGACCTGTTCTAAACAGTCGTGTTGTAACTGACCTGAGGAGCGGAATATGGGCAATGCTACTGCTCATAGTGCAATACAGATCAACATACTTATACCTCTCTGGGCTCCTGTGATAAAGCAGCTTGAAGGGTTATTTATTTGTGTTTAACGCCGAGCAGGCGACTAAGACCATCTCACGGGCGGAGCAGTTTAATGGGTCTGTATACCTTCTGGTGAAAATTTTACGGGATACGCAGATCCTATTTAAATTCGATCAGTAATCAGCATTGGTTTTTTTTATGAAAAAGTGCGTCTCAAATGCAGATGCGCTGAATTGAAGTGCGTCTGCCTACCCCTTCGTCACATATTTCAGTACTGACTTTGAATTTGTGTGCGTCATTGAGCGTCCGCACACTGGAGCGGTAATGTCTTCACCCCGACCTAACACGCTGTAGCAAGATATAGGTGGGCCATGATAATTCAAGAGTGGTGCCAGAATAGCTTGGCGCCTAGCGGCGCCAAGCTATTCTGGCACCACCCTAGACCTATTATGGACGATCTGCCTCCGGAACTGTAATGCAGTCTTTCCGCAACGCGTTGATCGGTACAGTCCGCACCACTACGGTCACCTGGCACGGCAGGTAACTGCTCACCTCCACGTGCACCTCGCACGACAGGTAACTGCTCACCTCTGCGGCCGCCTAGGGTGACAGGTAATGTGCTCACCTCTACAGGAGCGCTGGTCACCGTTCAGCAGATATCCGGGCCGACAGCTACAGGTGAAGGACTTTAAGTCCGCCGTCACTTGGCATTCCTGGTCACACGGGCCCGCCGCACACCAGTCGACCTCTGGTGACAAGGTAGATAACCGAGGTCAACAGCTTAACGCACTCATTTAAAACAAAATAATATATTACACATGAGAGGGAAGAAACAGCAACAACACCATTACTGATAATGACAGTTTATGGTTGTCTTAATAATAATAATAATAATAATAATAATAATAATAATAATAATAAACATTAGTATTCGTAATAAAGTGTGTGCACCGCACAGCTTTTCTAGGACATGTTTCCAGCAGGACAGTACAGGTTCCGCATGGACGATTCAGTAACAACCCGTGACCACAGTGCTAGAGTCCAGTGCACAGCTGACTCACCGTCAAAGGAGCAAGTGAAGTTATCCGCGTCGAGCGTGTACCCGGAGTTACAGAAGCACGTCTCCTCATTGCTGTTCGGGTGTATCTGGCACCCGCCGTGTGTCGCGTCGCAGTCGGTGCGCGAGCAGTTGGTCCTGGCTGGACACAACATTACAAAGTATAATACAACCAACGTGCTATACGGGAGAATGGAGACGTGAAAACCTTTAGGGGTGGGTCTGGGGAGGATATGGATTTGTTTTTGAATGCTTTCCCCCACCAACCCCCGCTTTTCAATATTTCAGCAGTGGTAAAAGTGTACAAGTGTCACAGGCGGCCCCCACCCCCTATCCACCCCACCCCCTTTTTGTTTTGTTTTGGGTTTTTTTGTTTTTGTTTTGTTCACAAAGATATTTCTGTCGTGTCAAGGTTGAACGTCCGAATAAAGAGTCAGACACACCCCCCTCCCCCCCCCCCCGCTGCCCACCAAAGGAGATACCTAACCCGCCCCTGACGCGCACGTTTTTCTCGACCATGTGTTAACAGCCTGTCTCAGTTCACGTACAGAATGATACGGGTTCTACAAACACTGCCATTTTTTTGACCGTTTAGTTGCGATGCCGCATAACGATCAGCCGCGGAGGCGGAGTAAAGTATGTCGATCCTGAGGTTAAAACCCTTTCCAAAAGCCGTTGTATAAATAAATTAAATTTTGCCTAACCTCCAGTGACACAAAATAAATCACGAGTGCTAAGTTCGACCGATAAAAGGCTCATTTATAGTACCATTACGTGTAAATTTGAAGACACATTATCACCAATTGTGTTTGTTAGGTCTTGTCGACACACATAATGAACTTTAACAGCAGATGGGACACGCAGCAAAAGCACACGCGTAATCGCACTTATTTATTCTGCGCAGCCATAGCGTGTCCATCTATTTTTAGCTATTTCTCGTACTGATAGCGTAGTATTTATAGAACGGACTGGCGTCATTGTCAGGTTATCTGATATACAGACGACATCACGTGTTCACAACTGGGTTGTCCTGTATCTAAATGAACTACAACTAGATCTGTGTGTAGCGGTTCGTAACTATCTGTTACAGAAGTGTATGTTTGAAAAGTTACGGCGGTAGTGGGCCTCTCAGATATTTATACAACGATGCCTTGAAAGGGCTTTAACCTTGGAATCGACAGGACGGTTCTAAAATTAAAGTGTCAAATGGATGCTGCAGCAGTCGCGTCTATTGCTCTACAGCTTTAGCCGCATCTGACTCAGTCCTGACATTTGGTTCTGGCAGCTAGAGGTTATTAAAATATATTAACAGACGGACACACACAGACAGACAGACAGACAGAGACAGACAAACAGGAGAGACAGACAGACAGAGAGAGAGAGAGACTTTACCTATGCAGGTGTATCCGTCATTGCTCAGTACGTAACCCGGGCGGTCACAGTGACACCTGTAGGAACCCTCCATGTTCAGACACACCTGTTTGCAGCCATGCGTGACGGACAGACTGCACTCGTCCACATCTGCCCGAGAAAAATGCAAATTGCGAAAACCGGTAAAAAACGTCTTGTTATAGCCTACTTTCCTGAACGCGGCCCAGATTTCCCCATTGAAATGACGTCATCCTTGCGCCAGGCTCCGTTCCTTCTTTAGCATATTGACGTTGCAATACTACATGTGTTACCATTTTGGATGAGTTCTGGTTTGGTGGGACATTCAAAGAGATATGAGCATAACGAGGCAGAGAAAGCTGATGACTTGAAACTCTCTTTGTCTGGGTTGGAAAACTTTCTGAAGCATGTGTTCGCACGTAACTGGCCATTTTAAAACAAAAATACTACCTGTGCTTTGCCAAATTTCAGCAAAACATATCAGTCAGCAGAAATGAAAATATTGAACAAATGAACAGTGCTTTTAACGACTTTACTTGGTAGTCTTCCTGAAATATTGAACAAATGAACAGTGCTTTTAACGACTTTACTTGGTAGTCTTCCTCAAATATTGAACAAATGAACAGTGCTTTTAACGACTTTACTTGGTAGTCTTCCTGAAATATTGAACAAATGAACAGTGCTTTTAACGACTTTACTTGGTAGTCTTCCTGAAATACTGAACAAATGAACAGTGCTTTTAACGACTTTACTTGGTAGTCTTCCTGAAATATTGAACAAATGAACAGTGCTTTTAACGACTTTACTTGGTAGTCTTCCTGAAATATTGAACAAATGAACAGTGCTTTTAACGACTTTACTTGGTAGTCTTCCTGAAATATTGAACAAATGAACAGTGCTTTTAACGACTTTACTTGGTAGTCTTCCTGAAATATTGAACAAATGAACAGTGCTTTTAACGACTTTACTTGGTAGTCTTCCTGAAATATTGAACAAATGAACAGTGCTTTTAACGACTTTACTTGGTAGTTTTCCTGAAATATTGAACAAATGAACACTGCTTTTAACGACTTTACTTGGTAGTCTTCCTGAAATATTGAACAAATGAACAGTGCTTTTAACGACTTTACTTGGTAGTCTTCCTGAAATATTGAACAAATGAACAGTGCTTTTAACGACTTTACTTGGTAGTCTTCCTGAAATATTGAACAAATGAACAGTGCTTTTAACGACTTTACTTGGTAGTCTTCCTGAAATATTGAACAAATGAACAGTGCTTTTAACGACTTTACTTGGTAGTCTTCCTGAAATATTGAACAAATGAACAGTGCTTTTAACGACTTTACTTGGTAGTCTTCCTGAAATACTGAACAAATGAACAGTGCTTTTAACGACTTTACTTGGTAGTCTTCCTGAAATATTGAACAAATGAACAGTGCTTTTAACGACTTTACTTGGTAGTCTTCCTGAAATATTGAACAAATGAACAGTGCTTTTAACGACTTTACTTGGTAGTCTTCCTGAAATATTGAACAAATGAACAGTGCTTTTAACGACTTTACTTGGTAGTCTTCCTGAAATATTGAACAAATGAACAGTGCTTTTAACGACTTTACTTGGTAGTCTTCCTGAAATATTGAACAAATGAACAGTGCTTTTAACGACTTTACTTGGTAGTCTTCCTGAAATATTGAACAGTCTGCGGACAATGGTGCTTTCAAGGAAATGTTTCTCAAAGAGTCTGTGTCTTTGCGCTGTTCAGGGATTGTTTACTTTATGTTGAAAAGCTTTTTTTTGTTGTTGTTTTGTGTGCTATTTTTGCTTCTTCGGAGGTACGTTTGAAGACCGAATGTAGAATAAAACATGAAATGTGTCCAGAAATGGGTTTTCAGCAGTTGGTGGTGTGCATAATGGCGTAGCGTGATACTGAGTTTAATCCCAACAGACCTATTTGTCTTATATGTCCAGAGAATATTCCTGCTTGCACTATGAAGAACACCTGTCCTGCTTTAGCTATAGTAATAAGACAGCACACAGGTATGTTAACAGCAAATGCCAATGTGACCTTAAAATACAGACAAGGACTTGCAACAAACTTGATCCCAACGGCATTTACCCTATATGCTTTAAGAACCAGGGTACGTAAGAGCTGGGGATATCGACACGTTCAAATGAACACATCTCACACTGGCACACTGGTGCATGGTCTGAGCAACACCATTTGACCTCAATGGCCTTCATAAAGTTTGATTTTTATATAACTTATAAGTATATAATACTTGCAGTGCAATCTCCGTGGGATTGCGAACTGCGAGCAATTTGTTTTACTCATTCTCAAGCTGCCATGCTTAACGAAAACTATTGTGAAATGTTGTTTCTAGTGAACTTTTGTGTTTTATATTTTCTTAGACTTGTAGTCATTCTTTGGGTGCTTTTTGTTCTTGTTTTGTTTTAGTCTATTAACCCTTATCATTCGGAATACAGCAGTGTGTGAAATAAGTTTGACTAAAATAGTTCAAGGGTAGTTCCAGAATAGCTTGGCGCCTCTAGGCGCCAAAGCTATTCTGGCACCACCCTTGAACCAAAGCCATTAGTCTATATCCTTATCTGTAAGTACTATAATGTAGCTTGCATATGGCGGTGTACAAATTTGAAGCTTTTAGTCTCAGTATGATATGGCTTAAACAAAGAGGACTCTATTTGTAGAATCGGGTTATTGTTTGAAAAAAAAAGTTAACTTTTACATCGGTTCCAGACCAATATTATTTCATGAAATTAAAAATAAGATTGAAAATGTAACAGTATTAGATGAGTTTGTGAAATACAGTGGCAGTTGCCGTGGGCAGGTTCCATCGTTTGGATTCGGCGACAGCTATCGTATCACTAAGCATCTCTGGATTGTTTCTTAACATTAATAGGGTTTCACGGCCTGCAGCAAACGGTAATATAATGTTAGTGAAACATTGTTTATGTCCTTACACTGCGCATGCGTTGCCCGTCTCACTGGGTTTACTTTTCTCTGGTGTGCTTTTATAGGTAACCAACTGCACAAATCTAAACATCATCCTTTTTCTTTAAAACGTGCAGTTGTGTTACATTTTCATCACTGTTAGTGGCCGCATTGTGAAACTTTCTTTCAACTGTACATATTGCATGCTTTATCAACATTTCAACTTATACGTGTTTGTTTTCATTTATTTCTAAAGATAAATAGTAATTTTTTTTCACAGATGGCTGCGGCTTCGTGAAATATGTGTGTTTTGTTTATATAATACATATTTCAAAGCAAAGTTTTCAGCAGTTAGGAAAACGATCCATGCAGACATTTTAGATGTAAAATGGGCATGTGGTTGTACTGACCAAAACAGCAGACAGATCATTTGAACCCATTTAACCCCATGGACGCATTTACCAAATTTTGGAGGTGTTACCTAGCGCCTTTGTACCGACTCGGAGATGGCTCGACCATGATAATTCATGGGTAGTGCCAGATGAGCTTGGCGCCTTCAGGCGCCAAGCTTATCTGGCACTACCCCTGAATTGTCATGGTCAATCCATCTCCTGCTGTAGGGATCCGGGGCTAAATGGGTTAAGGAGCACGTTGAGGTATGGTGTAAAAAAAATGGTATCGAAGTAGGATTGTGTATCTTGCTGTAGCCATACGGCCATTACGTGGGCAGTCGCCGGTCTATCTGTCTGGAGACAATCCATGATGACACAGGCAGCGGTAGCAACCCGTACAGCTGGCTTATCCTACTGTTGGCATGCAGCCATTGCCTGTATCCTACTGTTGCCATATTGTCATTACCTGGGTCCTACTGTTGCCATATAACCGATACCTTTATTGTCGCCGGTCTTGTTGTCTGGAGAGAATCCCTGATGGCACAGACTGCGGTAGCTACCCGGGGGTTCTTACACAGCTGGCTTATCCTACTGTTGGCATGCAGCCATTGCCTGTATCCTTCTGTTGCTATGTAGTCATTACCTGGGTCCTACTGTTGCCAAATAACCATTACCTTTACAGTCTCCTGTCTCGTTGTCTGGAGAGAATCCCTGATGGCACAGACAGCGGTAACCACCCGGGGAGTTCTCGCACAGTTGGCTGCACGGCGACACGATACACTCGTTTATGTCTGTGGACACGCAGACAGCAAACAGTGCACTAATCTGTACCGCAAGTCTAACTATAGTAAAGCCAAAGAGTAATATAAAGCAAGAATGGCAGAGCCTTTATGGCTCACGTGCAGGACCGATCCAAATAAATAGTCTGACCTATGTGATCCTGATCTTTCCCATAGGTCACCAAGATAAGCAAGTGATGAAATTTCCAAACGTAAAGTCTTTGTACAAGCAAAATCCACACTTTTCAAAATCCATGCATTTTCACTAATTTTTCAACCCTCCGAGACCTTACACCTTTGCAAGGGGTCAACTAATTTAGTATGTATAGTAAGTCTGACCATCAGCACCTGTGTGCCAAGTCTGATTGAAATGTGTGCAGAGAAAATGGCAACGTGAAAGCGTACCTGCACGACAGACGACGTCGCACGGAGCACGGACGGACGACCACTGGCCCAGAACATAGCCTCACTTTTGCTTCGCACGTGAGCCAAAAAGACGATAAAAGGACCAAATTAAGCCAACTCTAGACCGACTTGTTCACTGACCAAACAAGAGCTCATTCCCCGTCTGGTATTCTGGCGATCCCTTTTCTAACGCTGCAGTTGGACACAAACTGATAAGCTCAAGGTAACTTGTGCACAATGGTTAGACTACACGTGTTGTCTCCCTCGATTCGCCTCAATTGAGCCAACCAAGGGAGACAAACCCGTGTGTGGTCGGACAGCAGTTGATGATGAATATCAGCAGTTATGTCCGCTGGAGGAAGGCACGTCATCTATCCATCTTGGATAATGTAGACGCCGCTCACCTTCACACGTAGTGCTGTTCCCCACGGCCGTGTAGCCCGCCCGGCACCGACACCGGTACCCGCCCCGGAAGTTGAAACACTCGGCGTTCATTTCCCGGCATTCCGTGAGGGCAGCCTCGGTCTGACACTCGTCGATGTCATCAGTACAGCGCTCGCCGCGCCACCCCGTGCGGCACACACACCCCGTCAGGATGTCACACCGCTCGGCGCCCGCACCGCAGTCACAGGTACGGGTACAGCTGTCTCCCCACGTTCCATTAGGACACGCTGCAAATTACAACATTATATTATACTGACGCACGCGCACGCACGCACGCGCAAGCACGCACGCACACACACACACACACACATAACTTTTTCCTTTTGCTGCGTACGGACATCTACCCACTTTGAACAGACCCTTATCCGTGACGTAGTCGTTACTCACCGTGACACGTGAGACGGTCGTTACCCAGCACCATACCCGGGGGGCAGGAGCAGAAGAAGCCGCCCTGTGTATTGTTACACGTGTGGGAACAGCTGGTTACGCCCTTTGCACACTCGTCCACATCTATGTACAGACATAACAAACCATCATTTACTGGCACACAACAATGACACACAGGAAAAAAATGACGTAATGGCACACAACAATGACGAAAGACAAAGAGGGCGAGAAAAGCAGCAATACGAATTGTTACGAATGTGAGAACAGTTGGTCACGCTCGATGCACGCTCGTCCACGTCTCAGACCTGCCCACCCTTATGCTTAGAGCGCAATTTATTTCACTCTGGGTCTGGAAATTACTATTACAATATTTGGCAAATTCATTACGCTTGCCTCTCTCCTTTTTTCCCGCCACGGTGAGTTTCGAGAGGCTGACCATGCCTTGCGTATTTCAGGTCGGCCAATCTTATATTTCACTTACTGCCGTCCTGCATTTTCGTCCTTCTTTACTTGATCGCCATCAAGTCAGAGCGAAATGGAAAACATGATGAATGGTCGCCACCCCACCCCACCCCCCCCCCTCCCCGCCACCCTCCCCCCCCCCCCACCCCCTCCCTTTCCGAAAAAAAAAAAGAGAGAAACTTTCTTGTGCAGCAGTAATACACATACAGATTCTTACATCGGTGTTTAGGTAACACTGAGAATCTCACTCGAGTGGTTTTAAAACCTTATCCTACGAGCGAAAGCGCGTAGGATAAGGTTTTAAGACCACGAGAGTCAGATTTCTTACTCACCTTTTTCTTGGCATAAATCTGATGTCATCTGGTCTTCGGCACTCACCTAGTCACAACACGGCCGACATTGTGTCTTGTCAAAGGTCTTCACGTAATTCACGTAATTTACTTTGTAATGTGACGTCAGTATTTTGGATGCCAGATAAATGTTCCTAACAGCGCAGTACACGACGCCAGAGTGCAGTCGTCACACAGTGAAATGATGTCATTGCGCGTGAGCTGGAAGTATGTCAAGTTTTAATAACGAGTGTGTCCGTACCTTTTTGTTGACCAGACTTTCTACAGGACATTGTTGTGCACACTTGGCCGTTCACGCAGCACGGCTGTATCTCACACGTGTGTGATACAGCTTTTCCGTCAAAGGCAGCACAGACGGAGATGTGCAAGAAAGAAAAATATACACGGAAATACACGTACGTCGTGAATTATACACTCAGTGCGCACCATGTGCTACTATACACATTCTGTATGTTATACTTCCCAGTCAGCCATGATGGTTTGTATGATGCTTTACCTTTCCTCAGTGAAAACTTGATATTACACTAAAAATTCAAATATTACACTTGAAAATAAAAATCATTGTTTTCCTCCCTACATCACACGACCAGTCACTTTAGCGCAAACCGTACCATGTGACCGAGATATAAAAACCCCTGTAGCGAAAAATGGCGGACGTTTTGTAGCCCTCTCGAGGACGCATCTTGGATGCAAGTTTTGTTCTATAAAAGATCACCAAAACGTTCTAAAGTAAAAAGTTGCATAGTTTTGTTCGAAACAACAAGCACTAAGTCCTGGAGACGGCAACGTCATGAAATATTTTATATTACGTCATCAGTCTATTATGTATTAATATATATATTTTTTGACGTCAGTCATGTCTGGAGTGATCCAGGTCGGAATATGTCTTCTTGATTTCTTTTACGAAAATAGTGGAGGAATGAAAACAAATACGTTATTGGTCGGAGGGGTTCGCTGCACGGACCATTGTAGGCCTTCCGGAGGTCAAGAAATCATTGATTTGGTACAATGATTCTTTTGACCTCCCTCAGGCCTACAAAGGTCCATGTAGCGAACCCCTCCGACCAATAACTTATATTATACCCTGACAGAAATGGGGGCTGGACAGTGACGTCTATACAGAGACAAAACAAACCATCACGTAATGACACACAATTACGTACATATTAGATAGCATGAGAAGCCGCCACGAATGCTGTTACACTGACGTGGGGGAACAGTTAACTTATGGTTTACTTATACTTGGTTATTTCATGACACAAACCACGTTCGTACCACGCATCACTCATAGCCGGAAAAAAAAACACACACACACACACACACACAAAAAGGTTTAGCCCTTATGGCTCACGTGTATGACCGATTCACGTAATAAGCGTGACCTTTGTGATCTCACCCTTTCCTACAGGGCAGTGAAATGAGCAATTGTTCAAGTGTCTTGACAGCAGTGACCTGTAACCCTTGACCTTTTAGACAGGTCACTGAAATTGGTATGCTTAGAAAGGTTTTGCCACAAAGTACCATTGAGCCATGTTTAAAAAGTCTGTGTCCTAAATAGTCTCCGAGAAATAGCCAACGTTTCAGTTATCTCGGACGACAGACGACGGACAACGGACAGACAACGGATGGCCCAATACACACTTTTGCTCTCGCATGTGAGCCAAACATATAACAAATTAATTGCAACAGTGATACTGTAGTCGGCTGGGCAAACACTGTACTGTTTTTTTCGTCAGTCTCCCGATTTGGCCGAATGGCTGTTGCGTCGCATTTCAACTTTTAAAATGTGTGTTTGCAGCGGAGGCAGAGAGTTGCGATTATAGCACCTCTTGTGTTTCACAGCATGCTCGTTTGATTATCATAATGAAGAAATGACGTCTTTCCTAAAAATAGAAAATGACATCACCATCAAACCTGACAGCTAATCCGCTGACGGCATTTTTGGCATTTGTTGTCTGTGTTCTGATTTTGAAGTCTCATTTATAGAAGAGACTTTTAAGGATAGGTCGCGGTGGAGCAAATTCAAAAGAATGCCCATAACAAAAAAAGAAGGGCAGGTCTGAAAATCTGTCAACTAAAGTAACCAGATAAAAATGACGTCATCTCTAGTTACGCTAAATTCGCTGCAGAATGTACTTTGGCGGGAAATGCCGTATGTGTGTATTGCGTGCGTGCATGCGTGCGTGCGTGCACGCGCGAGCGCGCGCGCGCGTGTGTGTGTGTGTGTGCGCGTGCGCGTGCGTATGTATGAAAACACGAGAATCTCCGATGTTTGTGTATGTACATGTGAGCTTGAAACTGCGAGAAGTGCTTTGCTCAAAGGGAGCCTAGAACAGCCTCCAAGCATACTAAAATTGGTTTTCTCATTGAAGGATTAAAAGACCGTCTATAGAAATCGGTTGTACAACATCAGAGTCCGTAATTTTTGTCATATTTACTTGAAATTGTGGATATAGATAGATTGCAGAAAAACATTGGAAGAGTTCGTTAGCCAGCTTTGTATCGTTTGAACTCTTTTAGTAAAACATAATTCTACGCAGAAAAAAGAAAGGAACAAAAAAAAAAAAAGTAAAATACCTCGACTTCTGGAGAAAAGTAGACAGTGGCGGTGACGTTAAAGCAAAAATTTCGTCACCATGCAGACATCAACACAATACTTTAGATATGACGTATGTCTCTCCTCCGCCCACCCCTCCCACCCCCCCCCCCCACCCCCAACCCCCGTCTCTCTCCCTCTCTCTCTCTCGCACACACACACACACACATACACACACACACACACACACACACACACACACACACACACACACACACACACACACACACAGACGCGCTGTCAGTAGATCATGCGCGTGTACAGTAGAAATCCATGGATCTACGTGTCTGTACCACTTCTTCGGAGTCATTTGTAAAACAGCTAACATAACTTTAATTTTTCTTTTTCTTAAAAAAAAAACCTTCTCATTAATACCCGGATGATTTTTCATAAACAGCGTTTGCATAAGCCTGCTATTTGTCCCGGCCCTGTGTGTAAGTCAAATTGTGACCTGTTAGTCCTAGGTCAGTATTAGGGGCGAAAATCAGCAAGAAAATTGCAAAGTTTGATCCTCTAATACGTCAATTGTTAGTACTGCGATGAGTGACGTATAACATCGAGTCTTCACTATAAACACGGCGTCGTGGGACTAATGATGCTATGAAGCTTGAAGTGACATCATTTGGCTGCTCGTGCTATTATTCTTCTTCAGAATAGCTTGGCTACGCCAGACCATACAGCTTACGAATGGCGGGAATTGCCGTGTACGTGTGTACGTCTTTATTTCTGTGTGCCAGTGTGTGTGGATCAGAGGGTGGGTTAGAGTAGAAGGAGGTGGATTACACGAGCCCACAGAGCGTACTAATGGCGGGAAGCGCCGTGTGTCCGTCTTTTTTTGTGTGCGCCGACGTGTGTGTTGATCAGAGGTTGGCTTAGAGAGAAGAGAAATGGATCAGCATAATAAGCCTAACAACTCTAAATATTCCTAAAAGATAAACGCATATGAGCTACAAACAATACGCTAGACTTTGGGATGAAATCCTCATCTCGTTTTTGTTTGTTTGCTTTTTCGCGCGTCCGTTGTCTGGACCGTAAGTGTGTGTGTGTGTGTGTGTGTGTGTGTGTGTGTGTGTGTGTGTGTGTGTGTGTGTGTGTGTGTGTATGTGTGTATGTGAGTGTGTGAGTGTGTGAGCACAACAGTTACAGAGCAAACGGCCACTAGTCATTTCATGTATTATTGAGGTGTAGCTGAATAATGTGCTTATGTAAACCCCACTGTTGCAAATGTGCTCAGTGTAACGATTTTACAATTTGCTTACACTGTCAATACACTCCGTAGTCAGGACATATCACGTGAATATACTCGGATCATGACGCCATAGTCAAAATAAGACAGAATGCGCGCACTGTCAGACACAACTACACATTATTACGACACAACAATTTTAAGTAAACTTTTATCCTGGTAACGTAAATATTATATGATATTTCGAAAAAATGCTTAAATAGGTATGATATTGTAACTTCGATTCTTACTTTTCTACATCGATCGAGCCAACTTGAGTAATCTGGCCCAGCATAAGCGACTGCCTAACTAGGCAACTAAGAAATGAACATGTGCAGAACAAGCCTCACCTTTACAAGTTTTCCCGTCAGACTGGAGCGCGTAGCCCGTGCGGCAGAAACACACTTCGTGATCCGTGTCATTCAGCGTGCACCCCTGATCACAGGTATTGTTGCTGCACGGCTCACGGACTGCAACATTATATACATCCGTGATCACACGTATTGCTTCTGCACGCTTCACGGACATTACATACATTCGTGATCACATGTATTGTTGTTGCACGGTACATGGACAATATATACATTCGCGATCACATGTATTGTTGATGACCGGCTCACGTACATTACATAATCCGTGATTACAAGTATTGTTGCCTTTGACCTCCTGAAGGCGTACAAGGGTCCGTGCAGCAAGCCCTTGCTACCAATAACTATTTGTTTTTATTCTGCCACTATTTTCGTAAAAGAAATCAAGCTCAAATCTGCTGACCTGGATCACGTCAGACGTGACTGACGTCCAAAGAATATACATGAATACATAATATACTTGTGATGTAACATAAGATCTTTATTGCCGTTGTCGTCCCCATGACCAGCAGCATTGTCTGCAGATTGTCAGAGAAATGCAATGGAAGAGGTGAGTGACTGTTTGCATCAAACGACTTCCAAAGTCTTCAATAAAATAGGCGCATATAACGTTCATGTGCTTTCGATTCCGCAGATTTCTTTCTTTAGTGGTCTGTTACACACTATTGATGCAAGTGTGTACAACAAACAAATCCAGTAGCGTGCCTATTGTTCTGAACAACACTAAGTAACTTTGTACTTTAGAACGTTTTGGTGATCTTTCATGGAATGAGGTGAACCAAGATGTGTCACAAAGAGGGCTACAAGACGTCCGCCATAAGTCGCTACAATATAAGTTATTGATAGCAGGGGTTTACTACACGGACCCGTGTATGCCTTCGGGAGATCAAAGGAACCATTGTACCCCGAAAGCCGAAGGCCTGAGGGGTACAGTCGTTCCTTTGACATAACGTATTTGTTTTCATTCCTCCACTGTTTACGCAAAATGAATCAAGCTGAAATCGTCCGGCATGGATCACGTCATACTTGACTGACGTCAACAGAAAATATATGTATACATAGTAGACTTATGACGTAATTTAAGATCTTGCCTTCTGCATGACCATCAGTATTGTCTACAAATTGTCAGAGTAATGCAGTAGAAGAGGTGAGCGACTGTTTACCTCCAAAAAACTGTAAAATTCTTGAATAAAAAAGTCGCATAGGATGTTCATGTGCTTTCGACACCGAAAAGATTTTTCTTTAGTGGTTTGTTACACACTATTACTGCAAATGTATGCTACAAACAAGTGCAGTAGCGTGCCTGATGTTTCGAACAACGCTAAGTAACTTTGTACTTTAGAACGTTTTGGTGATCTTTTATAGAACAAAACTGGCATCCAAGACGTATCAGAGAGAGGGCTACAAAGGTCTGCCATTAGCCGCTACAATGGTTCTTGTACCAAGGTCACATTGTAACGAACGCCTTTAGTGCAGGGTTCGGTCGGACGATGGTGTGACGTCATTAGCAGTTGGACCGAATGTACACATGCGAATAATGTAGAGATAAGCATTGTTCACGAGCGGTAATGTACAGATAAGCCATGTTCACGTGCGGTAATGTAGGTGAGCGATGTTCACGTGTCACGTGTGGGAGTGACAGTGTGGTATCGGGAATAATTGCCGGTTAGAGATGCTATACCAGTCGAGCCGAGCGGTCGTTTTCGCTAGGGCTCCGAGGAAGAATTCTGGCTAGAGAATTCGATAGCTGTATATTGAATACAGGTATTTATTCTTTTATTACCGGTTATAATGACCTGTAACGCTATTCAGATGAAAAAGAAAGTATTGTTTTATGAATTATTATTAGAGTGCAGAAGAGCCATGTTTGAAGGAAATGCGATGGCTCGTGTCAATACTTGTTTAGTCATGTAATTATGTGATGTAGTTATAACTAGGATGTCATGTTGTATTTGTTCATATGTGAAGATGTGGGACTGAAATAGGAATAGAATTCAGTATATATTTAGGTATACCTAATGATGAAATGTGCAGTAATATGTTACAAATTGGAGGTGAGCTGTGATTGTAATATTTGGCTCATAATCCATTGGGTGTAGGTACGTAAAATGTGTGTAAAGTGTTAAAGTGGCTATAGGAATTATGTGCACTGTGTTAAAGTGGCTATAGGAATTGTGTGCACTGTGTTAAAGTGGCTATAGGAATTGTCATAAGAATTATGACAATAGTGACTGTAGTATGGTGGCATAAAGAAGACATTTTTCAGAGGAAATGATCTAGAGCGCTCTGAAGAATGTGTCGAAGACACATTCAGACGTTTGGGTATAAGAGCGAACATTTATGAGTGTATAAATGTTGTGTACAGCGGGGCCGGTACGGAGCGGACACCCCTGGTGTAGGGCCGATGAAGCTGTCCTGAAGGCATCACGTACGTGACCAGGTGCGGACATCAAGCCTTCATCTCTCCTTCGTCCTACCATCACTGGTGCTACGAGCAGCAACGGTAGCGAAGTAAGCCACAGATTCGTGCTACAGGACCACATGCAGTGTTCCGTCAGTGTAGCTATTGTCGCCTAGCGCCGTTAATTTCACGCCTAGGAATGTTCTAAAACTGTGAGTAGTCATTGAATAGTAATATTCAGTTCGGGAATCTCCGTCAAGTCGTCAATGGGATATTGACTGTGTCGACACTAGTATAAAGAGGAGTCGAGTGACGTCTCTCGAGAGAGACAACGACCTCTACGGTAGCGAGTGAATGTGTGAGCGCTGAAGTTGTGAATAACCTATATGCCACTTGTTAGTTATTTGTGCAGATTGGTTTATATGATGTGAATTGTTATTGGTGTAGATTGGTTTATATGATGTGAATTGTTATTGGTGTAGATTGGTTTATATGATGTGAATTGTGTGGTTTAATGTATGCTATGAGTGTATGAGAATAAGTTAAACAGAGGGCAAAGAGAGATAACCGTGTGGCCTTTGTCCTTGTTTGTAAGCGCGTGTGTGGTGGATGAAGGAGTCTAGTAAACAGAGATAGAACACCCACCTTTATACAGATTGGCAGAAGCCCACGCACACACTCATTCCATAAACGTTTATATGTAACAGTTTAATTAAGTACGACACGAAAACACCGTCGTTACACACATGGTACGGTTTGCGCTAAACCGACTGGTCGAGTGACGTAGGAAGAAACCAGTTCTAGTTTTTGAGAAGCGCCAGCTTTATCAGCCCCGTCGCCGAACACCACCCAACACCAAGAGGCAAAGAAGTTCTTCGTATCTTCCTAGTGCGAAAAGGCCATCGGGCCGACGTCGGCCGTCGTTGCCCCGCGCACGGCCGTGCGCGGGGCAACGACGGCCGACGATAGCCCGATGGCTTCATATCCGTGGTCCTTAGATTGACGGAAATATTCCGTTTTGAATCTGCCTTGCTGTTAGAGATATATTGTTGCGTCCACGGGCAGTGACGGGTCAAATTTCAAGGTGGTCTGGTACAGTATCATTATAATTTATCGCGAAAAAAGAAATAGAATTTCCCCTCGGGTAGACGTCGGCCACAGTGGGCCCGCGCACGACTGTGCGACATTCTTCGCTAAATATCAATAAAGATATTTAAATTGGAAATTTGCCTTTTTTTTTCATAAAAGTATATTTTCAAACACACACACACACACATGCACACACGCGCGTGCGCGCGCACATTCATTTTTCCATCTTTGACACATGTATTGATAATTATATTTTATAACAAGCAAATTAATATTCATCAATTTGTCTGATATACTTCCCTTCTCAAAATCCCTTGCGCGCCAAGATTCGACCGACAGATTTCATTACTTGACCCGAATAAAATGTCCTCGTCTTACGACTCGGACATTTTGATTCGGGTCTCGTAATCACATCCGCCCTTTATCGGCACTACATCAAGCAAAATGTTGCTCAATATAAAACAATATTAATACCTCACCCTGTACACACGATGCCCGGTCGACGTTGAGCGTGTAGCCAAAGTGACACTCGCAGTTGTAGGAACCCTTGACGTTGACGCACGTGTGTTGACAGCCGCCATTGTTCACGGTGCACTCGTCAAAGTCTGCAACACACACACTAGCTCGTACTCCAAGTGCCAAATATAATCTCCGAGACCTAGAATATCACCCACCAACCCCCACCTCTTCTCAGTCCAAAAACAACAACAACAAACACATTACAGCTGGTGATTGTTGCCAGGTGTGGTTTTCAGGTAAACAGGTACAGTAGAAGGAGCTGGGGCTAAACACGTTACTCTAGACAGGTACCGTTGCCTAGTAATCAGGTGCAGCAGAAATAAATCGGGCTATACAGAAGAACCTTACCAATACAGGTGTTGTTGTCAGGTAGATATCCCAGCAGACAGGTGCAGAAGAAAGAGCCGGGTAGGTTGGTACAGCGCTCCAGTTCCCCGCACGCCCCGCCACGTGCACACTCATCAATATCTGTAAAACAAGACGTTCATTACGGCGGTGCTGGTGGCGATGTACAGGGCGGGCACAAACAACACCAACACTCAGCAGACAACAGCACAACAACGCTAAGTCACATCACTAAGTGATAAAGTGATACACACCTTTGCAGCTTCCGTGGTCATCAAGGGTGGATCCAGGCGGACATTCACACGTATAGGAGCCCTCGTTGTTGACGCACAGACCCCCATCGCCGCACACATCCGGGTTCTCCTGACACTCGTTGACGTCATCCTTACACTGGCCCCCTCTCCACCCCGCCCGACACACACAGCCCGTGACAGGGTGACAGGACACGCCCCGCCCGCTGCACGAGCAGGTAGAGCCGCACCGAGGGCCGTAGGTCAGGGCGGGGCAGGGGGAGCAGGTCCGCTGGTCAGAGTTCAGTTGATACCCGGGGTAGCAGGAGCAGAAGAAACTGCCGTTAGTGTTGGTGCAGGTCTGGGTGCACACTCTGGCGCTGTCCTCACACTCGTCATGGTCCACGCACGTCTGGCCGTCAGTGTCAAGGTCGTATCCAGAGCGACAGAAGCATTGTGGGGCGGGCGTCGTGCTGGAGGCATCTGATTGGACGCGGCAGTGCTGAGAGCACGTGTGGTTGGCACACAGGTCGGCGGTCCCGGGCTGCTGTGTCTTCTCACACGTTCTGTTGTCGACACCCAGCAGGTAACCCTGGTGACACAGGCACTGGAAACCGCCCTCCGTGTTGTTACACCGCTGCTCACAGCCGTCAGACCGCTCGGCGCATTCGTTGACGTCGATACAGGAGAACCCGTCCGGTGCCAGTCGGAGTCCGGAGGGACAGTGGCACCTGTAGCTGCCGTCCGTGTTCTCACAGTCACCTTTACAGTTATACACTTTGTCTCTACACTCGTCCACGTCCAGACACCGGGTACCCGCGCCCCCAGACCGCACGTACCCGGTGGGACAGTCACTACAGGTATATTCGTGCTCCTGTTGTGGCGTGAGGTCGGTGCAGGTCTGGAGTGGGTCACACGGACTGTCCAACTTACACGCGTCTCTGTCTGTCTCACAGTCCTCACCCGACCAGCCCGCATCACACACACACACGGCTAGCACGTAGTCCTCTAACTGCCGGGTCTTTGTGATGTCACACTGGCCGTGCCGGGAACACAGCGGGCAGATGACGACCGTCACGACTCGCACTACGGACTGGCCGCCATATTTATCCCCAGCGTACACACTGACAGACAGACATGCGAAACATATGAACTCGAATGGAGACTAATGTGCGACTTGCTGCTGCCGCATGGTGATGTCACAACTGGGTCGAAACTCGGCATTTTCAGTGCCTTAGTTGATCGCTGTCCGTGCAAATTACTTTAGGTCCTCGCGCTATACTACAGGCCGCGGGTATGTCGTGTTCTGTTAACAGGCTTTTGCTTTCCTCTGTCATATAGCATAGTAGATATTGTTGATGTTGGTTACTGCGCTTGGTGGGTCCAGTTTCTATTATATATATATTGATCCACATTTAGCTTGACGTTGTCAGTGACGATACCCAGCAGATTACGAGCCCAGAATGAAAATGTTCGAGGCGTCAGCCAAGGACATTTTCATACGGGCCAATAGTCACGTGTGTCGGTTATCGGCACTATGTACCCACTCTATAATTTTTCCCCTTCTTTGACACATGTATTGTATAAGAAGGAAATTAATATTAATACATTTGCTTGATATACTTTCCTTTTCAAAATCCTTTGCATGCCCAAAAAACTCAATCTTGATACCTGCAATTGTCAAAATGAAAACGCGAAATTTGCTCAGACTGCAACATTAACGAGTTCCTTATATGCAGTAGTGATTAAATACTTCTTTGTGAAAGTATGCTCAAATTTGTTTTTCCTTACACACGCATGAACGGATAGCAGACGCCAGCAAACGTGCGTAACGAATCGATTCACTCGCAAAATTGACATGACCCGCTAGCGATAGCCTATAAGCGACCACCCAAGAAAAAGGCAAAATAAACAAACCTGCTGGTATTTTCCGTCATTTTCAGCGATCTAATTACGAGTTGAAAGTACTGATTTTTGTTCATAGACAGACTAAATCTGTGCGCTCAGTAGATAGTCCAAAGCGCAGTCGTCTGCCAATCACACGTTTTGTCTGAACACCGCAATCAGCCGCAAACTGAATAACGCGAGGTAAAGTTTGTTTTTGACTAGGTATATCAATCATATTGAGCCAAATTGTGCTTGATATAGTGCCGATAAACAGACAGATGTGATTCCTTAATCCAAATCAAAATGTCCTCGTCTGACGACTCGAACATTTTGATTCGGGTCTCGTAATTACATCTGCCGGTTATAGGCATTATGTGCTCAATATAACATAATGTCAAGCAAAGATTTGGCTCTATATAATTTATGTACCTAATCAAAAACAAAACGTTTCCTCGAGTCCTTCATTTTGCGGCTGATTGCGGTGTTCAGACAAAAAAACTAGCAGAGGACTGTGTATCGGACTTTGTTTTGATTGGTTGAGTTGTGTACTTTGCGGGATTGTTCTGGAAATCTGTAATAGTATAACAGAGGGTTTTAGGAATAATGTGTATGCATTGTATGGGATGATGACTTTATATCTTCATAAGATATGAATAAGCCATTTCAGAGATTTTTGTGCAAATGTACACAACAGCCTAAACTATCCTTTTGATGAATAAGATACAGGATGACCTCGCTGGTTTTATCCCTATTACTTTTTAAATATTCAAAAATAATTTAATTTGGTATTTTCTAAAAATAGAACTTATTGCCTCTTTTCCAACGCACATCAGCTTGTAGATGGTTACTCGCAACTTCCTCAACAGTAGAGCCGATGCACCGCTCGCGTCCAAAGGATAACGACGGAAATGCCAGCAGGGTTGTCTAACTAGTCCTTTCTCAGTCTATCACTTTCGTGACTAATACTAGCGGACATCTAATCGTGCAGCGATCTTTGCATGATTGCTGATGTATGTTCCCCGTTCGTTTGTGTGTAAGAAATTTCGAGAATACATACTAGTGGGCATAAGGAGCTTGTTCATGTAGCAGCGTGAGCATGTTTTTCGTTTTCCTTGTGACAAACTGCAAATAGTCAGACTGTGTCGTCTTGGGCTGCAAAGGAATTTGGGGAATAAAAGTATATCAAGCAACTTTATGAATATTAACTCATTCGAGACGTGACGCCTACGGGTACGCGGCGACCTGCCGCGTATCCGTAGGCGGCACGTCTCGAATGAGTTTTTTTTTTTTTGTTATACACTATGTCAATGCACTTGTCAAGAGAAGGGGGAAGTTTATGGATTGGGTACATTGTTTTCTATGTCTTCCAAAGCCCAGGTCAAGAGTGATATAACTGTGGCCCATAGTATAACGCGAGAACCAAAGACTATGTACATGGACAGCTATCAACTACTACTGAATGTTGCCCTGATGCGACCAGCGACATCGTTCGGCACCACGCGAAGATAATTTCAGCGTATTCGACCACCCGGTAAAACGTAAGGCAAAGTACGTGACGCATTCACAAACCAGTAAATTAGAAACAAGAACGGCAAGGCCCTCATGGCTCACGTGCATTACTGTACCGCATCATTTATCCTATATTCTGTGTCCTTGACCTTCTTTGACCTGGAACTTTCTGAAAGGTCATTTATTTGAGCCGGTGTTTCAATGTCAACTGACAACAGTACCTGCAAAATCCTATGTACTGTCAACATATGTGCATTGTTCACGCATGTCAAGGGTCCCTTGACCCTTGACCTTTACGAGCTGTCAGCCAAATCAGCACGCATAGGAAGGTCTTATCATCAACAAGCATTTTGCCAAGTTTGATTGAAATGTTTCCAAGCATTACAGGTTTTTTTTAAAAAATGTCTAGTTATGTTTAAAAACGTGGAGTTTTTCATGCATTTCCTGACCCTTTGTGACCTTCGACTTTTGAGCGGGGTCGCTTACTTTAATACGCATTTTAGCCTATCATGCTTGGCTTGGAGTTGACAATTATTGCATTTGAGAAAAGTTAAAAATAGGCAATGTGTACCTATTTATTGACCCACTGTCACCTTGACCTTCGCGCAAGTCACTCAAATTCAGTTTAGAAAAGTTTTGCCACAAAGTATCATTAGGCCAAGTTTGAAGGTTGTGTTTTGAATAGTCTCCGAGAAAATGCCAACGTTAACGTTTACCACGGACGACAGACGACGAACAACAGACGACGTACGACGGATGGCCCAATACATAGTCACTCATGGAATAGCAAGTAAGTATCAAAATAATAAATAAATTTAGAACAACGGCGCCTGGCTATTACCCCCAGACGGCGGCCGAACGGTTTGTCCGGATATATGCACTCGTGGTTTCAGCAATCACACCATTATGAATGAAGTCACTAGAGGCGTTGATCCACATGGCTCCCGCAACCGCGGGTGCTCATGAGGATCCATGCCTCTCGCAGCTGGTTGGTAAGCCAAACTGCTATGTATGGGCAGTGAAAACCTGAAGAAGACAAGCTGATGGTACTGGAAATTGGTCCTGTTCACTAGTGGGTCTCCATATCTCCAAGCAGGTGGACAGACGCTGAGTTACCTGATGTCCATTGCCTGCTGAGCGCTGCTGATGTTGGCGGTGACCTGTCCGGTGCTCGGGTTGATGGTGACCGTGCTGAGGTCACCATCCAGGTAGTACGTCACCTCGTCGTTCTCATCCGGGTCAGTGGCGCTGACGTAGAAAGCTGTGGGCGTTCCCGGCGTCAGGCTGACGTTGAACGGTACCTCCAGCACCGGCAAAGTGTTTTCTGTCGCGAGACGATTACACACAGCATGGGACAAAATAATAATAAAAAATAATTTTTAAAATACATAACCATGGCCTGCTTTATAAAAACAACAACAAGAACAACAACAATAATAAAAAAGTAATAATAATAATAATAATAATATTTCATCAAATTTAAAACGCGGACAAAACCATTCAGCTACCACAAAAACACAGAGCAGTAACGTTACAGAAACAAAAGTTATTACATTAACTCATTCGAGACGAACGGCATCCGGATACGCAGCTTAAGCCGCGTATCCGGATGCCGTTCGTCTCTAATGAGTTAACCCACATAAACAACGGCGTCAAACTTGTTATTGGGTGCAGCTACAGACACTTGGCATGTTGTTTACAGTGGACAGCATTCAGACGAACACGCCAGCTCCTCAAACCAGGAACGGAGTTTGTGTATTTGATTTCATATCATGTCAAAAACACTCCTGACAACAACAACAAAACATATCTTGACCCCTTTGGGGGACCTAGATTTACATTTCCATGCACCAAGTGGCTGGAACAGTGGGATATGTGAAATGCCCCCCATATGCAATGCTTCCAGTCACTTTCTTAAAGTACCCACTCTTTCCTATCTTTTTTTGGTGCTTTGACCAAAGTAGATCTATGATCACTGGTCGATCAAGCACACTTCTCTCCCCTGACAGTGCTTTTACATACTTTACTTTGTAATACTCCTGATAAAAATTTAGGCGCATAGGCACCAAGCTATTTTGGCCCCACCATGTAACTATCATGCACGATCTGTCTCTGAGAATTGTAATGCAGTACTTTAGATAACAACTTGAAAATTTGGGGATTTCGGTCCTGGAGTAGAATGTGTTAAACTGAAAATAACTCCCTGTTCACGCTGGGTAACTCACTATCAAAATGCATATCATGCTTTGTGTAAGGTTGACGTGGCGGTGCTACTTCAGTTGGGCCTCATACTCACACACACACACACACACACACACACACACACACACACACACACACACACACATACACACACACACACACACACACACATACACACGCGTACGCACACACACAAGCCAAAGTCTGGTGTTACTACTTGAAACTAAAGAAAGTAATGATACTCTAACGATATAGTATAGGCACAGTTTTAACCATTGTTTTACGCGGACAGTAAAACAATGGCCAAAAACTGTGCCTGTATAATATGCGCCTATTATAGTGCAGCAAACTTTCTGAAAGAACCGCCGAATACATAAAGTAATTAAAAAGTTGACAGACTGGCAGACATTTTTGGGAATGGGTAATGTCGATGTTCGTTTTGGATTCCTCAGTAGAATTTCATCGTGTGTATGAGGAAATGCACAGTTTGGTCGTTTTTTTAGGCCGATTTTCTGGTTCGATTATTATTCTATTATTATTATTATTATTATTATTATTATTATTATTATTATTATTATTATTATTATTTTATTATTATTATTATTATTTATTACGGGGTAACCGAAAATCTCCCGAGAACACTTCAACTCGCACTATTCCCCGCAGACAGTGTCTAGAGCTATTTTCTTCCAAACTGTGCTCCATAATTCCCCGCTTAATACCGCTTAGCACACAGTCAGCTTCATCAAGAGGCATTTCCAACAGTGACATTTCCAACATTTTCCCCTATGTGAGTTGAGTACCAATAGGTGTCAACGCTTGTGGCTTTCTTAGTGACGGCGTAAAGAGGAAATGTGGTATGTGTTGTTTATTTGTGTGTGCACATACTCATAAAACCTTGTTTAAAACTTGTTCTTGCTTGATCCGTACAGCCTCTCCGCTGTGAGATAGCCGTAGCCGCCAGCTCAGCGTTAACTTACTAATCATACAGTTTCTATGCCTGATGCATGATGGCGCTGTCTAACTTACTGATGATTGCGTTGTCCTTGGCGGATTGCTGGTTGATGTGGGTGGTGGCGGCAGCAAAGTCGGCACTGCCCGTGGTGAGAAAGTCGTACACACAGGCCGTATTGTTGGCACCACACACGCGCACCGCCGCCTCTCTCTCTGTGGCACTCACATCGTCCAGAAACACGGGTGTGAACTCTGGGTGTGTGTAGTTGGCCGGCCCCTCTCTCGGTCCATAACGCAGCACGCTGTTGGCAGCAGTCACAGACCCTGTAGGACATAACCCATGTCAAAGACTATGCAGCACATTTACACCATTCCACACCATGGATCTAGGGCACGTGCGCCGTGACGTTATAGTGACATGATGTCTGTCTGTGTGTGTAGTTGGTCGGCCCCTCCTTACGCCCTCAACTGACGCAGTTTGCTGTTGGAGGGATAGGAAGAGCTTACTAAGGATGGAATTATCTTCTATTTATAGAAGAGGCGTGTTAGAATGGGACGCGGTAGAGCGCATTAAATAGCATGCGCATGACGTTATAAGCGGGCAGGCTCCAAACTCTAACTGTGAAGTAACAAGATAAAACTAAGTCACCTCTAGCTATGCTAACTTTACTGCAGAGCGTATGCGATGAAGCTCTATGCCCATGCACAGAGTTCACACAGGGTTTTTGTATGGTACGGTCTTGTCAGCGGTTTGTCTTGTGACAACTATCCCGTGTAGGAAAGAGGTCACGTGCGATCATAGGGAATGCGTTTTGCACGGGGTTTTAGCGAGAGTTCAGGCGAACGGATCTGTAGGGTAGTTAGTGCGGGCTTTTCTGTCAGTGAGGACGGACGTATATTGGATATGCTAGCCGTATTCCAAGACTCTGAAACCTAGAATTCAGGTATGTTTTTATATGTATTATCAACAGCTACTGAGTTAAAGGTAGTATGCGTTAGTAAGATTTAGTTCGGTTGTGTAGCGTTGATTTGGTTCAGTTATGTCGGTTTGGAATTGGTTGAGATAACCGGTGATTTTCCTATGTAGTTATTTATCGAGATGGGTAACTAGGAATGCGAGGTGTGTATGCCTAAGTCGTTTATGAAGGTTGTACGCGGTTGTGTTAGGTACAATCGTTTCAAATGTACGAACCCGTGTATGGCGCGTGTGTCAGGTAAATGGTCCGTTACCATGTAGAGACTGAGTTATGGTGTGGTGTGGATTTAGTCTGTTTTATGAAGCAAGTGTGTGAATGAACGTGTAGATTTATTTATATCAGCCAGGTTACGTAATGTACTTCATATCATCCAATATGTGTGTGTTTAGCAAGTGTTATGATGTCAGGACTATGTGTACATAGTTCTTGTGTGTTGCAAGTGTTATGATGTCAGGACTTTGTGTACAGAGTTCCTGTGTGGAGCGGAGCGACGTGACGCCGAGACATCAGTCAACGGAGGCTGCCGCCAGGGGGACCTATTGGGAGGTCATTTCATCACTCCAGGAGTGAGCGAGCGGTGCCTAGACACCCGGGTCATCAGAGACTGCACTACGGGAGCGAGTCAGGAGGACGTCCACGGTACGAGAAACGGGGGACTACTCAGAAGCGTGCGACGCGAGGAACTACACGCCTAGACGTGGAAGGTCAGAACGCTGCAGAACGATAACACCAGTGAAACCGGTTGGATTGTGATGACAATTACCCAGCCTGGCTTTTACGTTGTGTATGTGTATGCGGTGTTGATGTGCATGTAGTGAGAAGTGTATGATGTGAAGAATCTTTTAAGTTTACTTTATTGTTTTGTTCGGAGTAAAGGGACCCAGAAGAAATAGAAATAGTGTTCTAGTTGTACCGCGTGAATGCGCCCGACTGAGTCAATGGCGGTGCGTGCGTCTGTTGTGCTGAGAGTCTGTACGTGCGACTGGGGAGAGTCTGCGTGCGTTACAGCGCGCGCGCGCGCGTGCGTGTGTGTGTGTGCGTGTGCGTGCGTGCGTGCGTGTGTGTGTGTGCGTGCGTGTGTGCGCGTGTGTGTGCGTGTGTGTGCGTGTGTGCGCGCGCGCGCGCGTGTGTGTGTGTGTGTGTGTGTGTGTGTGCGCGCGCGCGTGTGTGTGCGTGTGTGTCTGTGTATGAGAGAAATGAAATGAAATGAAACTTTATTTCTCAACGGATGAAGTAATTAGCACGTGTGCCATTTTTCATACTTGCCGTTGCTACTCTACAAACACAGGATAATAATTGTAATACTAATAGTACCAAATTACACAAAGAAAAATTAGGAGACATTAAACATGAAAAGACATTAAACAAAATTCATTAATTCATTCGGTCATACAAAAACAAACGAAACATAAAGTACATGAAACGCGCGCACACACATACACGCTCGCGCGCACACACAGACACGCGCTAATGATAACTTTACCTATATACGAAGCGAATCATTTGGATCATAGTGAAAATTCACTTCAGGCAGCAAAAATTATTTGGATTATAATAGAAACTTGAATTATGTAATTAGGCGATTATTATTAGTATGGACAAACCATACCGCAGCATGCACTGATTATACGATAAGCACATGTTTGATACGGATACTTGTGGTAGATTATGTATCAGCAGACAAGTACTTGAGGAGGCATTCCTTGAAAGAGGAGAGGGAGCTAGCGTGTGTTATACATGTAGGCAGTTTGTTCCAGAAAGATGCGCCTGAGAAAGATACACTGGTTTTAAATAGATCTATCCTGGGGCGAGGTGTAATAAAGTTTCGTCTTGAAGTAGAATAACCTGAACTTGCCTTGGTAAAGAGCTTACAAAGATATTCTGGGTGAATCTCATTCCAGATTTTATGCATAAACACACCCTTGTTTAAGAGGTGATGCTTGCTAAGAGGTAGCATTTTCAGTTTTTTTAAGTCTTTCGTCAGTTGTCAGGGCTGAATCAGGCAGGATATGTTTCGCTGCTCTCCGATGCAGGGAGTTAAGCCTCTTCAAGTGTATGTCACCGCTGCCATCCCATATCGTGGACGCATAATCGATGTGGGATTTGACATGTGCATTGTAAAATAACTTGCGGGCATCAACATTGATAAAGTACTTCAACTTTGAAAGCATAAAAACATTTCTGGCAACAGTTTTACATACAGCATTTATGTGCGATTGCCACTTCATCTGGTCATCAACAACTACACCAAGTAATCGGTGTTCCGTGACCTGTGTAACGATGTCATTATGGATAGTCAGGCTGAGTGTAAGTGGCTTAAGCTGGTGCTTCTGACGGGTTGCTATCGTCATGCATTCCGTTTTGGAAGGATTTAAAATCATTTCATTGTTTGAGCACCAAGTGGAAATTTCGCTCAAACCCTGCTGTAAACGGCCATTTAAAGAATCAATACTCTTGTCCGGGGTGTGAATTGTGGCGTCATCAGCGAATAAATCACATGAAATTTTGTCGCTAGTCAAATGTAGCGGCAGGTCATTTATAAAGAGGCAAAACAGAAGAGGCCCTAGGACTGAACCCTGGGGAACTCCCCGTGTTACTAATCCGCTTGAGGAGTATGATCCATTGACCATGACGCGCTGCTGTCTGTCGCTAAGATATGAGGCGAAAAGTGGAGTTGTGCCATGGTGGTAAAGAGATTTCTGGCTGTAGTTATTTGAGGAAGAAATGCATTTATTGCCAAACGATTGATTGATTGATTGTACATTGCTTAACGTCCCGACAGCAACAAGGCTTTCTCAGGACGTGCCTGCACTGCTTGTGAAAAAATAAAAAAGAAACAGAACATTGAATGTATGTCGCCAGCCGGTCAAATACGTTAAATAAACCTAACACATGGGGCCTAAATAAAGCTAAGACCATTTAGCAACACACATCCAATATCAAGAGCTACAGGCAGTGCAGACAGTAGGGAGAGTTTTAAAAAGGCAAATACAGGTGAATGGACAAAGGGTAGACAGAAACACATGCCCCAGAATAGAGAGAAAAACCCACCCTGTGGGGCTGACCAGGGTGACCCTAGGAACTAAAAAATACCTAACCCCACCCAAGTCCCCCAGGGCAGACCCGGGTGGGGTTATTGCCAAACGAACTACCGAAGTACACATTTAGCTTGGAAAGTAGAAGTTTATGGTCCACAAGATCAAAGGCTTTTCGTAAGTCAATAAATACAGCGCCAGTAATTTCGCCCTGATTTATTGAGCGTAGCCACACATCAGTTAGACGTGCTAGGGCCGTGTGACAGCTGTGCTTTGGTCTGAATCCCGACTGAAGGGATTAATGTATGATTTTCTAAATATTCCAAGAGATGTTTATGGATATGCCGTTCCAGTGGTTTACTAAGGATGGACAATAGTGAGATGGGGCGATAGTTATTAGAGAGAGAGAGAGTGAGAGAGAGAGGGGGTGGGGTACCCACACTGCTGTCCAAACAGATAGTGAATGTCTCTGTCCGTCATCTTGTCACTCAGCACTGTGTCGTTCGGCAGCACAAACTCGTCGTCCTTGAACCCGTTATAGTTTCCTAGTAAGCCTCGCGTCTTGCCCCGGAAGTGCTTGGGAACGGAGACTGATACCGAGAGTGACTTGATCCCCTTGGCAACCGCCAGACTGACGCCTAGCGGACACAGGACGGGATAGGTAATATTACAATGTTGTATAGACACAAAAACACATCAAGTAAAACGTATGTGACTCATTCTCACCGAAAATGTGTAAATACGGAAAACGCGTGTCTGCTGCTTGCTGCAGTCGCTATATTGACGTGCAGGTTTTGTCAAAAACATGTAGTGTTGCCCTAGAAACACTGACTATTGCCTGCCGCCCATTCTACCTGCCGAGGGAGTTCTCACGTGTCATTTTGACTGCCGTGTACATCCCACCACAAGCGAACACGGAAGCCGCGATAGCGCAGCTGTGTGATGTTGTTACACAGGCGGAGAACTCAAACCCGGACTCTTTTGTTGTAGTCGCTGGCGATTTCAATAAAGCTAATCTTAGCAAAGAGATGCCTAAGTTTGCACAGCAAGTATCGTGCCCCACTAGAGACGGTAAAATTTTAGATCACTGTTACTCAACCATGAAAGGCGCTTACCGTTCCATCGCCCGTGCTCCACTCGGACAGTCAGACCATGCCATGATTTATCTTGTGCCAGCATACAAGCAACAACTCAAAAGTGCAAAAGCAAAAGTAAAATCAATCAAACAATGGTCACCTGAGGCAGCTGAAATACTCCGTGGCTGTCTAGAGTGCACTGACTGGGATGTGTTTAAGGAGGTAACATCAGACATTCACGAGTACACAGAGGCTGTCACTGACTACATTGCCTTCTGTGAGAGCCTCTGTATTCCCACCAAGACCTGCAAGAGTTTTCCTAATGACAAGCCATGGTTTACAGTAGACATTAAAACACAAACTCCACGAAAAACATGACGCATACAAAGACAATGACAGAGAAAGGTACAAACAAGCCAGGTATGCAGTACTAAAAGCAATTAAGACTGCCAAGCGCAACTTCAGATACAGACTAGAACAGAAAATCGCAGCTAGTAACCCTAGAGATATTTGGCAAGGCCTCAAAGACATTACAAACTATAAACCAGCTTCCAAGACTGCTGATGTTACTGATGCGTCTCTTCCAGACACTCTGAATGACTTTTATAGTCGTTTTGACAAAAAGAATATGACCCCACCTCCTTCTGTGGAGAGGAGTCATACTGAGAACCCACCTTTCATTATTCTAGACGCCGATGTCAGGTGCATGTTTCAGCGTCTAGACAGCAGGAAAGCTGCCGGTCCAGATAACATTTCTCCACGCTTACTCAGAAACTGTGCGGACCAGCTCTCGGGCGTCTTTACTGACATTTTCAACATGTCTCTCTCTCAGTGCACTGTTCCTCAGTGTTTCAAAAGGTCCACCATCATTCCTGTTCCGAAAAAATCCAAAGTGTCCTCCCTAAATGACTACAGACCGGTCGCTCTGACCTCAGTTGTCATGAAGACGCTTGAGCGCCTCGTCCTCCGGTTTCTGAGAACATTTACCGACCCTCTGCTGGATTGTTTTCAATTCGCGTATCGCGAAAAACGTTCCGTGGAGGATGCGGTGTCACTTGGTTTGTTTTATGTTTTACAACACCTTGAAATCCCAAACACCTATGCCAGAATTTTATTTGTTGATTACAGTTCTGCTTTTAACACCATTATTCCATCCAAATTGTACCAGAAGATCCAGCAAATCGGAGTTCCAGAGACATTGTGCCTCTGGACCCTCGATTTCCTGTTGATGAGACCACAGGTCGTTAAAATTGGTGGAAATGTGTCATCCACCCTCACTTTATCCACGGGCACGCCTCAGGGGTGCGTGCTCTCCCCTATGCTCTACTCCCTGTTTACTTATGACTGTGCTTCATGCCATGCCAGTACTAAAGTTCTGAAATTTGCAGATGACACCACAGTGGAAGGGTGCATTACAAACTCAGACGAATCCGCTTACCGTAGTCAGGTTGAGACTCTAATTAGTTGGTGTAATAACAACAACCTTGAACTGAACTCTGGCGAAACAAAAGAAATGATTGTGGACTTTAGAAAGAAACAGTCCCCTCCCCCTCCCCCTCTTGTGATCAATAGTGAACTCATTGAAACAGTCCAGAACTTTAAGTTTCTTGGCACTACCCTGTCATGTGACCTGAAGTGGGAGGAAAACACTCGCCTTATCGTCCAAAAAGCACAGCAGCGCTTGTTCTTCCTGCGACGTCTGAAAAGTTTCGGTCTCGGTGCCCACATGTTGATGCAATTCTACCGAGCTGTGATTGAGAGCGTGCTCACCTTTTCGATCACGGTTTGGTATGGTTCCATCACGGCCAAAGAGAAAATCAGACTGAGTAGGGTGGTCAAGACCGCTTCAAAAATCATAGGCAGAGATCTTCCTAGCCTGGACTCACTGTACCAGCAGCGTCTCTTACGTAGAGCACGTCTTATCTCCAGTGATTCCACCCACCCCGGCAATGAGCTTTTTCAAATTTTACCATCAGGGCGCAGGTACAGGTCCATCAGTACCAGGACCAGCAGATTCCGCAACAGTTTTTTCCCTCTTGCTGTTCACGCTCTCTCTGATCAACCGGACTAATTGGAGAGAGCGCGAGTGGCGAGTGAGAATGATTGTGTACAGTCAGTTTTTAACTGTATCAGATGCTTCTCTCTCTCTCTCTCTCTCTCTCTCTCTCTCTCTCTCTCTCTCTCCTCTCTCTCTCTCTCTCTCTCTCTCTCTCTCTCTCTCTCTCTCTCTCTCTCTCTCTCTCTCTCTCTGTGTGTGTGTGTGTGTGTGTGTGTGTGTTTAGTCTTAGTAACTGACATCAAGACAAATTCCAATGTTTTTATTGTTTTGTACATGGAAACATATGGCAATAAACCATCTTATCTTATCTTATCTTATCTATATTGATACTTGATCGGATTGACTGAAACTAGTTTGCAGCGCACGGACCGCTTGTACCCGGATCGGGTAATAGGGGTAAAACCTGAGCTTTACGACACATTTAGATCCTCTTTGCGCGAAAGTCTCTGTGTGTCTGCCTCGCGTTGCATTCAAATGTTACCTGCGCAATGGACCTTACACAGTGTCCAGATGAACCCTGCTGACTGGATTCGGATGTTAGCTGCTTGCTGTGAGCGCTCATGTCTACGTTTCCTTGTCTACAGCTGTTGGCGAGTGGATCTCTACTACTCCAGTAACCGACATGATCTCGCTCGATCAGTCATTGAAATCATACGAGTACAGCCATACTGAACGGACGTACACGTAAACAAAAAGCTCAGTCGCACGCACACGCGCACACTGTTAATCTTTCTCCCACTCGGGCTGAGCATCATGTGATGTAAGTAAGGTTCCAAGATTTATATACACAGTACGCCAGCATACGGGATACACACTACTGTAGGCGTGTACCTGAGGGGAAGGAGAGGATGAGTGTGCCACTGTCGCCGGTCATGGTGTAGTTGTCTGCGTCCACGGTGAAGTTGTCTCCCTCGTCCAGAAAACGCCGGCTGTAGTCCACGCCTTCGCCATAGATCTCCAGCGCTGCAAGGTGTGACCACTGATACATAAACCCCTTTACGGCAAGTGGCGACAAATAATGTCCCATAATGTTTGTTATTTTAAAGCCGATCAGCCCCAGCCACCGAAAACGTCTGGTTTCATATTAATGTCATCAAGAGACGTAGATTCTCATCAGCACCCGCAACAGCGGGGACACAAGAGGATCTATGTCTCCTGCAAATGTGTCGTGGTCATTAAGTCCCTTCTACTTATAGAAGGGACTTTTTTTGGGATGGGTCGAACCCTCAGTCAAATAAAGATACCAAAATATCCTGAAGGCCTACACAGGTCCGTGTAGAAAGCCACTGCTACCAATAACGTATTTGTTTTCATTTCTCTGCTATATTCGATAAGTGCTCAAGCAGATCAAACTTCGAACGCCTGTGGCTAGTGTTGACCTAAATACATGTTCTGAGCAAGCCCCTGCAGTTGCAAGGGGTCACGGTCATGCGCAAATACCGCTCTTGGTGGCAGCTTGTGAATTTCAGTTTGACTTTTATAAAGAGCTTTACGAGCCGCACTGTCTACATATTGTCAGAGTAATGCAATTTAACAGTCAGTAAGTGTTTCTCCGATTGTTGTTCACTCAAAAGTTCAGTTTTTAATATTCGGCATTGAAGCGACAATCGTGTGACACTTACCTTCTCGATCCGGGGAAGGCCTGCTCTATTTTTATTCTCGTGACGGAAAATATTGTTGAAAATTGGATGTTGTCGTCTTCAAAACAACTCTAGCGTGCGTATTGTGTCGAACTATGCTACGAAGCTTTCTTGTATCGCGTGTGTTTTTCTCTTTTTTGTCAAAAATGCGGTCATAACGCGTCATACAGCGGCCTAAAAAAAGTCCGCCATTTGTCGCTACAAGGGATTTTGTAGCGAGGTCAAATGGTACGGTTTACGCTAAAGGGATTGAACGTGTGACGTAGGGATGAAAACAATGTCTTCTGTCGCCCTGCTGTAGTACACAGATGAAACAATTACATTCACACAAGCCTACTCACAATCCTTGGTAACAGGATGAAGTCCTACAAACACCCGCGTCCCGTTCTCCTCCACTCCGAACGCTGTGAAAACTGTGGCCTTGACCTCCTTCCCTCCCTCCGCCTCCACACGACCCGTACGACCTTGAAGGGTGAAGGTCAGGTCCGGCGTGTCCAAGGTGACCAGCGTGTACTCGCCCCAGCCGTTGAAGATGTACTCGCGCTCATCTAGAGTCTTGATGTGAGGGTCGCCGAACATCCAGGCTGGGAGAATACAGATTGACAACAACATTTAAGCCTTTGGCTGTCGGTAGCTGTTCTTGACGCAATGATTCCTGCAGAAATAACAACACTCTGACATCCTGCAGGAATAACAACACCCAGACATCCTGCAGGAATAACAACACCCTGACATCCTGCAGGAATAACAACACCCTGACATCCTGCAGGAATAACAACACCCTGACATCCTGCAGGAATAACAACACCCTCCTGACATCCTGCAGGAATAACAACACCCTGACATCCTGCAGGAATAACAACACCCTGACATCCTGCAGGAATAACAACACCCTGACATCCTGCAAGAATAACAACACCCTGACATCCTGCAAGAATAACAACACCCTGACATCCTGCAAGAATAACAACACCCTGACATCCTGCAGGAATAACAACACCCTGACATCCTACAGGAATAACAACACCCTGACATCCTGCAGGAATAACAACACCCTGACATCATGCAGGAATAACAACACCCTGACATCCTGCAGAATTAACAACATCCTGACATCCTGCAGGAATCATTGCTTCAAAAACCGCTACCGACAGCCTAAACGATAAATGTGAATTGTGTACAGATCTTGTGTTCGTCAGAACACTCACACTGAAAATGCAGGTCATATGGCATCCCGCCGTCTGCATTAGATCTATACTATGTTGCTTGCACGACGTCGGATCCAAACAACCAACCAGCCAAACAAGCCAGCCTCCAGAAAAGTTGTCTGAGTGTATGATGACTCACAGAACTGAAAGGGGACGTCCGCCTGGCACTGCCCCACTGGGCGGAGCTGATAGTACAGACGGCACAAGTGTGGACTGGCGCCGCGCGTGCAGCATGCCTCGTGACCGCGTCTGTCCTCCCTTGCATGCGCCGCCCACAGCTCTGGGTACAGCGGGTTGTAGGCCATAGCGGCGCCGGCGTTGGGTGGGTCCATCACAAGCCGCTCGAACGTCACGGGGTGGGCGGGGTCGATAGAGTAGCAGCATTCCTGGGGCACAACAAACATCATTTACTGACCACATTTTCAGTGTGTCGGAAGCTGTCCCGCGTAAGACATTATTAACTGTATTAAGATTTCTGTAAAAGGAACAAGATGAGGATTTCATCCCCAAGTCTACCGTATTGTTTGGAGCGCACATGCGTTTTTCTTTTAGAAACATTCAGAGTTGTTCATATTTTTAGGTTTATTATGCTAATCCATTTCCCTCCTCTCTAAGCCAACTCTGATCAACACACACGTCGGCGCACACAAATAAAGACGGACACACGGCGCTTCCCGCCATTAGTCCGCTCTCTGGGCTAGTGTAGCGACAGGAATCCATCTCCTTCTACTCTAACCCACCCTCTGATCCACACACACTGGCACACAGAAATAAAGACGGACACACGGCGATTCCCGCCATTCGTAAGCTCTGTGGTCTGGCGTAGCATAGCTATTCTCAAGAAGAAGAATAGTACGAGCAGCGAAATGACGTCACTTCTTGCTTCACGTCATGGCATCATTAGTCCCACGACGCCGTGTTTACAGTGTCGACTCGATGTTATACGTCACTCATTGCAGTACTAACATTTTTCTTATCATAGGATTAAACTTTGCAATTTTCTTGCTGATTTTCACACCTAGGGTTTACAGGTCACAATTTGACACAACCATACCCCAGAGACGGACAAACAGCAGGCTTATGCAAACACTGTTTATGAAAAATCGTGTGGGTATTAATGAGAGATAGCTTTTTTCGTAAAAAAAAAAAAAAAGTTATGTTAGCTGATTAAAAATGACTCCGAAAAATTGGTGCAGAAAATTGTCTGATTTTCACACCTAGGTCATACAAGCCACAATTGACCTAATCGTACAAGACAGCCATGACAAACTGTAAGCTTATGTAAATACCGTACTCATGAAAAATCATGCGATTATTAATGAGAAGTTTGTTTGTTGTCTACCGTCTTTAAAAAATACGGCAGACTTTGAAATGGGGCTGGGTCAGAGTGTATTCCGGAGCAAGCACATGACGTTTTTGGCAGGCGGCGCAGAAATTCTGGCAAAGTAACACGATAAAAATGACGTCACGCCTAGCTACGCAAACCTTGCTAGAGAACGTCTTTCTGGCGCCAAGCGCCGTGTGTGTGTGCGTGTGTGTGTGTGTGTGTGTGTGTGTTTGTGCGTGTGTGTGTGTGTGTGTGTGTGTGTGTGTGTGTGTGCGTGTGCGTGTGCGTGTGTGTGTGTGTGTGTTACCGTCTTTATTTGTGTGCGCCGACGTGTGTGTTGATCAAAGGTTGGCTTAGAGAGGATGGAAATGGATCATCCTAAAATCATATACATCTGTGAATGTTCGCAAAAGATAAACGCATCTGAGCTCCAAATAATACGGTAGACTTTGGAATGAAATCCTCATCTTGTTTTCGTAAAATTCAATTGTTTTAAGATTAATCCCAAATAATTCGTAAAATTAATCCCAAAAACGTAATTTTTTTAAAAAATATTGAATTATCAGTCAACACGTTCTAGATGTACACTGCTGGTTAACGAACTCATTCAATATCTCCCTTTTATTTAGCTATGTGCAAAATATCTAGTAAAAATAAGAAAAATTACGGACTCCGGTATAGACGTTATTCACGCGCGGGCACTTCCGGTAGCGGGAACGAGGCGCACCACGCAACGGCTATGGCTGACACAACTGCAGAAGTGAGCGAGCGTCTCACAAATCGACGGCGAAGAGCAACATGCAGCAGGCACTGCTGTGTTCCTCAGTGTACAAATGACAGCAGATATGATCCTGACGGCCAACTCTCATTTGATGCTCTTCCTAGCGACCAAAAGCTCCGGAAACTATGGCTGTGGAAAATTCGAAGGGACGAAGGCCCGTATTTCAAGGTAATGTACTTTTCCTACAAGTCGTTTCACTTAACTTTTGTACGAGTGTGTGATGTCTTGAATGGTTTATTTTATGTATTACTGAGAACAGCATTCCCTAAAGTACGACCCATGCTGATATCATACACAAGTGTTTGTTTATATATAAAAAAATGTAGCAGTAATAACTTTTCAACATGCAGATGGTAGGTGCAGTAAAACACAACATTTGAAGAGTTTCTATCAGGCATGGGACTTTTCCTACTCTTGGCGGAAATCCTACATTTTCCCCTTCATTTTGGTCATTTTTTAGATCAGAAATCCTACTTTTTCCCCTTCATTTGGGTCATTTTTGAGATCAGTGCAAATTCGTTGAGAAAATTGTTTGAGTTATGGTGCTGGCACAAGCTATCATTTTCATTTGAAAATGACGGAGCGCACAATTGTACAGCGTGGCACGGTGAGTGTTCGAGTACGAGTCGCACCCCCCCCCCTCCCCCCCCCCCCCTCCCCCCCTCCCCCCCCCCCCCCCTCCGCTTATCGATTATTTTGGACCTCGGAAGGAATGTCTAGAATGTCCGTCACGTGCCTTATCTCTCCTCCCCCCCCCCCCCCCCCCCCCCACCTAACCGATTTCCTACAATTTGATCTCAACCTAGGTCTCATGTCTGAATTATGTACGTTTTTAATTCCAATGCAAGACTCTTTTTTCTCGGATCTGCTGAATTTCTGAGTTGTGAAAAAAAGGTTAAACTGTGACCCTCCAGTGGTGTCAGCTGGACTGCATGATAACTTTTGTTTTCTTCTTCTGCTTATCTAGATTACTAAATCAACTGTGGTCTGCAGTGCACACTTCCTGCCCTCAGATTACAAGAGGTCTCTGACTGGAATCAAGAGAGACCTGACCAGAGGTGCCGTTCCCTCAGTCTTCAGTTTTGACACCAACACTCCCAGCTCCCAACAACATCAAAAGAGAAGAAAATCACCCAAGAAGCGAGCTAATTTGTAAGTGTAATTTATAGAGTATGCAGATATGTCCAGTAAACTTGTTCATTAACCTTGGGGAGTTCAAAATAGACATGGTTGTGCTGGAGGCTGGGGAGACTGAAATTGTGAGTGAAATAGACACTTTGGTGCCTGCTTACCCCTACCATGACTATGCAGTAAAACCTGCCTCTGCAACGGAGCAGCTTGATGCTGCCCAGCAGAAAATTTTGGAACTGGAAGATGCACTTGCGAAGGAGAAGAGTGCTCGCTTCTCCTTTGAAAGATTTGCCGGTTGTGACGCCAAGATTAAGAAGTATACTGGATTCAGAAATCATGCTTTATTCCAGCTGGTGTTCTCTGTATTACAGCCCACTGCCAGCAACATGATCAGATGGAGCCAGTTCAGTAGGAACAATGGTGTACTAGGTATCTGCCGACTCAATGTATTTAGAAATGAGACCCTGCCACTCATTGACCAGTTTTTCATGGTACTTTGTAGGCTGAAAGTCGGTTTTGACGAAGAAACCTTGTCAGATTTGTTTTTGGTTTCCCAGTCCACAGTCAGCAGGATTCTGATCACATGGATGAACTACCTGTATTGCATTTTAGGTTCAATCACTGTTTGGCCCTCACAGACGGCAGTTAAGGAAAGAATGCCAGAGGTATTCAGGAAGTGTTACCCGAACACAAGGGTTATACTTGACTGCAGTGAAATAAAAGTACAAACCCCTAGTTCTAAAGTGCTCAACAGCATGACCTACTCATATTATAAAGGGACCACAACATACAAAAGTCTGGTAGGCATCAGTCCTGATGGATCGGTCATCTTTGTGAGCTGCCTGTACACAGGATCAATATCTGATAAAGATATAACTATACGCAGTGGGATTGTGGATCTTTTGGAGGAGGGAGATGAAGTGATGGTTGACAAGGGCTTTATCATCAGTGATCTCCTAGCAAAAAAGAAAGCTAACTTAGTGATTCCACCTTTTCTTGGCCAGGATAAGCAGTTTACTTCTTCCGAGGTGATGCTGACTCAGGACATTGCAAGACTGAGAGTTCACGTAGAAAGAGCTATTAGACGAGTGAAAGAATTCAAGATACTTCAGCAGGTTATCCCTCTTACTTTGGCAGAGTCTATCAACCAATTGTGGACTGTTAGTGCTTTGCTTACCAACTTCAGGGGGCGACTGTATTGATAAAATCAGCTGTTGCTTTTGTCACCTGTTTTCACACCTTGCAGCATGCGGAATGAGACTGTATTGATACAATTAGCTGTTGGTTTTGTCACCTGTTTTCACACCATGCAGCATATGGTATGTGCCCTTCAGTTGTGACACTGAAAGTTTTCAGAATTTAAAAATGTAGCATTCATGTTTCCTGTTCTAATTTGTATTGTAATAAATTGTCTGTGAATCTTATTTCTGGGTGTTTGTGTATCATTGCACTGTATTATTACAGTGTGCTTCTATGTCACTGCGTCTTCCTGAAAGTGTACAGTTGGGCTAAATCTGCACTGCCAGTCTACTTTTTAGTTCCCAGGGTCACCCTGGTCAGCCACATATGGTGGGTTTTCCCTTCTATTCTGGGGCATGTGTTTCTGTCTACCCTTAGTACATTCACCTGTATTTTCCTTTTTTAAACTCTCCCTACTGTCTGCGCTATCAGTAGCTCTTGATATTGGATGTGTGTTGCTAAATGGTCTAATTACGTTTATTTAGCGTAATGGACCGGCTGGCGACATACATTCAATATTCTGTTTAGTTTTTTTTTCACATGGAGTGCAGGCACGTCCTGAGAAAGTCTTGTTGCTGTCGGGACGTTAAGCAATGTACAACCAATCTGCACTACCAGAGTGACTTAAGTGTAGTGCTTGGCTAACTTTGCACCTGAAAGGTGCCAAGCTACCCATGCAGGTCCTGAACTGAGTACTCGAGCGTTTATGGACAATACACATGTAGATGTGTCAAAATGGTGTTCGACAGGCAATTCTAATGATGAATTTTTTTCTGGCAGTGCAGATACTATTTTGTACACCATTTCTAGAATGTGGTGGTGGGCAAGTACTTGTCCCAAGTGTATCAAACAGAGACACATGGACTTGGAACAACTACATATACATTCACCGAATCGGATGCTTGTCCCAAGTGTATCAAACAGAGACACATGGACTTGGAACAACTACACATACACTCGCCGAATCGGATGCTCACTCGTGCACACACACACACACACACACACACACACACACACACACACACACACACACACACACACACACACACACACACACACACATCATAAACAACAAGGCTATTTCCATAGTAAAATGAATTATGGCAAGTAACACAAATGTGACTCAGCTGCAGGCAATTTTATTACTGTCATGCTGTTGATATCGAGCACACCTTACAGTTAATTCATATCATTCGGAACACACCAGTGCGGGCAAAAAACTTGGACTAAAATAGTTCAAGGGTAGTGCCAGAATAGCTTGGCGCCTCTAGGCGCCAAGCTATTCTAACACCACCCGCCTTCAACTCAAGCCATTGGTCTGTATCCTTATCTATAAGTACTATCATGTAGCTGCACTATATGACAATGTACACATTTGAAACTTTTAGCCTCAGTATGATATGGGCTAATGAGAGTGGCCCCTGTTCTGACAATTGTCACTCAATCAGATGTGGCAGGAAATATTCAAAGAAAAATTTGTCCAGCTTCATCTTTATCTTTTCCCAATGGCATGGGTCAAAATGTATCCTTTCCAAATGAAAGTCATTTTTGCAAAAGACAAAAAAAATCACACCATGTCAGGCCAGTAACAGGCATTTGGCCCATGACCTGGTCATAATACTGGTGTGTTTGTTTTAGTTTATACGCTCCATCAGGACCCCCTTCAGGCAGCGTGCTTCTGTGTACGACTCGCACACAGGGCACGTAATCTCCAGGAGGCCAGAAGGGGGCATGGTGGACCCGTCAAGCACCTTGCGGTCAGGAGATGCACCAATGTGTGGCGCGTTCACATTCACCACAAATCCAGCCTGGTATACGTTGTTGCCATACAGCCTGGCAGCTTCATGCTCTTGTGTCAGTCCATGCTGCATGCCTCGTGTCATGACCTGCTTACTGCAGGCCAATGCAGCAGCTAATTTAACAGGGTCTGCACGTCTAACATGCACTCTGTGGAAATTATTAGCAGTAATGCGCCGCTGCCGTACACTTTCCACAATGGAGATTTTGATTGGAGTCGTGTCTTTTTTTCAATCTCGACACAAGTGTCTTCGTCAAACTTAAGTGAAATATACATCTCCATCAGTGCTTTTGGCAGCGCACAGCTGTATTAATTCTCCACAGTACTGCAAACAAGAGAAGGGAAGTCAGGGGCATCATAATCAAAAATGATGTCCCCTTTCTCTTCTCTTGGCTGCTGCATGGCCAAGACAGAACCTTTTGGGACACTGCCACACCCCTCTGTGGGCACTGTTGATGCAGAGGCATCTGGCAGTAGCCAAAGGATCTGTCTTACCTTTTCGCCCGAGTCGCACGCTTTCAAAGCAAAACCCAGCTGTGCCGAAATTTCCTGCCACGGAATAGCAGGCTGTACTGGACAGTAGAGTGTCGGCATCATCCCTTCCGCGACCCTCTTTTTGCCTGTCTTTTGTCGTTTCGCCGTCGGTTTGACCTTGGACACTGTTAAGGTGTGGACACTCTGCGGGTGAATGCCCATTGTCCTGGCGGGAAGATGCCACTGCTGTGGTTTGGAGGTCTTGCTCACAACAGGTGGCACCGCATTCAGACCCAGCTTCTGTCTTCTTCTCCGATGCCCTTTCAGTTCTTCAGGCCCTCGAGAACGACAAGCTCGCCCAGCTGACCAGAGCTTTGCAGAAGGTCAGACAAACCAGAAGAGTTGTTCTCCAGTGGATACCAGCCCACTGTGGGGTACCAGGAAATAAAAGGGCAGACGAGCTGGCGAAAGAAGGAGCCACAAAAGATCAACAAGAAAACAGCGTCAGCTACAGTGAGCAAAAGACAATCATCAAGGCATTGATGAGGCCGAGGTCAAACAGAGACGACTACCACACAATGACCAGAGAGCAGCAAGTCGTCCTGATCAGACTGCGTACCGGCCAAAACAGACTGAACGCTCACATGAACAGAAAGCTGAAGCTGGCGCCATCACCAGCCTGCACCTGTGGTCAGGAAGACCAAACAGCGGAACACATTCTCCAGAGATGCCCTCTACTGGATGATGAAAGAAAAGAAGTGTGGCCATCGCCAACTCCACTGCAGACCAAACTCTACGGCAGTCGAGAAGACCTGGAGAAAACGACGTCATTCATCGCCGGTGCTGGACTGACCGTATAGCCCACTGCGAACGACAAGAAGAAGAAGAGACCCAGCTTCGTAAAGTGAGCCAAATTGTAGAGCAATGCCACAAGATGGCTGCACCTTGCAGAGCCTGCCTTGCAGTCACAGTGACTCCACTCTACAGTCAGGTGTCCACCTTTGCCCAGAGTGACCTATCAAACAAAACAAACAAAAAGAGGAAAACTGATAAACAAGGAGTTTACATCAAATTTTCAGTATAATTATATGGCCCTTTAGTGTGCATATTCATTTGGAGTCTGCCAAGCGCTGGTCTGCAATGCAGTGATTGGTTAACCCTTATCATTCGGAATACACCAGTGTGTGAAAAAAGTATAAGTGTGAATTAAACAAAATAGTTCAAGGGTGGTGCCAGAATAGCTTGGCGCCTCTAGGCGTCAAGCTATTCTGGCACCACCCTTGAACTAAAGCAATTGGTCTATATCCTTATTTGTAAAAGTGTAAGTACTATAATGTAGCTTGCATATGGCAGTGTACAAATTTGAAACTTTTAGTCTCAGTATGATATGGGTTAACTGATTTGGTTTGTTGTTGTTGTTAGTTTACTGTTAATGTATGTGTGCTCTTTCTGTGGCCTTGGTATGTGCATTGTACCATAAGTACAAGGGCTGCAATACATGTGACAAACATTTTAAACATGAACAGTACTGGCAGTGTGCAGTATAACACTAATAACAGTGGCAGTGCATAGGTAAACATGTTTGCATACACATATGATTCCATCAGTCCCAGGACACAGACCTATCTTATCTTTGATGTTTTATTGCATCTACCCTAATCAGGACCTTGGTCTTATCAAACTGTATCCCAGGCTGTCATACTCATAGGTCTCATTTCTATTCGATACCAACAGGGCTGGTTGGAAACTAGAAGACTCTTTCTTTTGCAATGACACAATTTTAAATATGTGCATCCCATGAAGGACAGTTTAGTTTTTCTTTATCTTGCAAATAGCCTTTTAGAATTTGCAGACCTCTGATCTGTGATAATAAGAACTACAACTCAACCATGTTACTATTACCCCTCTGTTTGTATTTCTGTTTGTGTGTGTGTGTGTGTGTCTCTCTCTCTCTCTCTCTCTCTCTCTCTCTCTCTGTCTCTCTCTCTGTCTCTCTCTCTCTCTGTCTCTCTCTCTCTCTCTCTCTCAAAAGTGCGCATGTGCACGAGTACATGTATATGTATGTATGTGTGCGTGTGTGTATCCGTGTGTGTGTCCTTTATTATTAGTTAGTTTTTGTTGTTTTGGTTGGTGTTCCTTTTTTTTAAGTAGCTTAGCAAGGACAGATTGTAAGAAAGGCCTGCGCGCCTAATATCTCAATCCTTGGAAAATAAAGTTTCGTTCGTTCGTTCTCTCTCTCTCTCTCTGTCTCTCTCTCTCTCTCTCTCTCTCTCTCTCTCTCTCTCTCTCTCTCTCTCTCTCTCTCTCTCTCTCTCTCTCTAACACACACACACACACACACACACACACACACACAGAGACACACACACACACACACAAACAGAAACAAAACAAATCCAAATGAAAAGAGGCACTTACTTGCACTTTATAAGGCTTCTCATTCTTGGCCATGGACCGGTACGACAGAGCACGCACACTGCACACGTCGCCAAGATCTTACACTGAAGAATACAAAATAAATTTTAAATTACCCTACTGAGCAGCTCCCGCGAAGTACTGTTGAAATTTCACAATACATGACATAAATGACACATGGAGGCTACTACTGCTTACAGCTGACCCATCATCAAGTGGCCAATAACCCCATCACCACCAGAACTAAACACTAAGTTGTAAAGTAAAGTAGATAATAGCACTGTCAGGGGAGAGAAGTGTGCATGATCGACCAGTGATCATATATCTAGGTTGGTAGGTTCTCTTTTAGGGTGCATGGAAATTTAGCTCTAGGTGGTGGCATGGAATGTATGCCCCTGCAGACACCACAGTAAAATGTGGTTGTCATTGCAGGTAGGCAGAATTTCCTGCCTCCTCCAGTATCGTCGATGGTGTGCTGAAGAGGTCGCCAAGACCGAAACAGCTGTCCACACCGGCTAAATATCTGGACCCCCCCCCCCCTTGGGGGGAACCTAGATTTAAATTTCCATGCACTGGGTGGCTGGAACAGTGGGATATGTGATACGCCCCCCTTCGGGGGGGCTTCCACATGCATTGCTTTCAGCCACTTTTTTAGCGCCCCCTCTCTTTCCTATCTCTTTTTTTGTGTGCTTTGGCCACAGTAGATCTATGATCACTGGTCGATCATGCACACTTCTCTCCCCTGACAGTGCTATTATCTACTTTACTTTGTATCCTTCCTAAAATATTAGCACTGGCAGTCTCCCTTTTTCTTTTCAAAACACTAAGTTTTTAGAATGTCTGTTGAGCAGCGATGAAGTTGAAAAAGGTTTAAACTTCAATAACCCTTTTACCAAACTGATCAGGAACTGCTCCTGGCATTAAAAGCCAGGTCTCGATACAAATAACCTGAAGAATTACAGACCAGTTTCCAATCTCCCCTTCATTTCAAAGATTCTTGAGAAAGTCGTCCTGGGACAGCTTCAGAAACACTTGTCTTGTAATGGTCTTCTAGAAGTGTACCAGTCTGCCTACAGGAAGGATCATAGCACAGAGACTGCTGTACTGAGTGTCCTTGGTGGCCTGTTGGTAAAGGCAGATGAGAGATTCGTCTCTCTTATGGCCCTCTTGGACCTCAGTGCAGCATTCGACACGCTTGATCATTCCATTCTACTAAAAAGGCTTGAGATGACATATGGAGTGAAAGGCACTGTTCTTGACTGGTTTAAATCATATGTCAGTGACCGGTGTCAGTGTGTTATTCTTGATGGTATTGTATCAGCTCCAAGCCCCCTTGTGTACGGAGTTCCTCAGGGTTCCGTCCTGGGACCCGTCTTATTTACATTATACTCCCAGCCTCTGTCAGACGTTATTTCTGCTCATGAGTGTGACTTCCACAAATACGCTGATGACACGGAGCTGTCAAAGGGCGCACCTCCTGATGAGTTTTCTTCAGTTCTGTCAGGCATTGAAACTTGCATAGACGACGTTTTAACGTGGATGAATAGTAACAAGCTGATGTTGAATGCTGACAAAACTGAAGTAATTCCTGTTGGTGCTCCCTCCCGGCTCCGACTTGTAAACAGTGCTTCTGTCAACATTGCTGGCAGCACCATTCCCTTCAAAACATCAGTTAGATATCTTGGTGTCAAGATAGATCAGACACTGGCCATGCACGATCAAATCAGCAGTGTTTGTCGAGCCTCATTCCTGGAGCTCAGACGCATTGCATCTATCCGGCCTTATCTCTCTGAACGCGCTTCGGCTAGACTAGTCACTGCGCGGGTAACTTCCCGCCTTGACTATTGTAATTCCATCTATTCAGGTCTGCCCATGGAACAGGTATGTCAGTTGCAAAGGGTTCAGAACAGCGCTGCACGGCTTGTTCTAAAGAAGCGTAAACGCGACCACGTGACACCCATGCTTAAAGAACTCCATTGGCTGCCGGTAAAGTTTCGATGCCAGTACAAGATGGCAACTCTGGCATACCGTCACTTTGACGGGACTCTACCGGCTTACCTTTCTGCTTCACTTTGCACATACCAGCCTTCACGTTCTCTGCGGTCCAGTGAGAAACGTTTGAAGGCTCCGAAGCGTAACTTGAAAACTGTTGGTGAACGCTCATTCAGCTTCATTGCACCTTCAGTTTGGAACTCGCTGCCTGTCAGTCTTCGAAATCTCTCTACTCTCCCTCAGTTTAAGGCTCAGTTGAAAACTCACTTCTTCCAGCTTGCTTTTCCTCTGTCGTAGATCCGTGGTCCTGTTGTATTTATTTGTAATGTTATTGTATTCGTCTATGTCATGTTTGACTGCGTGTGTTAGCGCAATGAGTTTTTGCCACAAAAAGATTTTGCGCTATACAAGAACCATTCATTATTATTAAGTGGTCGATTATTACTGCATCTGCATTTTCCTGGCGGCTGAGTGGTTAGGAACTAATACACGTAATGGGTATGTAAATTGTGATGTTTTTCTCAGTATTTTTAAACTCTTGCACGAAACCATTGTAAAAACCGTTTCTCTAAAGACTGGCAGAAACATACCGTGTATTGTAGTTTCATACAATCCACTGCAACTGTGCACAGGCCGTCACAGCCGCATGACATTGTACAATAACAAACCACACTCCGAAATGTGTTGCCATGCAATGACAGTACAACACTCACCTTGTATATCGTGGATAAATCCTTCCAGCCACTTTTCGTATCCTTTATTTTGTTTTCTGCGTGGAATAGCTGCCTTCTCGTCGGCCCATCTCTCTACATCGCCTTGCAAAAAACGCGGAACCTCCAATAAACAGCAACTCCATGTGGAAGAACTCGTGCTAGCGGTCGACATCTTCGATGAATCGGCTTGCCGGGCTAGTCTCGTTTGCGATTCAAAATGGCCGCCGCGTGAATAAGGCCTATGGATCAACCGGTTTTATGTGAAACGGCCATTTTCTCGCCAATGAACATCTTAATAAAAAAATAAAATAAAAAAGGTCCTCGAGATTATTCTTTTAGGGAAAATATTATACAATTTCAATCTTGTCCGTCTTCAAACGCGGGCTGTAGTCGCTGTCACGCACGCACACACACACACACACACACACACACACACACACACACACACACACACACACACACACACACACACACACACACACACACACACACACACACACACACTTATACGGCGCTTGGTGCCACAAAGACGTTCTCTAGCAAGGTTTGCGTAGCTAGACTTGACGTCATTTTTATCGTGTTACTTCTTTGCCAGAATTCGGGGCTTGCCCGCCCAGCACATCGTGTGCATTCTCCGGAATGCGCTCCGATAAGCCCCATTTCAAAGCTTACAGTATTTTCAATACGGTAGACAAAAAGTCGAGGGATATAGCCCGAAAGTTTTATCTTTGACATCAACTCCCTAATCTGACCCCGAAGATGACAAGAACCATTAGCATATGCAATGATTTTATCTTCAACTGAAATATATAAGCACACAGTCTCCCTCATTTGGCACTGACGAACAGGTAACTGAGGGAAATAGCCAAAACCTGAGAGCTTCAAAGTCTGTACTTACATGCGAAATCATTCCATTAATATAAGGACATCGTTCACACAGCAAAACGACTTCGAAATCAACCGTTCAAGCACCAATGAATTTCTCAACCAGTTTCGAAGGTGGTGAAGGGACACCACTGCCTCTTTCGATTGTTTCGTCTGCGAATTAACTGTTGTGTTAGCAACATTGCCATCGCGGAACTCGCTGTCTCAGAATGAACAGCTCGCTGTTTGTTGTATATTCGTCTCAAAACATTTCTGGTAATAAATCTTTATAAAATACCCATAAATCTATGTTCTTAATCCATGTTTTGACATTATGCAAATAGTTATTATGCTCAAGGCACCGAGAACACGGCTGAACAATGAATCGTTTGCCACACTGCTTGACAACTTCGCATTCAGTCCATGATTCGCAACATAGCTGAAATTGAAAAGAAGATACTTAGGTATGCCGTGATATTATAATTTCTCTATAAATTGTTCCAGCCACGGGTAAAAATATTTATTGAAGTTACAATATCACAGCATATTGAACATTGTTTAGCAATAGCATTTACAATGTAAGGTGTCTCACTTACAACATCCTCCTTCCCTTGGCCTTTCATTTATCTTGATTTCATTCCATTCTACGCTGATCATTTTGATAACATTTTAATTCATTCGAGACTTGCCGACTCCGTATACGCGGCTTATGCACGTCTCAAATTGAGTTAAACCCTTTGTGACGAATTACCTTTCCATGCGGGTAGAACTGGCGGCTGCTGGCCCTGTTGATGCGGTAGCAGGTGAGCCTGGCTGTGCGGTCGGTGTGACTCTGTGTCCACAGGAAGCTAGTGCGGCGCCAGACGTCCTGCATGGAACACGGGCAGCGCGGTAAGCGGTCAAACCCCGGGGCACGGTCCAACTCCAGGGCAAAGTTACTGAAGAACCATTGTTGGCACTGCTGGTCCGCGCTGGGAGGAAGCTCGCCAACCTTGTAGTACCAGATACCCTTACGGCCTGAACACACACGCGCACACACACACACGGACACACACACACACACACACACACACACACACACAACCTTGTAATACCAGAAACCTTTACGGTCTGTACACACACACACACACACACACACACACACACACACACACACACACACACACACACACACACGCACGCACACGCGCACACACACACACACACACACACACACACACACACACACACACACACACCGTCCACACAGCAACTGAACTGACACCAGACCTTATTTAATCTGACATCAGGACTTATTCGTTAAGGATTTTTCAAATAATTTTCCCGAAGGCATCCTACAATTGGAATATGACGCAAGTCTTATAATGTCATGCTAAAACGGCCCATCCATTTCCAATAAGCAAAGGTCCTCGACCCCATAACAGCCTTCGTGTGCCCAAAGACGTTTTGCTACTGGTGTCCCCAAGACATGCCAGAACCGATGTGCACACTGTACACCGTCAAAACAAAGGGACCGTGATGTGTACCTGTGTTTGCTATGCCGTACCTGAAACTACTGACTTGCCTGTTTACGATGACTGTCGCCATCACTGGCCCTTGCCGTTCTGGAGCAGAGACGCAGGCCGAGATGTACCTGTGTTATCTGTGCTGTACCATGCATACATACCCGTAACTACCGGGCGATCTTTATTATCGGTGACATACCTGTGTTGCCGGTGACGCTGTCGATGTCATATGCCCTTGCCGTCCTGGAGTACATGTTGAGTTGGTACTCGCCCCACACCCCGCCCGACACGCCCATGATGACGTAGGACCAGTGTCCGCGGTACTGCCACTCCATGCTTTCAGTCAGGTAATACAGCAGCACGTAGGACGTCAGCCCGTTAGAAATCAGCGCCAGCTGGAACGTCGCCTCGCCTTTCTCCTGCGGGACACACATATGTCGGTAGTACGTGACAGATCAAGATACAAAACACATGCATCAACCCAGGCCATCTGTTACACCAGTCACACCCACTTACGGTTCTTGTAGAAAAACCTCACTCAGTTGCAACTCGTCACACGTGGCACAAGGTTGTAGACCCCACTGGAGTAACAGTTCCAACAGTACTTTATTCTCACGATGCACTCTTAACACAATGCATCCACACTTTGATACACTGTCTCTTATAATGCATCCACAATTTTGATACACTATGTCTACCAAACAATGCACCAACACCGATGCACTGTCTCCTCTACAATGCATCCGCAGTTTTGATACACTGTGTCTCTCATGCAATGCACGCACATAATTATGTCCTAACACACTCTTTTATACTATTTCCAGAACAATCCGGCAAATTACACGTCAACCAATCAGAACAGAAAACGTAACCAAAACTCATTAATATTCATTAAAAAGAACACTCTAGATCTATCTACAATCTTCCACTAACATTTAGGGGCATTCCGTAAATATTGTGAAATGTAGCCAACATGTGTACTACAAAACTTTGACGTTATTTCCCAGGTCACTAGAACGATTGCGCCCCTTTCAGAACCATCCAGCCTAATCTAGGTCGGACTTTGCAACAATGTAGCGAAATATGCAACATTATAGCTACAAAACAAAAATCGATCACAATCAAAGAAAAAGAAAATGAATCATACTAAAAAGGTACGTGATTCGTATTTAAAATAACTCAACTGATCTTTCCTATGATCAACACACACATGCCCTAAAAAGATTGATTGATTGACTGACTGACTGACTGACTGATTGATTGATTGATTGATTGATTGTACATTGCTTAACGTCCTGACAGCAACAAGACTTTCTCAGGACGTGCCTGCACTGCTTGTGAAAAAAAAAAAAAAAACTAAAACTAAACAGAATATTGAATGTATGTCGCCAACCAGTCCAATACGTTAAATAAACCTACGACATGGGGCCTAAATAAAGCAAGGACCATTTAACAACACGCATCCAATATCAAGAGCTACAGTCAGCGCAGACAGTAGGGAGAGTTTAAAAAAGGGGAAATACAGGTGAATGAACCAAGGGTAGACAGAAACACATGCCCCAGAATAGACAGGACAACCCACCCTGTGGGGCTGACCAGGGTGACGCTCTAAAAAGAATAACAGAACCACAATCGTAGCATCAAGGTTAAACAATTAGAAGAAGACTGATTTTCTCACATTATAAAGAAAACATATCGCAGAAACCACCCCAAACTCCAGTTCAAACGTCCGCATTTAAGTACTTTTATCTGTCGAACATAAGGCAATAAAGCATTTGAAAACATGGGTATTAGAAATTAATCACGTTCCACTGAACAAAAATGGAAAACACATCATAGATGAAGTCAAACATACCACTGACGTCAATATACCACCGAGTATCCATGTTCGATCTCATTAATAATAACTTGATACATTAATTTTCACTGGCCTAAAAAGCTTGAAATGGACCAATACATGACCAACACGAGTGCACATATTGCTGTTGTTGTCAGACATATATTGCATTAACAACTAGACTGCCAGGTGTAGGAGACAATTTACATAAATGTTTACATTGTGCACACAAAGGCATCGCCATCAACACATGTTTGGGTTAGAACATCCTAAATCGTTATTAGCGTGTGCTACTTCTACTTCCGCTCCCCTCCGTCTGGGATATGGCGTGCCCCAGGGCTCAGTTCTCGGACCGGTCTTGTTTTCTTTGTACGCCCAGCCTGTGTCTGAGAAAGACGCTCCTCTTAAACAGTTCCCGTCTCCTCTGCATGACATGGAACAATGTATAGAAGCTGTTAAGGACGATGACAGACATCAAGCTAAAGCTCAATGAAGGAAAAACAGATGCCATTGTTGTAGGCACTCACTCCAGGGTGAGTGTCTCCCATGATGAGTCCTTGATCGTTTGTGGACAGGACATCCCTCTAAAAATAAATGTGTGAAAAACCTATGTGTTACATTGACAATGTTCTGTCCATGAACGATCATGTGCCTCACCTGTCCCGCTGCTCCTGTTAGACAGTGCCTTACTGACGATGCCTGTAATCAAATCGCATGTTCACAGATTTTGTCAAGGCTTGACTACTATAACTCTGTGATGTCAGGTATGTCAAACGAACTGCTCTACAGGCTCCAGAAGATTCAAAACCACGCAGCAAGACTTGTACTGAAAAAATCAAAACGTGACCAAATCACTCCCTTGCTTAAACAGTTACACTGGCTTCCTGTGAAGTTCAGAATTGAATACAAAATTTCTTCCCTCGTTTTTCAGGCCTTTGATAAGACACTCTCGGCATACTTGTCCTCCAGTCTCATTGTCTATACACCAGGCAGAGTATTGCGCTCCAGCACTGATGACAGAATATTGACTACCCCCAGAGTGTCCTTAACAACTTTTGGACAGCGGTCCTTTTCGTTCCAAGCTCCCAAAGTGTCAACCCACCAGCGACCAGCAATGGCAACTATCCCATCCTCCGAGAAGAAGTAAAGGCTGCAGTGAAGTCGCTGAAAAAAGGAAACGCAGCAGAAACAGACAACATCCCTGCAGAGCTAGTCCAAGAAGGAGGAGAAGACATGATAAGCGCCTTACTAACTATCTGCAATAAGATCTGGCAGTCAGGGGATTGGCCCACACCATGGACCCAATCACTTATAATAACTCTCCCCAAAAAAGGCAACTTACATCAATGCCAGAATAATCGCACGATCAGTCTTATATGCCACTCAAGCAAAGTCATACTAAAGATCCTACTGAACAGGCTGAAGCTACAGGCAGAGGAAATCATAGCTGAGGAACAGGCAGGCTTCAGACCAGGGCGCAGCACAACTGAGCAGATCTTCAACCTGAGAGTTCTATGTGAGAGGTACCTCCAGCACCAGCAAGATCTCTATCATGTCTTTGTGGATTTTAAGAACGCGTTTGACAGGGTGTGACATGCAGCCCTTTGGTCCACCATGAAGCTATACAACATCAAAGCGAACCTGATAAAAGTCATATCAAACCTTTTGCAACAAGCCACTAGCGCAGTCTGCTTCAACGGCAAAATAGGAAATTGGTTTAGGACAACAGTCAGACAAGGCTGCTTGCTCTCACCTACTCTTTTCAACATCTTCCTGGAAAGAATCACGACAGACCCTCTGAAAGACCATGAAGGAACTGTCAGTATTGGAGGCAGAACAATCACGAACTTGCGCTTTGCGGACGACATTGATGGCCTTGCAAGAACAGAGAAAGAGATAGCTCAGCTGGTGGAAACTGCTCCGCTGGGCGGGGCATGTCTCCAGGATGGAGGATCATCGCCTACCAAAGATCACCCTGTTCGGCGAGCTTGCTACTGGACACCGTGACAGAGGGGCACCAAAGAAGAGATACAAAGACTGTCTCAAGAAGTCACTTAGTGCCTGCCAAATCGACCACCACCAGTGGTCTTCGCTTGCTGCGGACCGTGACACCTGGCGCTCCACCATTTACAAGGCAGCTGTCTCCTTTGAGGACTCTCACAGAGCTAGCCTTAAGGACAAGCGGCTCAGGAGAAAAAACAGAGATGCCGCAGCTCAGAACCCTGGCCATACCTTCCCCTGCAGCCACTGCGGTCGAACCTGCCTGTCTCGGATTGGCCTCCGCAGCCATGAACAAGCCTGCAGACGTCGTGGGCAACTCCTATAAAATCTTCGTTTGCGAAGTCAAGCCAAGAGAGAGACAGCCATTGCGTTTGGATGGAAATCAGTGCAGAGAAGACCAAACTGATGACCAATAACACCAGTGGCATTGGCAGTGGCATCATAATTGGAGGCCAAAAACTGGAAACAGTTAATAAATTCAAATACTTAGGAGCCATTGTGACAGATGAGGGATCAAAACCAGAAATACTGTCCAGGATTGCGCAGACAACAACAGCACTGACAAGATTAAAGACCATATGGAAGGACAGAAACATCACACTCTGCTCCAAGATCAGACTGATGCGCTCCTTAGTCATCTCAGTGTTCTTATTTGCCTGTGAGTCATGGACCCTTACAGCACACCCTGAAAGGAGGATACAAGCCACTGAAATGAGATGTTTCGAAGGCTGCTTGGCATTTCATACAGAGATCACATCACGAACGAGGAAGTGGGAAGCAGAAACAGGCAAGCCATCGAGCCCTATGAAGACCTATTAGCCACTGTGAAAAAACGCAAACTGAAGTGGTATGGGCATGTCACGCGTTCAGCAGCGCTTGCCAAAACAATCCTGCAAGGCACGGTACAAGGAGGACGAAGGAGGGGAAGACAGGAAAAGATGGGATGACAATACCTCAGAGTGGACAGGACTGAGGCTGGGCGATACACTAAGAATGGCGAGAACAGAGAGGAATGGAGGGAGCTGGTTGCCAAGTCAGCAGTGGTGCCCCAACGGTCGGCAAGACTACCAGATAGAGATAGATAGATGATATTCGTCATGCACCATCTTTGGCCATTTTCAGGGATAAATTGAAAACATAGTTTTCCAATTAATTTGGCCTTTGAAAGGGATTGATAAACCTTAAGTTTTCTCATCAACATGTATTTATCTGATCCGGCTCTTGAAATGTTATGTTTATTATTTTAGTATTGTGTCAGTGTTCATTTGGACCTATAAATGATTGTGTTTATGTACGTTGTCGGTACCATAGTTAGTTAATTTCAATTAGTTAGATTATCTAGTTGTAAAGCGACCTGAACCTTTCTTTGTGGGGATAATGCGCTGTAGACGAGTTATATAGTATTATTATTATTATGCTTCACTCCCAAATGTTTACAGTCATTAACGTTGCACATGACTACGAAGATGTCAATTTATTGAGAACGTACCGTCTCCCATAGGGTGCACATGAGGCGGTTTTTGAGCCATTCAAAATCTTTTTATCTTAATGAAGGCAGGGGACTGAGATGACGGTTTCATATCGATTAGAATGCATATGGCAATGAATCAGTACAGAAAACAATCTTCAAACCAATGTATTTCAATTGTGTTAGCCTCTAGGCTTGGGGCCAAAAATAGGACTACCAGGTTATAATATTATGACATATTAACTCATTCGAGACGTATCGCCTCCGGAAGAAGGGCATAAGCCGCGTATTCAGTCGGCGGCACGTCTTCAATGAGTTAAACCCTTCACTAAACGCCACAAGTTGACTAACAAGACATAAATATTCATAAACCCTGTGTGTTCTCCAGGCGTAGAGATTACCCGGCCTCAATCTTTTAATGGATTTACATTAAATTCTCCTTTCTGATCTGCGCACGTCTGTCAACAAAAGTGTCAGAACACTACACCGTAGCAATACACCAACACATTAACATTAACTTACATTGTCAGGATTGAAGTCGACACTGGAGTAGCGTCCCTGTTTCACTCTGTCCCACGTGACCACCACCACCAGCATGGCAGAGAAATCACGTGAAGGAGTAAACTCTCGCACCTCGCGCGTGGCCTTCCTCACAACCTCCGCGTCTGAGTCTTTGTCGTCCGTGTACACGTGGTAAAATACGCCTGGAACACATACAGACTTGTACCACATGTCTGCTTTATAACATGTGTTTTAAAAAATGCCAGCAAACAACTAGAGAAATAAAATCAAATAGTGACCGTGAGTGTGACAGAGAGTAACGTACCCCCTACACTGTCCGTGTTGTCGATGTAGGCACAGTAGGCACAGACCATGAGGTGTTCGGGTGACAAGTTTGGCCACGAGTACCGAGTCCCCACAGACACCAGCCCGTTCTCACCGATCTGCACGTGCACACAATACAACATACTTTGATACAGAAGTGGTTAGATATTATTGGGGGTTGAACGCCGAGCAGTATATTATTAGTAAGTTATGCAGTGTGTGGTGTATGAAAACGGTGATGCAAGTGAGTCTTTGCAAATGTACTAACATGAATGTCAAACTGGATTCCTAAAACTGCACACACATGCGCGCGCGCGCGCACGCACACACATACATTTTACGACAACGATGCTGCTATCCAAATCTAGATGACATTGGTGATGCGACGTCTGTACAGAGCCTACGTGGCAAGAGGTCTCTGGTAGATCAGCGGGCCCCGTTTTAATTAAGTGGTGACGTAAATCAAAAGATTGTGCATAGTAAAAAGCAAAGTGTAATGTGCGTACAAAAATGTCCGTGTGGCGCTCCTGTCCGAAGGGAAAGCCAGTCTGCACAGTGACTTGTTCCATGCGTGTACTGTCCGCCAGCCGGACTTGCTTATCCCCCTTGTCCGGACCGTACGGGAACAGGGCTGATACACAGACAGACAGACAGAAGTACAGACAGACAGACAAACGGACATACAGGCAGACATATTTATATAGGAAGATAAACATAAACACAGACAGTGCAAGTAAAACTGAACTTACAAACATCTCAAGATCGTTGGTGATGTCATTTTCTATGTTTAGGTCAAAGGCGTCATTTATTACGATAATCATTTATGATTTATCATTTAAGTTCCGGAGAAAGACATGGGTTATATAAGAGACCTGATGCATCTTTTTAGAAGATGCAAATGATCGTCTTATTCTATACCTGCGTATTTCTCTGTGGGCTGGCGATTGGGTGCCTGATAGGCGGGGGCAGGGGATCTAACTGTTTGTCTGTCCGGCGCTGAGTGATTCCTCTTGGTTTGTGTACAATTCTGCCAGCGCTAGCCTCACCTATCTGGTTTGTGAGCATTTATAACTCGAGGCAAATTTGTATCGCTATATCGTTACATTGTTGTGTAATGTTCTGTGCATCTACTGTGGGAAATTAGGGTATTTACCTGACCACATATGGTAGTGCACCTTCGTGTTTGTGTATGTATATTTCCCCTGCCTACTTCCTAAGTTCCGGAGAAAGACATGGGTTATATAAGAGACCTGATGCATCTTTTTAGAAGATGCAAATGATCGTCTGATTCTATATCTGCGTATTTCTCTGTGGGCTGGCGATTGGGTGCCTGATAGGCGGGGGCAGGGGATCTAACTTTGAGAGCCTTCAGGAGTGTGTCTTGGATACTAAGATGTGGATGACTTCAAACAAATTACAGTTGAATGACGGAAAAACTGAGGCCATGATCATTGCTTCCCCGAGGTTGACGAAGACGCTGACACTCCCCCAGTCATTACAAATCTGTGGTGCCACTGTCCCCTTCTCCCCCCATGTAAAAAATCTGGGTGTCACACTTGATAGTAACCTGTCCATGCGCCTTCATGTGAACAACGTTTGCAGATCCGCCTATACTGAACTGCGACGTATTGCTTCAGTCCGCCACTATCTGACACCTGAAGCAACTAAAGTACTTGTCTGCGCTTTTGTTTTGTCTAAATTAGACTATTGCAATGCTCTTTTGGCTGGCTGTTCCCAGTGTCTGATTGGCAAACTCCAGAAAATTCAAAACTCAGCTGCTAGGTTGATTCTTAGAGTCCCTAGATCAGATCATATCACACCCCATCTGTCTGCTCTTCATTGGTTACCTGTAACAGCTAGGATACAGTACAAAATTTCATGCATGACTCACAGTTGTATTACCTGTTCCTGCCCACACTACCTTGCCTCTCTTCTTCAGCTGTATACGCCCTCAAGACAGAATTTGCGCTCTGCTGCCGACTCTCGAGTTTTACGTATCCCTCTTGTCAAAACAAAGTCGTTTGGTGAGAGGTCATTCAGATACCAAAGCCCAGTTGTTTGGAATGACCTCCCACGCGAACTGAGGTACGTGGATTCGAGAGAGGCATTCAAGCGAGCCCTAAAGACCCATATTTTTTCTGTCGGCTACAAATGACTTTGTCACACACCTGTCATGTTAATGTCATCTCAATCTATGTTAAAAGTAGTGTGTGTGTGAGTGTGTGTGTGAATGCCAGTATGAGTCCATAAGCGTAGCACTTTTGAATGGTGACTTTATAGCTTGTTTACAGTATGCGTTGTATTTTGTTTTTTGTACTTTTTGTAAATTGCATTTTTGTAATTAGTTATTTTTGTACATTAGTTTTTGTTAAGCGCCTAGAGCTCTAATCTGAGGTTAGGCGCTATACAAGTACTCATTATTATTATTATTATTAACTGTTTGTCTGTCCGGCGCTGAGTGATTCCTCTTGGTTTGTGTACAATTCTGCCAGCGCTAGCCTCACCTATCTGGTTTGTGAGAATCATTTATGAGCATGCTGTGAAACACAAAGAGCAATGTCGACCCAACCGACTCCGGTACTATTCATTGCTGTTGCAATTAGTTGCTAATAATATTGTATCTTACCTTACCTTGTCTTGTCGTGCGTTCTTGCGTGCGTGCATGTGCTAGCCTGCGTGCTTACTTGTGTCTATACTTACCATACTGGCCAACATCGGCATCTGAAAAAAGACAGACATGTAAAGGCGACATTTCAACAGGATAAGTAAAATCTATAGGCATGTTTGTAAATGTTTCTGAATGTTGGCGGTGTTATAGCCACTAGGAAGCACCGTTACCAGACTAAGAAATATACAGACGAGCAAAAATATAAATTCGACATTTTTGGAATCATCGGAAACACTAAAGTGTACACTAAAGTGTTTCCGATGATTCCTAAAATGTCGAATTTCTTTTGCAGGTCAGTAACCGTGCGGGCGATATTTTATTGATTGAGATGACCTACATTTTGATCATTTTAACCTCTAGCCTGCCATTTGTCGCTTTTATTGTTTTGTTAATTGAGCACCAAAGAACCCCTTCTGCTCCCCCTCAAAAAAAAAAAAAAAAAAAAAAAAAAAAAAAAAAAAAAAAAAAAAACGTGTATGCAAAGCAGTGTCTGTAAGATTGTAAGATACAGATTTCTTGCCGGTGCGTGGGCTCAGGAAGATCTACGTATTCAGATTTTCTCAGGAGTTGCAGACATTAAAGAACACTTGCCTTCCTTCTTGATAGCGGCGTAGGATGCGTTGAAGCCCGCATTGTATTGAGGCGAACCGCTGAAGGAATTGAGAACGACGGTCAGGCTGTTTCGCAGACTGGTTATCTTGGGCACCGTGCTCGGGCCGCATAGTCTGTCGGACACACGCAATCACACATCAATATGACAATACACACATACAAACAAGTACACAATTTGCAATTTATCTTTCCGTGACGTACTTGTCTAAAGTGTGTTGAAACTGGCGGTCTTTTCTAAGCGTGGTTCATTCTTCGTTTGGGTTGTTCTCTGCATTTCCACGCTTGAAAGTCACCTTTGGGTCTGGACTTAACTCACTAGAGACGTGCCACATATTGATACGCGGCATTCAGCCGCGTATCCGTATGCGGCACGTTTCCAATGAGTTAATATGGCAGCAGTATGGTCGTACGCTAGGAATAAACACTCGAAGCATACACTAGCCAGTTTATTTTGCTGCCCAAAAGAAAAGATCGCTTTCCTTTCGGTTTCTTTTTCTTTAAATAATAAATAATAATTACGGTTATTTATAATGCGCTTATCTTATAATAATTATAACTCTAAGCGCCCACTCACAACTCACGCACGCATGCGCACGCTTTAGACAACGACTCACGTACCACAAATAGTGAAATACATTATGACAGTCAGCTTGGGGTGGGGGTGTGATGTATCACTCAGCCGTTTAAGGATCGATTAATCAAAGTGTTTAAATGGTCTAACACGCTCCTGGGGATTCTGGAGCACGTATCTCCTTATCAAATCGCTACTGCATGAATGCAAGAAGCATCGCCAATCAGGCTGACCTATACGTGTCAATTAGTTGTACGATCAGAAATAGGGCAGACTCGCTTATCTGAGAGGTACGGTGGCTGAGGACACTAATCAGGCTTCCGTCATGCCAAACTCATGTACCTCTCTAAACATCACATACAACAACTAATCACACAACAGCTAACATCACAACAACTAACCAAAACAACGTTTAACGCTGACAATCAAAGCACATTACGAATTACAAACAGGATCATTCACACTTCAAGCATTCTCAGACATAAGGGGAGAGTGAAGGAGTTTACATCACCATATTTACTTCTGGCATTTGATACAATAAAAGCTTAAGTCCACTCACCCAACAATGCGAGGCGTTGTCTTGAAAACATGGTAATGGTCGGTGCGCTGTCTAGAGGGTACCACAACGTGTCACTTCAGCAACGGGGGCCCTCGAAACGCCCACCGACCATTCCTTATATACATCTGCCTAATTCAACTTTTACTTCTACTTATCCACAGTCCCACATTATTTTTACCACGTGGACCCTCCATACCCATGCCTAGACACTTAAACATTTATTAATGTCTATTTGACATATTCTCTCACAAGACACTCCTGACTTCTTCCGGCCTTTTGGACACCTTGACATATACCGATGTCTATTTAACCTGGCTCACACATTATTCTACCGACGTACGCCGGGATTCCCTTTTAGCGTGCCCATTTATCACGCGCCTGGGCTTTGACCCCACATGTTAACCCTAATCAGTAATTTAACCCTGACCAGGCACTCTGTGACAGATGATATAGTGCTAGAACTGTTGAAAGAGGTGAGTTTTGAGGGCAGACTGGAAGGAGGAGAGAGAGTGTTTCTCACGGAGAGAGAGTGGGAGAGTGTTCCAGGTGGATGTGATGAGTTTGGTGCGGGGGATGTGGAGGCGGAGAGGGTCGGAGGCGGAGCGGGAGAAGTGTATGGGTGAAGTAAGTTTGAGAGATAGGCGGGAGCGCAGTTGTTCAGGGATTTGTAACAGAGAGACAGAATCTTGTATTGGATGCGTTGGGGGATGGAAAGCCAGTGAAGGAGTTTGAGCAGGGGAGTGATGTGGTCGGATTTTTTCTTTCTGAGGACGAGGCGAGCAGCATTGTTCTGGACGCGCTGGAGAGTGAAAGTGGTGGAGTGAGGGAGGCCGGAAAGGAGAGAGTTGCAATGGTCGATGCGAGAAAGCATGAGAGAGGCAGCAAGTTTGGTGGCAGCTTCGGTAGTGAGGTATTTTCTGATCTGACATGCGACGGATGTGGAAATAGCATGCCTGGGCCGCGGCGGAGACGAAGCTGGTCATGGAAAGAGAGGAATCGAGGATAACGCCGAGGTTTTTGGCCGAGTCAGAGAGGGAGATGGGGGTGCTGTCGAGTTGAAGATGGTGAGAGGGAGGGAGCTGGGAAAGTTTCTGACGAGTGCCTACCAGCATGGCTTCCGTTTTGTCGTCGTTCAGTTTAAGCTTGTTTGCTGTCATCCAGTTTTTCAGGTCTTCGTAGCAGTCAGCCGTGCGAGTCAGTAGTGACTGAGTGTTGTCGAGTTTGTCTTTGTCTAGAAGTTGTGAGTCGTCAGCGTAGAGGTGGTGGTGTATGCGGTGAGACTGGATGATGTTGGACAGGTGAGAGGTGTAGAGTGTGAAAAGGACCGGGCCCAGGACGGACCCCTGCGGAACTCCGCAGGAGAGCGTGACTGGGTTGGAAGAGACGCCGTCGATGGTGACGGACTGCTGTCTGTCGGAGAGGTAGGAGAGAAACCAGGAGTGAGCAGAGTCAGTGATGCCAAAGGAGTGGTGAAGGCGGTGGAGGAAGATAGAGTGGTCTATAGTGTCGAAGGCGGCAGAGAGGTCGAGTAGCGTAAGAAGGGAGATGTTGCCCGAGTCGGTCGAGAAAAGCAGGTCGTTTAGGATATGTAGAAGGGCTGTTTCAGTGCTGTGATGTTTGCGATAGGCAGACTGGAAGGGACTGAGGAGGTTGTTGTCGGCGAGGTGGAGGTTGAGCTGGTTGAGAACAACCTTCTCAAGAATTTTTAACAGGAAAGAGAGATTGGAGACTGGGCGATAGTTTTTTAGTTCGTTTGGGTCGAGGTTGTGTTTTTTTAGCAGAGGACGGACGATGGCGGACTTGAAGATATCGGGGACGGATATTTACTGCGCGATGAGCAAGCCAGCTGTCATCACACAAGCGAAATAACTGCTCGTGAACATCAATAGCATGAGGACATGACGCCTTTACGAGTACAAGTATACGATTAGTGGTATTACGAGTTAGATTTATCAGGAAGTTTTATTTCGAAGATTAAAGTGTAAAGTCCCAAGCTTTTGTCTTCGAAATAATCTCCCTGCTCGGACCCGACACGCAACAAGAACTACCGGCAAATTTTAACTCGTAATAATGATACTGTCTTCAACTGTGAAAATATAAATGCAAGAAGGATCCCCATTGAAGGAACCCTTGCTGGGGACACAACTGTCCATATCTGCGAATTACACCCGTTTACCAGCAAAACGTAGCTTTCGTTTCGATACGGAATTTCGGTTAAAGGTATCATCGTCCAGCTTATCGCATTTCCAGTTTCGTGTGTGTGTGTGTGTGTGTGTGTGTGTGTGTGTGTGTGTGTGTGTGTGTGTGTGTGTGTGTGTGTGTGTGTGTGTGTGTGTGTGCGTGCGTGTGTGCGTCTGTGCGTGCGTGTGTGTGTGTGTGTGTGTGTGTGTGTGTGTGTGTGTGTGTGTGTGTGTGTGTGTGTGTGTGTGAATGTGTGTGTATGTGTGCGTGCGTGAAATATGTACCCGACGCAGTACATAACGTGTGCATGTAACTTTTAGTTGCGAAACACCATCAGTTTTTAATTCTCTTTTATTTATAGACAATACTTTTTAGGATGGGTCGTGGTGGAGCGAATTCAAATGCATGCCCATGACGACATAAGGGGACAAATCTAAATATCTGACAACTAAAGAGACCAGATAAAGTGTGTGTGTGTGTGTGTGTGTGTGTGTGTGTGTGTGTGTGTGTGTGTGTGTGTGTGCGTGCGTGTGTGTGTGTGTGTGTGTGTGTGTGTGTGTGTGTGTGTGTGTGTGTGTGTGTGTGTGTGTGTGTGTGTGTGTGTGTGTGTGTGTGTGTGTGTGTAAACAAGAAAATCTCCAATATTTGAGTATGTAAATGCTCGAAATTTGGGGAAGTGCTTTGTTCAAGTGGTGTCTAGGAGAGCCTCCGAGCATATTACAATTGGGTGTCTCATTGAAGGGTTGAAAGACAGTTTATAGGAAGTCAGTTGTACCACATTAGAGTCCGTACGGCGGCCCGATGGCCTTTTGCTCATTGAGTGTACGTGTCCACTCTGCTCGTTACACTAGCTCCGACACAATCAAGTGCTTACGTGTCGATGACCTCCGTGACGTCCACCTTGTCGCTGTCATACAGCCGGACGTGCGCCTGCTGACACTGGCGGTTGAAGTAACCGACGGAGAAGAGGTGAAAGGTCAGCTCGATCTTATACTGGGGGTCCACGCTGATGGTCCACACGCAGTATGACTCGGGCGGGTAGGCGTGCGGGAAGGCTGTCGACGTGAAGCTGCCCTTAGTGGCCACCATCCGCTGGTCCTTACACACTGTATGTGGCAGACCGTGAGAAGACATCAGTCATAGCAGCACGGACACTGATTCCGGATTTCTACTTTTATATATTACCCCTCTTGTGCATGCAGCATCCGGTACTATAAACAAGCAGTGACACACTGTGAACTGTACTGATGCATTCCATGCAGCATCCGGTACTATAAACAAGCAGTAACACACTGTAAACTGTAGTGGTGCATTGCATGCAGCATCCGGTACTAAAAACTGTACTGGTGCATTGCATGCAGCATCTGGTACTATAAACAAGCAGTAACACACTGTAAACTGTAGTGGTGCATTCCATGCAGCATCCGGTAATATAAACAAGCAGTGACACACTGTAAACTGTACTGGTGCATTGCATGCACAATGGGTTTAGCAGAATCTGTTGCAATGCTGTCATTGTGAATTAATGTACTTATGTCACGTGACAGAGCTCCATATATCACGTGACGGCACTGAGTATACTCACGACAGTACCAACTCCGGAGAAGAACCCAACGGAGCAAAAAAGCACGCTTAGAACAGCCAGTTACAATTCAAAATAGACAAACAAACAAACAGGGGTGCGGGTGTGAAGCTCGTGACAGCCCTACAACATATCCTGCAAAGTATCTTTCTTCCTAGCAATTGGCATGGTTGGCAGACCAGGAAGCGAACCAAATACATTACTGTGATAACAACCTATAGGCCTGATCAGCTTGCGAAAACACCACAACCGTACGTACTCACCCTTTCTGACCGCCTGATACGTGGCTGTGTACCCGGTGCTGTTGGCCTGTGTAATGTTGTCACTGTGAAACCGGATGTACATTGCGCCCTCTGTGGAGGTCAGGGACGGCGGAAGTGAAGTACCACAGTAACGGTCACCAAGTGTAGGGGTCAGAGTGTCGATCCGTCCGTCATACACCTGTACAGAAACGACGACCCGCGTAAAGTTCATTACTGTATGGCAAGTAAGTCACGTTTGAACAGTACATTGCGAGAAAAACCGATTAACAACGATGTTGTTTAACCCATTTAACCCCAAGGGTTCATTTCCGAAATTTGGGAGGTGTCACCTAACGACTATGTACCAGTTGCAGGAGATGGATCGACCATGATAATTAAGTAGTGCCAGATTAGCTTGTAATCTGGCGTTGCCCTTGAATTATCATGGTCAACCCATCTCCTGCTGTGGGCGTTGGGGCTAAATGGGTTAATTTATCACCAACAGAAGACGTTTATCAGCCAACACTGACCTGTAAACAAGCGACTTTGTTTTGATCCCTACGTCACACGACCAATAGCTTTAGCGTAAACCGTACCATGTGACATCGCTACAAAAAAACTTTGTAGTGACTAATGGCGGACTTTTTGTAGCCCGCTGTGTGGCGCGTTATGACGTCATTTTCGACTCATGAGTACCAGCTTTGTTCGACAAAAAGAGAAAAACACACGCGTAACAACGAAGCGTCTTCGCTTTATTCGAAACAACACACTCTAGACTTGTTTTAAAGACGACAGCATCTAGTTTGTTTTTTGTTTATTTTTAAACCGTCGAAATGCACGAGACTAAAAATAGAGCAGGCCTTCCCGTATCAAAAATGGTGCACAAGGTCGCTGTCACACGATCGTCGCTTCAATGCCGAATATTAACTTCTGAACTATATTTTTTAGTGATGGACATTCAGAAAAACACGTACTCACTGTTAAATCGCAATTACACTGACAATATGTAGACAGTGCGACTCGAAAAGCGCTTTTCAAAAGTCAAACTGAAATTGACAAGCTGCCAGCAAGAGCGGTGTTTGCGCATGACCGTGACCCATTACAACTGCAGGGGTTCGGTCCGAACACGTATTTACGTCAACTATAGGAGATGCCGCAGACGTTCGAGGTTTGATCAACGTGTCTAATTTTACGAAATTGTCAGTGGAATGAAAACAAATATGTTATTGGGAGCAGGGGTTTGCTGCACGTACCCTTGGAGGCATTCGGGAGGTCAAAGTAACCAGTGCACCCCTCAGGCCTTCAGCGTACAATGGTTACTTTGACCTCCCAAAGGCCTACACGGGTCCTTGTAGCAAACCCCTGCTACCAATAACTTAGTCAGGAAATAAACTTTATCGTGTGTACTTTATGGACGCTTATTATTGTATCAGAACTTTATTGCCAGTCAGGCTGTTCCCCTGGTTGTTGTCCCAGTAGGAAGCGACTATCAGTTTGATGTCAAAGGTAAAGTCGTGGACTGGAACCTGTGACTTTAACCTCTGAGGTCAACTAGCGAGTACTACTGGAATAACCTGTCCCGTAATTCGATAACTTTGTCTTCAACCGTATATGTAAGAATATGGTCTATAATCTATAAGTACGAAGTACCAACTTCTACATATGACAGCAAAAGATATATGTGACGCAATGCTCAATGCTTTCTAACATCTTTGCTGCAGTTTTCGCGTACTTCGAACTTTCCGTCAAGGTATCGTCTAACATAACTCATTGTAGGCCTACCTCAAGACCGAAATCCCCAAATCTTGCCATTATATTGATACATAATTGTGTCACAGAGACTCTTCATAACATCAGTTTAGCTTGATTTTATGTGAGTCACTGCGACACAGTGGAAACAATGATTTAGTGAATGAAACCATGCCGATACAAGATTGTGTCACAGAGACTCTTCATAACACTTACTACTAACTGTTATGAGAGTCACGTCGACACAATGTTAGCATTTATCTGATATTTTGAGTGGAGGATGATGCCATCCAGTGCTTTATTTTTAATTGTAAACATAGACTTTCAGACATACAGACTTTTATGACGTTTTCGATTGACAAGGTGATTTGCTTTTTCATAAAATTATTATCACAGACTGTTGCATGGCGTCTCATTTATACCACAAATGTGACTTTCTTCGTACGCGGTAACTATTACAAGTACGTATGTTGTTGCACGGACCCAAAGGGACCTATCTTCAAACCTGTGACTGGACTATAACATAGAGCACGGTGGACTTTTATTGCGTTGCTTGACAACCTTGCTTATCCCTGCATTCCGGAGAAAAACTAATCAGTGCGTCTGTGCTGGCTGAATCAATTCAACCCTCGAGTGGGTTCTCAGTCGGCGACACAGCTAATCCAAACAAAGGAGTGAAGGATTGTATTGACCGCCTGTTGTCTACTGTGATTGCGCTAGTCACCGCCAGCAGTCACGTGTGAAGATTGTTTGAGCCTGTGATAGATTGTTTGAACCGTCTACAGCTCTTGACTATTGGAATCCTCTAGTACCAATTGGATACTTAGACACTTTATGTTGTGTAATTACATGCTAGGTGTTTACACGATTTTTTTTTCTTCAGCCCACACATTGTTTCTTGATTTTGATTATTTTTGTATTTGTTGTTATTATTGTTTCTACTTTTGTTCTGCTTGATTATCTATACGTTCCCTTTTAATATGTCAACAGGTAGCAACAGCATTCATCTTTTAAATATCGGTCATCTTAATGTGTATCAACTTTATCAACTTTGTCACAAAATACCAGATATAACTATTCTCCTAAACCAGTCTTCACCATTTCACATTTTAGGATTTACGGAATCTCGTCTAATAGCTAACATTAGTGACCATGCCATAGCTATATACAATCACTCCATTCTCAGGCGAGATGCACCTGCCCCCGGCCATACTGGCCTAGCAGTGTACGTACACAATTCCATCAACAAGTATGTAAAGAGGCGTTGTGATTTAGAATCCCCTAATATAGAGTGCATGTGGTTAGAAGTTAACACGACCAAGTCCTCGCCTGTTCTGATAGGTTTTGTATATAGAAACCCAGCGGCCGCAGCCTCCTGGCAGGACGAGTTTGTATTAATCATGGATGTGGTTCAGGAGTCCAAAGGTGATGTACGTTTTTATCTTGTATACATATCTTGCGAGACTTCAACATAGACTTGCAAACGCAAGGACACACTTCGTGGAGATCCATGTTGAATTTTGTAGGGTTGAAACAGCTTGTCCATTCACCTACTAGAGTTACTTCCACATCCTCAACACTGATAGACCATGTATATACCACAAATGTCAGCGTTGTAAAAAATGTTAGCGTATCTAATACTTCCATTAGTGATCACTTTCCTGTTGGTTTACGTTGTCTTTTAGGTTAGCTAAACAGTCAATCAAAGGACACACTACCATAATATATAGATGTTTTAAAAAATTCGACCAAACTGCTTTTTATATGACCTATCTTTAGTATCATTTTATGATATACAAAACTGCAACAACCTTAACGATGCCCTGTCACGCTGGTACGAGCTGTTTCTCGTTGTTCTGGATAGACACGCGCCTAAGCGCCTCAAACATGTCAAATATCCTGTTATGCCAAAATGGCTCTCTGGTGAGATAAAACAAGCGATGAAAGTAAGAGATGAATTAAAACGAGACAAGAAATTTGCTGAATACAAGAAGCAGCGAAACCATGTCAAATCTCTAGTTCGTAAAGCACAGAGGCAAAATGCAGAACAAGTTATTGCCGACGGCAAAGACATCTGCTCAGTCTGACAAGTATTAAACAATTTCACTAAAGGTAACAGTAAGCGATCGCCTAATATTCCGCCCGATCTTACGGCAGATGCGTTCAACGCTCACTTCATAACTATTGCTCAAACTCTGGCGAAGTGAAATACACCTAACCCTGAAAACTACACTTGCTCTCATCAACTACGTCACCAGAGTCAACAGAGAGCCTGGGGCCCATTTTTAGCACCGCTTATGACTGTCCTAAATGTAGGCAAATCTATTTCCAGTTTAAAGAACAAATCATCTTGCGGTCCAGATAGTATTAGTAGTCAGATTTTAAAACTATCTCTGCCCTACGTCGTCGAATCCCTGACCTTTATTTATAATTTATCGATCAGACATAATGTTTTTTCCAGACGAGCTAAAATAAAAGCCAGGGTAATCCCTCTACCTAAAAGCAAATATTTATGCAACCTAAACGAGTACAGACCCATTTCCATAATTATCCTGTATTTCGAAACCGCTCGAGAAACATATCCATACTCATCTTCTAAACTTTCTGGAGCAAAACCATCTGATAACTGCAGCACAATCAGGATTTCGACCTCTACATTCGTGCCAAACTGCCATCAATCAGTTAATTGATAAATGGCTCTCTGCCATAAATGACAGTAAAGTATCAGGTACAATCTTTCTTGACCTGAAAATAGCTTTTGATCTTGTCAACCACTCTATCCTACTAAAAACACTACCATTCTATCACATTGACTCAAATACTGTCTCCTTTATATCTTTCTATCTCAGGGACAGAACGCAGAAAGTACTGCTAAATGGCAAATATTCCACTGACGGGTTAGTAACTTGCGGTGTTCCACAGGGGTCTATTATAGGGGCCTTATTATTTAATCTATTTAATAATGGTCTGCCACAGTGCATATCTCATTTAGACGCAAGCTGTGATCTGTTCGCAGACGACACGATCATACACACATCTGATAAAGTTATTGCAATCATTAATAAGGAACTCCAACAAAGTCTTGATGACGTAGCAGGCTGGTGCAGTGATAATCACATGATTATTAGTATTCCAAAGACAAAGAGTATGTTAGTTACTACACGTCAGAAACACCAGCATGGCCTACCACCTTTAACACTCTCCTACCACCTTTAACACTCTCTCAAGGACAAACATGAAAAGAGGCCTGTGCGCCTATTGTTTCCATCCTTGAGAAATAAAGTATCATTCATTCATTCATTCATTCATTCATTCATTCATTAGATAGCCAGCCTGTAGAACAAGCATCGCTTATTAGGCGTTATAGTGGACACCCAATTAAGCTGGGAACCGCATACTGACTCTATATGCAAAACAATCTCCAAAAATCTGTTCTTTTTATCAAAACTACGCCAAATAGTTAATACTGATATCCGTAAACTCTTTTTCCATGCGCATATTAAAACGCATTGTGATTACAGTTCTACCGTCTGGGATGGATGCAGCGAAGTTCACATGAAAAAAGTTAATTCCTTGTATCGTCGGGGCATTAAATTAATACTTCCCGGTCCTACTTCGACTGACGAAAAATTCAAATCTCTCACGTTACTAACATTGAATAAACAGTTTGAATTTAATCGCTGTGTTCTACTGCACGAGATCATGCACGAAAAAGCTCCACCCTTTCTAAAAACTCTATTTTCCGACATTAATAGGAAAAACACGAGAAATAGTTCGATCCACCTTCCAAAAGTTAGCCGCCGTGAGATGGCCTTAGTCGCCTGCTCGGCGTTAAACCCAAATAACTAACTAATTAACTCCAAAAGTTAGATTAGACATCTGTAAAACCAGCCTGTCCTTTTCAGGCGCTAAAGCGTGGAATATTTTACATCCACACCTGAAATCAATTTGTAAGATTAGCGTCTTCAAAAATCGCCTCCATAAATATTTACTTCAGGAGTAATAGTATCATCGGCTCCCATATACTACTATTCGTATAGTTAGTGACAATTTTCTTATTACCTAATAATCTTCTACTGTTGCTGCAGATTATTTAATAGTCGACTGTCTGCATTTACATGTCAGGTGCATACCAGTATATATACTAATGGTCAAAACTTAAGGGCCACCCCACTTTTGGTGTCATTGTTTATCGTCGCAAGTACGCTAATAAAATACAATGTTCTTTCGATCCAAATGGGTTAAAAGTTGACCTTAGACAGTCCACTGTACAGGGAACAATAGACAACAATTCATCAATTTCCACGAACGTGTCAAATGCACGAGAAACATCGTTAGTTTTTTTGTGAAAAGCTGTGCGATATTGGCAAGCGTACCAAAGGCAGGCAGGTGGAAAAACTCGGTAAAGTCGTGATGCACGTGCTAAAGGTGTCAGTCGTAAACACTGAGCACTTCTGTTTCGCTACAAATACCGGTACAGTAGGGGCATAATTGTCACTTTCCTAACCATGCCACCACGGCGAAGCCTAACGCCAGTAGATCAAGGACGGGCGCTAGCATGGCTGCAGGATGGAATTTCCGCATGAGAAGTTGGGAGATGTCTTGGGGTGTCCCATTCAGTGATCCAGAGGCTGCTGGCATGATTCCAAGAAACTGGAAGGGCAGAACGGCGACCCTGCTCAGGACGCCCGCGCTTTGCACCAGCAGAAGGGACGACAGAATCCTCTGTGTGGCGGCTCTGCGTGACCGAACTGTCACGTCAACCACTCTGAGACGTCAACTGATGCAAGCTGCAAACGTTAACGTCAGCAGAAGCACAGTCTGCCGACGTCTGCGCGAAATTGGCCTGGCTTCATGCAGAGCAGCAGTGAGAATACCCCTCACTCCAGCTCATCGCAGAGTCCGGGTTGCCTGATGTCGTCAACATGTGAGGTAAAACAGACTCCAGTGGACTCAGGTTCTGTTTACTGATGAGGCACGGTTCATTGTGTCCTTCAACGACGGCAGGGTGAGGGTCTGGAGACGCCAGGGCGAGCGATTTACGGCTGGATGCGCCCAAGAGGTGGATCGCTACGGAGGAGGCTCAGTCATGATCTGGGCAGGCTTCAGCAGGGAAGGCAGGACCCCCCTCCACGCCGTCCGAGGCACCCTGACTAGACTGCGCTATCGGGACGAGATTTGCAGCCCCTCATCCAGCCAGCTCTCCAAGCCATAGGCGACAATGCTGTTCTGCAGGACGACAATGCTCAACCTCATCGCGCCCATGAGAGCAGCGGGGCATCATGAGGATGAAGTGGCCAGCTCGTTCACCTGATCTGGCTTCCATCGAGCACCTCTGGGACGTGCTGGGGCAACGTGCAGTCAGCAACCACCCCCACCTCAAGGTGTCCCCCAGCTGACTCAGTTCCTGCATCAAGAGTGGAAAGCGATCCCTCAACATGTTCTCCGAACCCTGGTGAACTCCATGCGTCTACGCTGCAGTGAATGCTTGGCTGCAAACGGTGGGTACACTCGCTACTGACTGGACCAGTCTTGTGTGACTTTTGAAATGAGGGGTGGGTGAACATTCTAACGTACTGCTGTTGTTACAATTGCTTGATTTACTCAAAGTTAAAATGAAATTGTTACTGAATAAATTAGCAAAGTACTGACTCCAAGTATTGTTACATTATTTGTGTGGTGTTGTCAGTACGTCTGAGATGAAAAGTGGCCCTTAAGCCTTGACCATTAGTATAGCTAGTTTGGAGAAAGACATTGGATGAGTTCGTTAGCCAGCTTTGTGCTCTTTCAACTTCTTCAGTAAAAATTTTTTTTTTTTTTTAGAAAAAAATTAAAACAGTAAAAAACTTTGACATCTGGAGAAAGTCAGAGAGTGGCGGTGACGTAAAAGAAGGAATTCCGTCACCACGCAGACATACTCTAAATATGACGTAATTCTCTCTCTCTCTCTCTCTCTCTCTCTCTCTCTCTCTCTCTCTCTCTCTCTCTCTCTCTCTCTCTCTCTCTCTCTCTCTCTCTCTCTCTCTCTCTCTCTCTCTCTCTCTCTCTCCACTTACACTCAGCCTGACTATCGATAATGACATCGTTAATCAGGTCACGGAACACCGATTACTTGGTGTAATTGTTGATGACCAGATGAAGTGGCAATCACACATAAATGCTGTATGTAAAACTGTTGCTAGAAATGTTTTTATGCTTTCAAAGTTGAAGTACTTTATCGATGTTGATGCTCGCAAGTTATTTTACAATGCACATGTCAAATCCCACATCGATTATGCGTCCACGATATGGGATGGCAGCGGTGACATACACTTGAAGAGGCTTAACTCCCTGCATCGGAGAGCAGCGAAACATATCCTGCCTGATTCAGCCCTAACAACTGATGAAAGACTTGAAAAACTGAAAATGCTACCTCTTAGCAAGCATCACCTCTTAAACAAGGGTGTGGTTATGTATAAAATCTGGAATGAGATTCACCCAGAATATCTTTGTAAGCTCTTTACCAAGGCAAGTTCAGGTTATTCTACTTCAAGACGAAACTTTATTACACCTCGCCCCAGGATAGATCTCTTTAAAACCAGTGTATCTTTCTCAGGCGCATCTTTCTGGAACACACTGCCAACATGTATAACACACGCTAGCTCCCTCTCCTCTTTCAAGGAATGCCTCCTCAAGTACTTGTCTGCTGATACATAATCTACCACAAGTATTCGTATCAAACAAGTGCTTATCGTATAATCAGCGCATGCTGCCGTATGGTTTGTGCATACTAATAATAATCGCCTAATTACATAATTCAACTTTCTATTATAATCTAAATAATTTTTGTTGTCTGAAGTGAATTTTCACTATGATCCAAATGATTCGCTTCGTATATAGGTCAAGTTATCATTAGCGCGTGTTTGTGTGCGCGCGCGAGCGTGCATGTGTCAGTGTGCGCGCGTTGCGTGTACTTTCTATTTTTCGTTTGTTTTTTGTATGACCGAATGAATGAATGAATTTTGTTTAATGTCTCTTCATGTTTAATGTTTCCTAATTTTTCTTTGTGTAATTTGGTACTATTAGTATAACAATTATTATCCTGTGTTTGTAGAGTAGCAACGGCAAGTATGAAAAATGGCACACGTGCTAATTACTTCATCCGTTGAGAAATAAAGTTTCATTTCATTTCATTTTTCATTTCTCTCTCTCTCTCTCTCTCTCTCTCTCTCTCTCTCTCTCTCTCTCTCTCTCTCTCTCTCTCTCTCTCTCTCTCTCTCTCTCTCTCTCTCTCTCTCTCTCTCTCTCTCTCTCTCTCTCTCTCTGCACTTGACTTTCTGGTAATAATCCAATATCTATACCCCTCATTTGTCTTGATAAAATCCGAAATAGTAATTATTGGTTACTCATACGCGGCGCGCATGCGCTTTGCTTATGACTATCTGATAATTATGTAATGTTAGTTGCGTGCACACGGAGAGACGTTAACCGCGTTACATATGGAAGTTTGAACGGTGCCTTTATCTCAGATTACGACTCGACACTTGATTATAGTTTGTGACTATCATCAGACTTTTCCTTTCGGAACATTTCATTTTGCCTTTTTCTGTCGTTAGTGTGTGTGCACGGTCGTGTCTCTTGACAAGATTAGACTTTTGGCCAGTGGTGACTGTTGCAGGCTGTGTTGCTAGTGACATTGTCTACAGGTTTTGGTGTACAAGGCAACAACACTGCACTATCCATATGATAAAGCCACACGTCTTATAGCTTGTGGACTAACGTGATTGTGACTTAATTGTTGAAAAGCGCAACGCGTGACATAGTTTGTGCGCTGTGCCACATCTATATAAGAATCAGAGGTCACTTAAAACCTCTGCACTCAAACCGCTGGGCGAGTGGAAAATAGTCTTTTCCGCTGGCTCTGTGGTATTGATTGTGCAGCCTCGTTGCTTGACATTATCAGCGCAAACTGGACATTATCTAGTTTGCAGTGAAAACGCGCTATTGCTTTAATTTGTTTCTTGCACTGTCAGTTTATCAAATTATTTTGTGTAGTTCTGTTTGACGGTTCACCTTTACCTTTCCGGTTTGCATTGTGTGTATGACTGTGTTTTAGTGTGTGTGTGAGGTTTTTTTGTGTGTGTTGTGAAACAGTTTACATTTTTTGGTGTGTGTTATAGTATTTTATGCCTGTGGTAGCCTCAATGGCGAAAGCGAGGATAAGGGAATGTATCTTACGTGTAGGCCATCTTAACGTGTTTCATCTTTACAATAAGATACCTGACTTAGCTTGTTTTCTTAACAATCCCACACCGTCACCGTTTCACTTGTTTGGCGTCACCGAGACACGCTTGACCTCGAACATCAGTGATGAAGCCATTAGTATCCCTAACTTTTCTGTAATTAGAAGAGATCCTTTCTCCCCAGGCCAAACAGGTATTGCCGTCTACATCCACCCGTCTATTCAACACTTAATCCGTAGACGGCAAGATCTAGAAGCCGCAGATGTTGAGTGCGTGTGGATTGAAGTAAAACGTCCTTTTTTGGCTCCATCATACGTAGGCTTCTTGTACCGTAACCCTGCGGCTGACTTTAGTTGGTACGACGACTTCACCTGTAACTTAGATAAAGTCTATAAAGTAAACTCCGACATCGTTCTAATGGGTGATTTCAATATCAATTTACTGAAACCCCACACCGCACGGGAAACAACATCTTCCTTATTTGGGCTGGTACAGCTGGTGCAGTCACCCACTAGGATTACTGCTGCAGCGTCCACTCTCATAGACCATATTTATACCAATAACCCTAAATCTGTGACTGACGTTTCTGTTCCCGACTTGAGCATTAGCGATCATTCCCCTGTAGTGTGTAACTGGCCTGCGCAAATTCCAAAGACTAAAAGGAAAGGTCATATCACCGTAACAGATCGCTCTTTTAAACATTTTAAGCAAGACGCATTTTTACATGATGTTAGTAATGCATGCTTTGACTCAGTAACCGAGTCCAACGACCCAGAGGTTGCTCTATCTGCATGGTACATTTTCCTTGGGGTACTCAACAAACACGCACCCCTCAGGGAGAGGCGTGTCAAAAGCGCGGTACTACCCCCGAGGATTACAAAAGAACTGATGCAGGCCATAGAGCTTAGGAACACCCTCAAAAGAGAAAAGAAGTTTGACGAGTTTAAAAAGCAGCGTAATCGCGTCAAGCACATGTTACGCGAAGCGAGAAAAGCCTTTGTAATAAATACTATTAGGAACAACAAAGACGGGTCAGCTATTTGGCGCGTCCTGAATTCCATTCCCCGAGGCTCTAGTGCATCCACGGTAATCCCTAGTGATCTATCCGCTAACATGTTTAATAATCACTTCCTATCTGTTGCTGAAGTTTTCTCAACACAAGAAAATGTCAATGATAAGTGTTTCGATATTTTAATTAACTACTGCAATCAGAAAACTGTGACTCCTTTTAGCATTCCATCGATTGCAATACATGAAGTAGGTAAATTCATAAGTAGTCTCGCGAACAAGAAGTCAACAGGCCCTGATGACATAAATCCTAACGTGCTGAAACTATCTCTACCTTACATTGGTGAATCGCTGACATACATATACAACCTATGTCTCCATCAGTGTGTATTTCCTACACAGCTTAAACTTGCAAAAGTAATTCCACTACCGAAATCCAAGGACAGGGGAAATCTGAATAATTATTGACCGATTTCGTTACTGTCCGTGTTAAACAAACCTCTGGAGCGACATGTACACAAACACTTGTCTCAGTATTTAGAGACAAATAATATGCTTCATCCCTTCCAGTCTGGGTTTCGTCCGAAGTATTCCTGTCATACAGCGCTAAGCAGACTTGCAGATAAGTGGTTATCTAACGTAAACGATTCTCAACTGATGGGTGTTATTTACCTTGACTTTAAGAAGGCGTTTGACCTGGTTAACCACGACACTCTGATAAGCAAACTTAGTCATTATTTAAAAAACGTCTCAGCAGTTTCCTTCTTTAGTTCATATCTAAAGGGAAGAAAGCAAAAGGTTGTAGTTAATGGATCACACTCTGAAGTGAAGGAGGTTAAGTTTGCAGTACCTCAAGGGTCAGTTTTAGGGCCTCTTCTATTTTGTTTATACATCAACGATCTGCCTCTTCACCTAACGTCCGAATCTGTCGAATGTGACTTGTTTGCTGACGATACTTCAATCCACACGGCAAATAAAAACCTTAATGTGGTTGCAGAAAACCTACAACAGAACCTTGATGAGGTGTCCGCCTGGTGTGAACGTAACTCAGTGAGTATCCATCCAGCAAAAACTAAGTCAATGGTAATTGCGACACGCCAAAAACATCAACTAAGCCCCCTTTCACTTGATTTGTCCTTCGAAGGCAATTCTATTGAGCAAGTGTCTGAACACCGCCTCCTTGGAATTATCATAGATGATCAGCTCAAATGGCAGGCACACACACATAAAGTGTGTAAAACTGTTTCAAGAAACATTTTCATGCTGTCCAAACTGAAGCACTTCACTGATTTTGAAACAGAAAATTTTTATTTTATTATGCACATATTCAGTCCCACATTCATTATGCTTCAACGGTGTGCGATGGCTGCAGAGATGCACATTTAAAAAAGACTGAACTCCTTACACAGACGAGCGGCGAAATTAATTTTACCTGATCCTACTTTGACAACGGATGATAAGATTCACAAAGCGGGACTTCTTTCTATCAAGAATCAGTTCGCATTCAACAAAGGTGTTCTCCTTTTCAAGATTCGGAATGACAACACTCCGGAATATCTAACCCAGCTGCTAGTCCGGTCACAGTCCCGCTATGGCGATACAAAAAGCCTGTATGTAAGTACCCAAAACCAGAATAGACTTATTTAAAACCAGTCTAGCATTCTCGGGGGCGATTTTGGGGAATTCGCTTCCATGCCACATGAAGACCACTCCAACGGTATCATGTTTCAAGAAAAGTCTTTTTAAACATTTATCTTCGCAGTCATAACTATCTGCAAGCTGTGCTTTCTATACGTAGATATTATTGTTAGTAATGTACCCATTCTACTGCCGTGTATGTATAGTGCTGCTGTGTTGTTGCTTTTTTTTCTTCTTCTTCCTTACCATTGCTCCCCCTCCCCCCAACACGCCCGTAGGCATTGGTCCTATACATGTATTAATGTAATGTAATTGTTGTATTTGTAGATGTAGCAACGCCAGATTTGAAAAAATGGCATTGCCTCTGGCATTGTTAATATCTTTACCGTTGTAAAATAAAGATTCATTGATTCATTGATTCTCTCTCTCTCTCTCTCTCTCTCTCTCTCTCTCTCTCTCTCTCTCTCTCTCTCTCTCTCTCTCTCTCTCTCTCTCTCTCTCTCTCTCTCTCTCTCTCTTCCAACCATATTCTTAAAAGAAGCAAAGGTAATCCCAATCCCTAAATCTAAAGATCTTGAAGATATGAATAATTATCGTCCGATCTCCCTTCTGTCAGCTTTGTCAAAACCCCTTGAAAAACACATTCAAAAACATCTCCTTGACTTTCTGGAAAAAAGGTAAATTACTTAATATTCACCAGTCTGTTTTTAGACCGAAACATTCTTGTCAGTCAGCACTGACACATATTGTAGACAGCTGGCTGGAATCAATCAATAAAAGCCTGATGCCAGGAGCAGTTTTCTTAGACCTTAAAAAGGCGTTTGACCTTGTGGACCCTGACATTCTCCTAAATAAGCTAACAGTTTATCACTTGAGCGCAACCGCCATAGCATTCTTCCGATCATATCTCGAAGACAGAAAACAAATGGTGTACGCCCATGGAAGATACTCTAAGCAAGGAAATGTAAAATACGGCGTCCCCCAGGGATCTATTTTGGGACCTCTTTTATTCATACTATTTATCAATGATCTACCGTTGCATACCACTAACTCTGACGTTAATTGTAATCTATTTGCTGACGATACGAGTCTTCATGTTTCTGGTTTTTAAAAAAAACGACGGACATTAGCCATAGTTTACAATGCAGTCTCAATGAGGTATCTGACTGGTGTAGACAGAACCATATGGTTCTTCACCCAGCTAAAACAAAGAGTATCTTAATCGCCACGCGACAAAAACATCAACGCCGACTACAGCCATTACAATTACAATTAAACGCTGAACCTGTTGAACAAGTCACTGAGCGTAAATTCTTAGGAATACATGTTGATGAACAAACTGTGCTGGGAGACCCATATAAATGCTGTTTGTAAAACCATTGCTAAAAACACTTTCTTATTGTCCCAGCTTAGACATGTAACGGATACAAATACCCGTAAATTGTTTTTTCATGCTCATATAAAGTCCCACGTTGATTATGTCTCCACAGTGTGGGACGGCTGCAGTGATGTCCACATAAAGAGGTTAAACTCCATATACAAAAGAGCTGTAAAAATGATAGATAGACGCCCTATCCCTACCACAGACAAATTTAGACATTTAAACATTCTCGGTCTGCGTCAACAACTTACTTTAAATAAATGCGTCTTTATGCATAAGATACTGAATAATATGATGATATGATGATGATAGAATTTTATTGCCATATGTAACAATACATTAGGAAATCGTTGCGGTGCCGCGCAACATAAAAGGAAGAACATTAAACACATCAAAATATAATTAAGCTACTCAAGTGCACACACACACACACACACACACACACACACACACACACACACACACACACACACACCGTATGCCTTAGTAACTATTGTGGTCTAAACATAAAGGCAATAAACACGATTTCACAGTAACACAAATTACATAGGACATGTAATATAAAACTGAACACATCACTTGCATCATAGACACAGCAGTGCAGTTAGCCGCCTATTTCCAGGCTTACACATTAGTTTAGCCAGCCACCTGCTGCTGTGGTATGCAGTCACTTCCCGCTGTCAGCAGGCTATTTAGGTCACTGTCGGCATCAACTATACCTTCTATAATCTATGTTGCGGGACTAATGATGTGTGTGTTGTGCCTGTGTGTAATGTTCTCTAACACTGCTTCCTCAGTTATCTACATACCCTGAGGGATGTTTGACAGCATATACACTTAGTAGTAGGATGTTGGAAGAGCATTCTCTTCTAGTCAGTATGACTAGACGCGCGCTAATGCCGATTAATTGCCACCAATGGCTCATCTTGTACTCGAGTCAGTTTCACCCGACGGGCCGCTCCGTAACTAAAAGTGTGTTCTGCACAGCTGTATAGATGAAGTATTGTGCTGATAGCTGGGCAATACTATATATATATATATATATATATATATATATATATATATATATATATATATATATATAATATATATATATATATATATATATATATATATATATATATATATATATGGGACGGATGGGTGAGTTTTGGCGTTTGTTTGCATCATTAAAAGCCTGGACAGCAGTTGGGTAAAAACTGTTTTTAAAACGACTCGTGCGTGTTCCGATCACTCTGTAACGGCACCCTGATGGCAACATCTCAAACAACTCATGGGCTGGGTGGGAAACATCTCGGAGGATGGATCTAGCCTTTTTAGCATTCTTTCGTGGAAGAGGGACTCTAACGAGGGCAAATCGATACCTATGATTTTCGATGCAGTGTTTACTACTCTGTTCAATTTGGATCGCTCTTTCTGTGTGGTGCTGCCAAACCAAACGGTCAGGGAGAAGGTCAAAAGACTTTTAATAACTGCCCGGTAGAAGTTGGTCAAAATTTGTCTGCTGACGCCAAACGTTTTAAGACGTCTGGGAAAATACAGTCTTTGCTGTGATTTTTTTCACTAAAGAATCAACGTTTTTCTCCCATTTAAGATCGTTTGAGATGTGGGTGCCGAGAAACCTGAAACAATCAACAATTTCAACATGACTACCATGAATAGTAAGGGGAACAATGTCACTTTTGATTTTCCTGAAATCCATGACCATCTCTTTCGTTTTGGGCACATTCAGGTCAAGGTTATTGTCAGAACATCAGCCAACAAGTTCATCTACTCTCTCTCTGTATGTTGTTTCATTGTTGTTTAAAATAAAACCTTCAACAGTGGTGTCGTCAGCAAATTTAACTGTAAGGGAGTTATCATCCGTTGATGTACAATCATGGGTAAAAAGAGAGTATAACATAGGGGACAAAACACAACCTTGGGGTGAACCCGTGCTCAGTGTGACGGGCTTAGAAACGCGACTACATGAACCAGACCAGTGGTTACATCCACCTGACTGTCGACGCCCTGTGTCTGAATGCTGACTGCACGGACCAACTCTGACTACCTGAGGTCTACCTGACAAAAAATCGTTGATCCACTGGCATAGTGAACTGTCAAAACCTAGCTGGATCAGTTTCTCATAGAGCTTGGGTGACACAATAGTATTGAATGCGGAGCTGTAGTCCACAAATAACACCCTAACATACGTGTGGGCCTTCTCAAGATGTTCCAGTGCCCGATGCAGACCCAGGGATACGGCATCTTCCACTGACCGATTCGCCCGATAGGCAAACTGGTAGGGATCTAAGGTGGGTGGGATAACAGTTTTAATGTGTTGCAGAACCAGACGCTCAAACGTTTTCATAATGACAGACGTAAGGGCAACAGGCCTGTAATCGTTAAAGGAGGAAACTGTGGACGTTTTCGGGACCGGAATGATAACAGATTTTTTGAAGCATAGTGGAACTTTACAGATTCTGAGGGACCATTTAAAGATGTCTGTGAAAACGTTTGAGAGCTGGCTAGCACAGTAACGGAGCAGGCTGGGCGAAATTTCATCCGGGCCTGCAGCTTTGCGGACATTCAACCTCTCAAGCATTTGCTTGACATCGTGTTTATAGACAACAAAAGGCTGAGTGTCCTCGTCACTGAGTGTATGCAGCACAGGGGGGTGGTCATTTTGCTTGTCAAATCTGCTGTAGAACACGTTCAGTTTGTCTGGTAGTGTGGGGTCTTGTGTGTCTGCTGGTTTAGATGCTTGCTTGTAGTTGGTAATTGTCTGTAAGCCTTGCCATAAGTCACGTGAGCTGTTTGTGGGCAGATTATTTTCAAGCTTACTACGGTAGTTCTGCTTAGCAGCTTTAATGCTTCGCTGTAAATCATATTTTGCCTTTTTGTATTGTTGTTTGTCACCTGATAAAACTGCATCGTCTTTAGCTTTCACTTTTTGTTTGATGGCACCATGAAACCAGGGCTTGTCATTCGGGTATTGCACGATAGTTTTGGTTGGAATACACTGGTTCTCACAAAATTTGATGTAATCTGTCACGGTCTCTGTGTATAAGTCAATGTCCGAAGCTGCATCTCTGAACACGCCCCAGACCGTAGCCTCAAAACAGCCGCGAAGTGTCTCAGCCGCAGCATCCGTCCATTTGCGCACCGTGCGCTTGACGGGCTTTTCACGCTTGATTTGTTGCTTGTAGGACGGAATTAGGTAGATCATGTTATGATCAGAGTTGCCAAGAGGTGCGCGTGCGACTGAATGGAAAGCGTTCTTGATAGTTGAATAACAGTGATCGAGAATATTGTCACCTCTCGTAGCGCATGTCACTTGTTGAACGTATTTTGGCAGTTCTTTCCGTAGGTTGGCTTTGTTGAAATCACCAGCGACAAGTGAAACGCAGTCTGGATTTGAATTTTCATGTTCAGTAACAATGTCAGAAAGCTGACTAATGGCAGTGGCTGTGTTGGCTTGAGGAGGAATATACACAGCGGTAAGGATGACAGACGAAAACTCCATGGGCAGGTAAAAAGGCCGGCACTTTATTGTAAGAGTTTCTAGGTCAGGGGAACAGAACTGGGTCAGTACTTTGGTGTCTGTGCACGACTGGTTATTCACGAGAAAGCACACCCCGCCCCCTTTGCCCTTGCTGGATAAAGTAGGACAGCGATCAGACCTGAAGATAGTGAAGCCAGTGGGTGATACAGCAGAGTCAGGCGTAGATATATCTAACCAAGTTTCAGAGAAACAGAACACACAAGTCTTTGAATTCGCGTTTCGTCTCCAGCAGGCATAGAAGTGCATCAGACTTGTTACGAAGCGATCGCACATTTGCTACGATCATGCTTGGCAATGCGGGTCTATGTTTGCGCCGACGTAGTCTCACAAGTGCGCCACCACGACTACCACGTTTACGCACGTACTTTGATGGTACAAAAATGTCGTTGGCGCAGTCAAACATGTTGAATTTTGGTGTAAAATGTGCTCCAAACTCACCCAGAGTCTCGCGAAACAGTAGCAGCATCTCTCTGTCATACTGTAGACGAGTCGACGAGGAACGAATCACACAGAAGACGGACAACAGCAACAAAACAAACACAGAGCGCAGCACCATGTCGCCATATGTCGGCGCCATTTTGTATATATGACACCCCAGTATCTAATCGCTAAATTTATATCTCACCAAGAACGTGAACGGACCTCAAGAAACAATACCTTACCCTTACCACTGCCAAGAATCGACCTTTTTAAAACTAGTATATCATTCTCTGGTTTGTTTGCTTGGAATTCAATCCCTGCACATTTGAAAACTATTACCTCACCAGGAAGTTTTGAAACAAAACTGTATGATTACCTGATGAGTCAAACCTAGTACTTCTCATGTACTGTAATATTTCCTTACCTCATGTATTTCATAAGATGGTTTGTGTGTGTGTGTGTGTGTGTGTGTGTGTGTGTGTGTGTGTGTGTGTGTGTGTGTGTGTGTGTGTGTGTGTGTGTGTGTGTGTGTGTGTGTGTGTGTGTGTGCTCGTGTTTGTTTGTGTGTGTGGGTGTATGTGTGAGCGGCGCGCGCGCGTGCGTGCGTGTGTGCATGTGTGTGTGATGAGTGTTATTATTTTGTCTGTAGATAATGATGCTATTGGGTTTTGTATGTAAATATATTTTATAGTTTTCCCTTCTTTACGCTGTAGATGTTAGCAACGGCAAGTTTGTAAAATAACGATTTATTTTCTGTCAAAACGTTTTACCGTTGAAAAATAAAGTTTCATCATCATCATCATCATCATCTCTCTCTCTCTCTCTCTCTCTCTCTCTCTCTCTCTCTCTCTCTCTCTCTCTCTCTCTCTCTCTCTCTCTCTCTCTCTCTCTCTCTCTCTCTCTCTCGCTCACATATGTGTGCATCTCCAAGAGACAAAGATCTTCATGTGAACATCTATGCCTCTTGAGGATGCTTGGAGCGCGCATGCAAGCACGCGCACGCACGCACACGCACACGCATACACACATCGACGCGCTTTCAGAAGAGCATGCAGGTGTACTTAGTACAGCAAGTAAAGTCAACCTGATTTCACACAAATTATAGCAAGACTGAAATTGTACCGTGGAAATTCTAGTTTTGTCACCATTTTCCCAAGTCTTGAAGCGAAAGCGAAACTCATATCACGTGAAATATAATATTACGTAAAAACAAAAATTTCGTCATGACAAATGACGTTTGACAAACCAGTGATGCGTATGCACTGCGCGCACCCCCTTATAGAGTTCACTATGACGCATTGGCACATCTGTGAGGCTTTTTCAAAAGGAGATATTTCAACATGAGTATCAAGTCAAAAACAAAAGAGGGAGACCCTTGACAGCGAAGACAGCTCTCATATAGAAGGGACTTTGTGGGTTATGGTTCAACCCATCTTGTTAAAAAAAAAATTGTTAGCTGCGTTTTTGTGCCTATGGATTACTATTGAATGAAAGGATAGGGGGGGGGGGGGGGGACATTCCTTTAAAATTGTGATGAAAAATTGGCGTGGTTTTTTGTTGTTGTTGTTCTGGGGATTTGCGATTGCAGTTTTTCATGCACGTGATACGTGAAAAAAGAGGTCATCGAGGTACGTGAAAGCCCAAATACGGTTTTCGTGATCGCCGAAAACGCCAAGGTTATTTCGCGAAACATGAAAGTCTGTTTTTAGCTAGAATTTAAATTGTAGTCTGAATCCTTATCAACACCCACCCACCCATCCACCCCCCCCCCACCCCCACCCCCCCTCCCCCCCCTCCACCACACCCCCTCCCATTCGTTTGATTTTCCGGTCAGTTGAGGAAAGCTATGACTGAACGCTGTGTACCAGCATCAACCGCCTCTTCTCCCCCACCCACCCACCCTCCTCCCACCCCCTCCCCTCCCCTCCGACCGACATTGAGTGGAGTTTTGGACCAGTGAAAGACGTTACAAAAGTGATACTTCTCTCGTCATCGTCTCTTTCCTCGTGAAACGTGAATGCTATTTTTATATACGTGACTCGTGAATCGCAAAATAAATCGTAGCAAATCTGTCATGGTACCCCAACCCCACACCTATCGATGAAAGGGATGGCGTTGTTCGTACTGACTCGAGAAACGTAATTGGCCAAAGAACGTTTCGGTTCGGCCAGTGACAACTCAGCTTACTGTAGAACGCTGAGTCTTGCACACCGTAATGCTTACATACTGCCGGCACAGTTCCAGCTGACACTGCATGTTTTTTAGAGTGTTGTTAAAGACCACGACGTATCTCAGCCACAAGTTGACATGGCCACAACAATACCGCCGGCTTCCTACCACTAGCACTAACGCTACTCTGTAGGGACAACACCCACCTGTACATAATCCTGACACACGCCGTGCACAGGGGGGTCCAGGCGGAACTGGGTGAAGTTCAGCATGATCACGTGCCACTCCGGGTTATTGTAGTAAATTACTTCTATTAAGGTACCGCAATGCAGGCCTGGTGGGTACACACTGCCGTACCCAGGTGATGACAATGAGGTGACGTACGTTGACGTGTAGAACGTTTCTTCCGGACACTCTGCCCATGCAAATATACATGTACGGGCACAGGCGTATCCAGGCACACATTGTGTACTCATTTTTTTCGCAACGTTTCATATAACGTCTCTTTACAAACGTCGCGCTGAATTTGTGCGTACACTCTCCTCTTTCAACAGTTCTAGCACTCTAACGCCACCACACACGCCACCCCCAGCTGACTGTCGTAACGTATTTGTGGTATGTGAGTCATTGTCAAAAGCGTGCACATACGTGGGTGAGTTGTGAGTTCGCGCTTAAGTTGTAATTATAATAAGATGAGCGCATTATAAATACCGTAATTATTATTTATTATTATTTAATTATTATTATTATTACATACACACACACGCACGCACGCACGCACATACACACAAACACACACACACACACACACACACACACACACACACACGCACGCACGCACGCACACCTGTTATCCAGGACGCATTAAACCTGTTGTTGTTGTTGACACTCCCGTAGGTGCTGGTGGAGACTAGGCGGATGTACATCACGTGACTCTGTGACCTGACGGGTTGTGGGACGCCGGAACCACAGGGTTGGCCCAAATTTGAGCCGCCTGCGTTCGTGTCTCTGATCTAAGGAAAAGTTAGTAAATACTGTTATGATAATTATTTCAACTCCATACTGTTTACATTGTGAACAATAAAAGGACAGGACGTAAATAAATGGACAATGAAAACGTACAGACATACCGACTGACTGACAGACAGACGAAAACCAGAGACAGATTAACCTCCAGTCTGTTGTCACTGCAGCGCGAAGTGAAGTCAGTGAAGGTAAGGACAATAACTTTGGGCGGGGTGGTGGTGATGTACCAGATGTAGTCGGTGTCGTTGGTGTACATGGCAGGGTACCCAGGCGACTCCACCGTACCCGTGTCACCTGTCAGGTTTCTCACAATCGGGTCTGCAGCCAAAACCAACCAATTACTCAGTCCACCCTTGCTGTCTCTTACGCTTCTGTTCGCAAATACGTATGCATGAACGTCAGCGATAAACAATTTACACGGTATTAAACTTAACTCCTACGAGACGAGCCGCCTCCGGATACGCGGCATAAGCCGCGTATCCGGAGGCGGCATGTCTCGAATGAGTTAATTAAAACAATGTGAACAGTAAAATGTAAGAATGCGGCATTTTCTAAATCATAAAATTGAGCTACATGAGAGGCTAACAAAATACCACATTGTCCACATAATTCAGATGAATGACAAGCGAGTCTTTGTTCAATACTTACCTGGTTCAACTCCATAGAAATAGATCCTGAACCCTGTGGCGGACGTGCTTGTGGTCCCGTCCGAGCGGAATCTGATCATGACAACACTGTTATTATACGCGAGCTGTGAGGGCGGTCTGTTTGACTGACAGTAGGGCCCGCCCAACACCGGCGCTGTCTCGTTCTCTCCGCCATACACCTATACACATGGAAACACGTGTTAGGTTAAAGTGTAGCGAATGGCAATTTTATGCGTTTACCCCTGTCTAACAATTTGTTAGCGCTTCCACAAAATTCGGTTTACCCCAGTACGTGACGACTGAACCTATAAGTTGTATTATGTATAAGAATTCGGCCTTGAACGCCACGCACACTCAGACACTCGCACCGCGCAGTACGGCACCGATTTGCAAGTACACGCGTCGTCATGCGTGTCATAGACTTAAAACAGTGTTAGTTGCTTTTGTTTACATTAGTTTTACTTTGTTTCTGTAACCATCTCTTGCTAAGACTGGCTGGCACCGCTTGATTTTCGTAATTATGAGAAAAATGTCAGAGCGCCTGGAGACTTCCAAGACTGAAGACTTTTTTTACCGGCTCCTCCCCCAGGGGGGTCGCGAAGTTCCACCCTGCCAGGGCTAGGGCTGGCCATACCAGGGCCAACGGGGCCAACGAGGCCGTAGTGCACAGTGTTAGACTAGTAATGTAGCTGGAATTCTGTAATTAGTTCAGTGTGGTTTTACGAGGTTCCGGATTTTGTGTAGTGCATTGAAGATTTCTCCCCGCAGTTTTTGATACGAAGTAAGTAATACGCTTTGCTCATTTGCATATTTGATTCTGGATGGTCTGTGAGAGACATTTTCGGGCCGCTTCATACAGGTAGACATTCATTTGTTGCCCGGTTCACAATTTACAGCAGCGATGACAGCCCGTTAGTCTTGAACAGTAATGTTCGGATGTTTTTTATGCATCGTACGGGAATTTGTAGTGTAGCTCAGTAGAGAGTAATGTAGTTGTAGGTGTGTGCCTCCGCCAGCCATCTTTATACCAACTAAGAATATATCTTTCTTCGAATCCGTGCTTTGATTATATAACTCTTACTTTGATGATGTTGTAAAGATTGTTCACTTTGATTATGCTCATCTTTCTTGAATAATCTTGAATTCTAACCTCACTCTCAGTTATTGATAGCGAGAGAAAGATTGTGTGTCTGTTAATAACAGTGCCTGTTTGTGAATCGATGCGTGCAGGTTTATCCAAGTGTGTGAGATGTGGGTGTGTGAATGAAAGCTCCGGTGCAGCATCCCGCGACCTCAACAGGTGGTATCTTAATATTTTAAAAGTTACGGAAACTTTAGCACTCTCTGCAGCATTTTATTTTTCACAGACACTGGTAAATCAAAGTTTACAAATATGTTCTAAATGTAACGTTCTTTGATTTGAAACCCCTAGAGCCGGCGTTACAAAAACAACAAGCAAATCATCTGCCCAAACATCCATACAACACTACACTTCATTTCCATTGCAGGCTGAGAGTACAACCGCGCGCCGCGTGTGAGGTTTATCTTTCAAAAAGTGAATCGCAAAAACACTAATCATGTAATTGATTCGAAATGCATATATACATGTACTAGTCATGTTAACTTTAAGCTTAATACGCACGAACACGAATCAACTCCTTATGGCTTTAATAAAAGAACTTACTTAAGGGGCGCACCCGACCGTTTTTAAAGCTTAATAATAATAATAATAATAATAATAATAATAATAATAATAATAATAATAATAAGCGCATTAAATAGGCGCTTTATCCCAATTGAAAATCGGCTCAAAGCGCCGCCGCGAACTGAACCCAACAAGCACGCTCACGTGAATCACACGCATTCACTCACACACTGTACATAAACACAGAACATTCACGTGGTGCTAAGGGCAAGCTCAAGCGAGCTACTGTAGTTTTTGGAAATTCAAAATCGTTTATATTTGAAATTTGATTAAGTGGGCTGAAACTGATACCAAAGTGGAGGGGGAGGAAGAGCCGGAGTACCCGGAGAAAGAACCCCCGACAGTCCGTCCGAATTAACGGTGACACTTAGTAAGAGGAGAAAAATCCGACGCCGGAACCCCTAGTCGAACCACGCACCTTTAGCATTGGTGGCAGGCGCCTTAACCACTGCACCACGGACCGCTTTTACTGGGATTCATTATACATACCCACTTAGTCAGTGACTCATCAAATGCTTTCTTTCGTTCGTTCAAAGCGAAAAGAGGCCCACCGGAATCTTTCCTAGGATCCCAGGAAAGATTGCTTGTGATAGGCGATAGTAGCTGACGTCATAACCATTCTATGACCTTAGGTCATCTGCATAATTATAACCAATCAGAGACAGGTTTGCGGACACACCAGCGAAGAAAAAAAGAAAGTATCACCGAGTAGCGCCGACATTGACAGACTCGGTAATTGCGAAGAGAAGAAAGAGGAAGAGAGACAGGATACCCCTAAGTAGAACGGACATCGGACAAGGGAATAGGGACATGTGGCAACGCGTAAAGCATAGATCTACTTTGGTCAATGCACAAAACAAGATAGGATAGGAAAGAGGGATGGACGGGGGGGGGGGGGGGGGGGCGCTAATAAAGTGACTGGAAGCAATGCATACGGAAGCCCCCCCCCCCTCCCAAGGGGGGCGTATCACATATCCCACTGTTTCAGCCCCTTGGTACATGGAAATTTAAATTTAGGTCCCCCAAGGGGGTCCAGATATTTAGCCGTTGTGGACAGCTGTTTCGGTCTTGGCGACCTCGTCTGGAACAGGATATGTGGATATATAAAGCTCGGCTGGAACAGTGGGATATATGATACGCCCCCCTTCGGGGGGGGGGGGGGGGGGGCTTCCATATGCATTGCTTCCAGTCACTATCTTAGCGCCCTCCGCCTCCCCTTTCCTATCTTTTTTGTGCTTTGACCAAAGTAGATCTGTGATCATTGGTCGATCATGCACACTGCTCTCCCCTAACAGTGCTTTTACCTACATTACTTTGTAATCTTCCTAAATTATTTAGACTGGCAGTCTCCCCTTTTCTTTTCATTTATTACTACAATATCGACTGAAACCCTTCCCACGCCCCCCCCCCCCCCCCCCCCCCCCCTTTTAGTAGATTCTATCTTAAGCATGATTAAACGAACTTTAGTTCGCAAACTCTGACGATCTAGGGTTTACGATCGCGGGCGAACCAGGTTGGTTCTTAATTGGACGATCTAAAGATACGGCGAGCCTAGTTCGAAGTAGTTCACGAACCTCGGCAAATTCGCTGTCGGAAAACGTTCGCTCAACGTGTTGAGCAAACCAAGGCGAACCTTTTCTCTGATTGGTCAAAACTTTTACCCTCTTCTGCGTTAGAGATAGAAGAAGATAGTCACCGATACAAACAAATATGGCGGACGGCGATATTTCACTCGTGCGAAGAACAAAACCTATTTTTATTGATTTGTGGGAGGCGCAACGCTGTTTGTGGGGTCGCTACTGCAAGGAGTACAAAAACAAACATCGTTCAAATCGCGAAGCGGCATAGCGGCAGCCATTTTGAACACCTTCGCAGACAGTAAGTACGCCGAATCAAGCACTTCAGTTAAGAAAGAGAACCATGGCAAACCTGGTTTGCTGAAGTTCGCCTAGGTTCGTTCAACCTCAATTAAGAAATAAACCAAAAGGTCGCAGATCTTCTTCGATCTAGGTTTGCCGATCAAAAGTTCGTCCAATTAAGAACAGCTCTTAGGGTGCATGGAAATTTAGCTCTATGTGGAGGCATGGAATGTATGCCCCTGCAGACACCACAGTAAAATGTGGCTGTCTTTGCAGGTAGGCAAAAGTTCCTGCCTTCCACCAGTATGCCGAATGGTGTGCTGACGAGGTCGCCAAGACCGAAACAGCTGTCCACACCGACTAAATATCTGGACCCCCTTAGGGGACCTAGATTTAAATTTTCATGCACAAAGGGGCTGGAACAGTGGGATATGTGATACGCCCCCCTTCGGGGGGAGGGTGGGGGGGGGGGGGGGGCTTCCATAATTATGCATTGCTTCCAGTCACTTTCTTAGCGCCCCCCCCCCCCCCCTCCTCTTTCTTATATTTTTTTTTTTTGTGTGTGTTCTGTCCAAAGTAGGTCTATGATCATTGGTAGATCATGCACACTTCTCTCCCCTGACAGTGTTTTTACCTATATTACTTTGTAATCTTTCGTTTTAGAAACAGTTTTTATCCTAGTGTTGTCCGAGCCCTTTCAGTGTTATAAGCGTGCGATGGTGTGCTCTGTGGGCCGATCATAGAGTTTCATTGCCGAGGACTGATGTTTGCGTGAATGACTGAGTGAGTGTGCGTATGTGTATGGAATCGTGTGGCCGGCCTACAGAGCACATCGCCCATCCCTTGTGCTCTCCCTTTGGCTGTTGGTGGTGCTTTTGGTCGAGTTGACTCCATGAGTCTCCTCCCCCGGCAGGGTGCGCCCCCCAACGGTTGAGAGTATAGTGTATGTCAGTATTAAGCCTATTCTTATGATATATATTAACCAGTTTTACACCTGAGTGTGATCCTTAAATAGTAACATAGTGACATATTTACTCTAAGATCTAATGAGTGTTTTCATATTAATGATATACCTTTAAATAACTTAAACTTCCTAGATTAATATGTGCGCGTGTTGTTTGTGTGTGGTAGATGAGCGTGGGTATGTCAGTGTGTACGCATCGGTTTGTGATATTATTTGTCTAGTTTTAAAGTTTTTACAGTGAGTGTAGGGCATTGGATTTGTGTGATAGAATATTAGTTATTTTTACTGTTGACTGTGATGTTTGTCATTGTAACGACACCAACACACATTCCTATGCATAATGTTTTTTTTAAAGCAAATGGCAATAAACAGTATCTATCTATCTAACGACATTTACCAGGGACACTAGAAGACCTCTGTTACGTATGCATCTTCACACGAGTTGAAAAAACGAAGAGTAGAAAAGTCTCCGTTGCGGCAAGACAACACTTTTCAGGAAAGTTTAGCAGTCAACGCCCACTAAAACGTAGACCGCTTTAATGCCTAATTGCGTTATACATCTGGTGTTTTCTTTTTGAGTTTTCGTTACTATCGTTATATGTTCACAACCAAACACGTGACAATTGTAAGGAACTGAGGAGAATAACCACAAAATGAGTCAGTCGGTCCGTGTTACGTGTATTTTTCTTTGTTGATCGTCACTAATGGTACAGAAATAAGAAGTGTACTCATCTCTGTAATATCAGTTTGGACAGAAGGTATGTCCGGCTTAGGGGAAATAGGTTATTCTTATTCGCATGTAGTGAATTCATTGAACTTTAAGTTCTGAAAGTTGTTCATTTGTGTGTAAATTAACTCCTTCTGTCGTGGATTTAAGAAAAGTGCCACAGGAAAAAATAACATCCTAATATAAATATAGCTGTTTTCGGACGTCTGGCTACAGATGTCGCCGGGAAAGTCCCGTGTATTACTTTGCCTGTCTGTCTGTCTGTCTGTCTGTCTGTCTGTCTGCCTTCCCGGCATTTGATAGATCTATTCATTTTAGGTGTCAATAAATTCTGGTGTGCTGTTGTCCGAAAACCCTCCATCGGTTCTTTTTGTCTGTTTCAAAATGACTTTTATATCTCATTCTTATCTTAGAAAAATGGTCTGTGTTATGAACATAATTTTGGTCCGTAGGAAAAAAACAACGCTTAAATCGAACAACTCTGTGGAAAAATTGGACTTATCCGTATGACGGATATGTTTGACGGATAAGTCGAGCATTACTGGTGTAATATAATATTTAATATGATGCTTAAATAATTGGCTTACATATTTTATGTGACATAATATACATGTATAAAGTCACTCACAAACCAGATAGGTGAGGCTAGCGCTGGCAGAATTGTCAGTACTCAAACCAAGGGGAATCACAGCGCTGGACAGACAACAGTTAGATCCCCTGCCCCCGCCTATCAGGCACCCAATCGCCAGCCCACAGAGAAATACGCATGTATATCTGGTTTGTGAGTATCATGTATAACTCGAGGCAAAATTTGTATCGTTACATTGTTGTGTAATGTTCTGTGCATCTACTGTGGGAAATCAGGGTATTTACCCGACCACATATAGTAGCGCACCTTCATGTTTGTGTATGTATGTTTCTCCTGCCTACTTCCTAAGTTCCGGAGAAAGACATGGGTTATATAAGAGACCTGATCCATTCTTATTAGGAATGGAAATGATTGTCTTATTCTATACCTGCGTATTTCTCTGTGGGCTGGCGATTGGGTGCCTGATAGGCGGGGGCAGGGGATCTAACTGTTGTCTGTCCAGCGCTGTGATTCCCCTTGGTTTGAGTACTGACAATTCTGCCAGCGCTAGCCTCACCTATCTGGTTTGTGAGTATCATGTATAACTCGAGGCAAAATTTGTATCGTTACATTGTTGTGTAATGTTCTGTGCATCTACTGTGGGAAATCAGGGTATTTACCCGACCACATATAGTAGCGCACCTTCATGTTTGTGTATGTATGTTTCTCCTGCCTACTTCCTAAGTTCCGGAGAAAGACATGGGTTATATAAGAGACCTGATCCATTCTTATTAGGAATGGAAATGATTGTCTTATTCTATACCTGCGTATTTCTCTGTGGGCTGGCGATTGGGTGCCTGATAGGCGGGGGCAGGGGATCTAACTGTTGTCTGTCCAGCGCTGTGATTCCCCTTGGTTTGAGTACTGACAATTCTGCCAGCGCTAGCCTCACCTATCTGGTTTGTGAGTATCATGTATAACTCGAGGCAAAATTTGTATCGTTACATTGTTGTGTAATGTTCTGTGCATCTACTGTGGGAAATCAGGGTATTTACCCGACCACATATAGTAGCGCACCTTCATGTTTGTGTATGTATGTTTCTCCTGCCTACTTCCTAAGTTCCGGAGAAAGACATGGGTTATATAAGAGACCTGATCCATTCTTATTAGGAATGGAAATGATTGTCTTATTCTATACCTGCGTATTTCTCTGTGGGCTGGCGATTGGGTGCCTGATAGGCGGGGGCAGGGGATCTAACTGTTGTCTGTCCAGCGCTGTGATTCCCCTTGGTTTGAGTACTATGTATAAAGTCAAACGGCCGGTTCGACTTAAGCGTCGTTGACTTTATACAGGTATATTATGTCACATAAAATATGTAAGCCAATTATTTAAGCATCATATTAAATATTATATTACACCAGTAATGCTGCCGATAGAAAGCGAAAACCCGAAGTGAATATATGCAAGAAGATAGGATGGAAGTTGGTGTTACGCTTACCTCACAATATGGGTACAGGCACACTCAAAGTCTGCAGAGCTAATCACAGACTGGACATGTCAGGGTGCCGTCTTTCGTCAAACACAGACACATTTTCCGTTCAGGATATTTTGTATACATGATGCAACACAATATTTTTAGTGGCGTTATCGATTACTTATTTATTATTGTGTCACCGTATTGCGTCATGCATTTTTGCAAAGGAAGTGTGGAGTTCCACTCATTATTTTAGGGCCCCTGAAAGCTTAGGCACGCTATTAAATTCTTTATGAAAAAGGTAGCACGTCCGTGTGTCCACATACTGATTGAACAATTATTTCTTAAAACGGTGAGATAAATTAACGAATTATAAAAATGTCATTCCAGTGCAGTTTCAAGACACATATTAAATATTGTGAGCATGCCGACAAAGATAAGAATGCCTACTGCAGTCATTTACAGTCACAGGCTATCTGAAAAAGCGGACATCGGATGTTACATTATGGGCGCGCAAAACATTACCAGAATAATGGCAACACTAAAATAAATATTCTTAGAGCCCCTGCACGGGTATTTTGTTCTCAGTGCCAGTAACCGTACAAGATTTTGAAGAACAAATGGCATGGCATAAGACTGCATTTCGTGTGACGGTGTATTACTTTTTTTTTAAATCAGCAATGGTTTCTCAGTTTGACCGTAGGGTGCAGAAATGGCTGACCTTTCCAAATCCGTGGCTGTTTGTCACACTACAAACAAGCACGTGATTCTAAGGATGCAGACAAGACAGGCTATTTTGTCAAAACATAAAAATACGAATTTATACTAAAAGGCAAAAGCGAATGTTAGAATAGCCTGGGCGGGGTATGCATTGTGTCTAGTTAAGGGCTGGGACTCTACGTAACATGAACAAGAAGGGATGAACCTAACCCACAAAGTCCCTTCTATATGAGCACTGCACTTGCTGTCAAGGGTATCTACCTTTTGTCTTTGACCTGATTCTGATGTTGAAATATCTCCTATTGAACAAGTTGAGGATTTCATCCCAAAGTCTACCGTAGTGTTTGAAGCTCAGATGCGTGTTTTTTGTTTGTTTTTTAAGGAACACTCACAGTTGTATATATTTTTTAAGCGTATCCTTCTGATCCATTTCCTTCCTCTCTAAGCCAATCTCGGGTCAACACACACAGCAGCACACACAAATAAAGACGGACACACGGCGCTTCCCGCCATTAGTACGCTCTGTGGGCTGGAGTAGCGACAAGAATTCTGAAGAAGAATAGCACGAGCAGAAAAATGACGTCACAATAACCTTGACGTCATGGCATCGCTAGTCTCCCGACGCCGTATACACAATGACGAAATTCACGTCACTCATCCGAAAGGCATGCAGCCTCTTCCAGGTTTGACTGTTTTGTTCCACACATCCTCTTCTAGGCCTGATTGTTTCATGGGAGTATCATAGTGGATCCAAAACTTACAAAAATTAATTAATTATTATTTAGAAAGTAGCTACATCACAATTATACTAAGTACACCTGCACGCTCTTCTGAAAGCTAGTCGATATTTGGGTGTGTGTATGCGTGTGCGTGCGTGCGCTCCAAACTTCTTCAAGAGACATAGATCCTCATGTGCTCTCTGGGCGCATGTTACGTTTGGGGTTGTGTTATTCTTGTGAAGGCCCCGCCACACGAGCCGGTTGTGCCCGGATTTTGAAGCCGATTCCGATCCGATTGCGATCGGATGACGTCAATTATCCGATCCGGTCCCAATCGGCTGGGAATCGGGTGTCTAGAACCTGCTCTATTTTCCCGATCCGAATCGGCCCTGGTTGTAAGCTTCAACCAATCAGAGCGCGTCTCGCAAAGCATGTCGTAGTTTGCAAATGGCGGAACACGCCTGTTGTGATCAGTACCGGCCACCGCCGTTGCTGAAGTTTCGCACGCCTCTTCCCGACTATTATGCAAAACTGCTGATAATGCAAGCACATCATCATCACTGTCAAAACTAGCAGCCATTTTGCAGAACAGGTACGACTTTGTTCTTCGGTTCAAACCGGTCGGCTAAACAAGTCCGGAAATGTGTGGCAGTGCATACGTTTTTTAGTCCGGCCCGATCACCTACCGATTCGAAAACTGATCGGGAATCGGCCTTAAAACCGGGCATGTGTAGCGGGGCCTTAAGAGGATGAGTGTGTTAATCATAGGAATGATACGATATTTGAGTTATTTTGGATAAGAATTACGTAGCTTTTTAGTAGGATTCATTTTCTTTTGCTTGGAGAATTGCGATCGACTTCTGTTGTGTAGCTAAAATGACGCGTGTGTTCGTTACATTGTTGCCAAAGTCCGGCCTCGTTTTACCTAGAACGTCCTCGAAACGGCGCGATTATTCTAGTGACCTCAAATATGACGTCAAAGTTTTTGGTTACATTTCATAACTGTGTATCGAATGCGCTTAGATGTTGGTCAAAAGCTGTAGTTTGTTTTGGAGTGTTCTTTGTATTGAATATTAATGAGTTTTGGTTATGTTTTCTTTTCTGATTGGTTGAGTTGTGCGAATTTGCTGGATTGTTCTGGAAATCTGTAATAGTATAAAAGACGGTGTTAGGAAATATGTGTGTACATTGTATGAGAGACGCAGTGTGTCAAAAGTGTTGATGCATTGTAGAGGAGACAGTGTATCAGTGATGTACAAAAACCAAGGGGAATCACTCAGCGCTGGACAGACAGACAGTTAGATCCCCTGCCCCCGCAGGGGATCTAATTGTGTACAATTCTGCCAGCGCTAGCCTCACCTATCTGGTTTGTGAGTGTATCAGTGAGTGTATGCATTTGTAGATGCATTGTGCCGAGATTGCATCGCTGCAAATGAAATATTGTTGGAACTGTTACTCCAGTGTGGTCTACAAACTTGCGCCACGTGTGACGAGTTGCAACTGAGTGAAGTTTATTTACAAGAACCCTACGTGTGTGCGTCTAGTGTGATTGTATCATACTACGACTACGACCACCACGTAACACTTGGCACCTCCGACGGGACTTCCTCAGTTGGCTCAGTGAAAAGGGTAGCCAAAGACAACAGCCAGCAGTGAAACGCAGAGATCGCGACATCGGAAATGGAGACATTCCTGAGAATCGGAAAGGAAATTGGACTCGAGGGAGCTCAAATCCTCGAGTTTGTAAAGGAGAGAGAAAAGGAGAGATTGGCGAGAGAAAAATAATGAGATAGAGAAAAAGAAAAGAGACTCGAAAAACAGAGAGATTAGAGAGAGAAGAAAAGAGATTGGAAAGAGGAGAAAGAGCAAAAAGCGTGAAATCAAGAAACTCGAAATTCAACGAAAAGAGGCAGGGCAACACCTAGAAGAGGCGGAGAGGCAGCGACAACACAAAATCATCTCAAGAAATGGAGTTAGAGGCACAGGGCCCGAGGACAGCTGAAGCAGCAGCCTTAGCCAGCAGAGAGCAAACAACCCGTGCGCCAAAACTACCTCCTTATGCAGAAGGTAGGGATAAAATGGACGCTTATCTGGAGCGATTTGAGCGATTCGCACGCAGCAAAACTGGAAACAAGGGACTTGGGCCATCAAACTGAGCGCACTTCTAACCGGCAAAGCGCTTGAGTTCTACACCCGCTTGCCAAGAGACGAAGCCGAGGATTATGCACAGTTGAGAGCCGCCCTGCTGAGACAGTACGACTTCACTGAAGAGGGTTACATACAATTCCGGAATTGCAAGCCTGAGGAAGGAGAAACATCCGGCCTATTCATTGAGAGAATCAGGACTTACCTGGAGAAATGAATAGAGCTGGCTGGTTTAAAGAAGAAGTACCAGGACCTGTGTGACCTCATCACCAAAGAACAAGTCCTCAGCGCATGTTCTAAGGACCTGGCCGCCCACCTCAGGGAGCAAAAAGACCAGTACCTGAAGGCCCTAGCCGACTTCGCTCAAAGATACCTGGATGCCCACAACATGAAGTTCGGGCCCGGAAAGCCGCAGCGTGTGTCCACTCCAGCAAAATGTATTTTTCTCCTAAAGATATGTTTCCTCAAAATTCATACCGATGGCATTACTATATGGAATATACCCTTTAGCTTACCGATTTCAGCCTAAGAGCCTTTTGAGTGTAGCCACACGACAAGGGCCGCAAAGAAAATTACGACGTCAGAGATACCCCGAAACAGATGTCGGAGGAGAGCCTGATATGTTTTTCCTGTGGAAAAAAGGGACACAATGCAATACGGTGTCCTTCCAAGGGTGTTCCTCGAGGCGACAACGCCAGAAGACCCAGCCAAAACCGCGGGACAGCAGGCAGACGCGGTACCACGTCTCAACACAGAGCCGCCGCTGTACTAGCCAATGATGTGACGTCATCTGGTGACTTTGAGTCTGGAGAAAGGCGGGCGACACCGGAGCAGATCGAGTCTTTCAGAAGAAGTGGACGCATTTCAGTTGGCGATGGGGCAACATTTTAAACAGTTTTCAACATCGCGCTGCTTAAGAGTGAAGTGCCCAACATGCTGGTGGTGTCAGGATTCGTCGGCAAGTTATCAGTAAGGGTGATGAGAGACACGGGTTGTGGCCGCGTCATCGTGAGAGAAGATCTAGTAGCTGAAGACCAGACAGGAGTGGACAACCCTCATCCTGGCAGACGAAACTGTGAGAATTATCCCCCTTGCCAAGTTCAGTGTTCACACCCTGTACCTGACAGGAGAGGTGAAGTCGTTATGCGTGAAGACCCCAGTCTACGACCTTATCATCGGAAACGTTGACGGTGCCAGAAACGCAGAGGATCCAGATCCGGAGTGGAGACCTCAAACATGTGCTGCTACCACGGGAAGTCAAGCAAAGAAGAATCACCAGACCATCCCTCTAAAAGTGGCTGACAACATGAAGCAGCCGTGGTGAATAGAGAAAAGCTGGTGGAACTACAGAGAGCCGATCCTACGCTTGACAAGTTCCGATGTCAGATCGAGCCAGTGACACAAAGAGGGAAGGAGATCACCATCGAGACAAAAAAGACATCCTATAGCGGGAATTCACCAAACATGGAGACAAGCCTGTCCGTCAAGTGGTTAGTTAGTTAGCTAGTTATTTGGGTTTAACGCCGAGCAGGCGACTAAGGCCATCTCACGGCGGGATGGGTAAAAATCTGGTCAGCCAGACTAAAAGCAAGTTCTTAAGACAAGATGTAAATATAGCTTAAAAATGTCAGGCTAAAATGTCGCACGTGTCTTTAAAAGAAAAGTCTACAGACTCTCAAAAAGGGCAAATTAAAAAATTCGCATAGTCTATGAATGTTCAGATCTTGTTACAAATATTGCATTCTCTCAAGAAATTGAAGATTTTGTCCGGGGGAAAACATCCCGGAACAAAACATTCAAAGAGTCTGCTGTGAAGTGTTTATATCTCGTGTCAATTAGATCAGCACAATACAGAAAAAAATGTCGAACAGAAAACTGCTCATCACAGGCAAAACACCATGGACGCTCATCCTGTTTAAGTAAGTAAGAGTGCGTAACATACGTGTGCCCGATGTGGAGCCGAGTAAGGACAGTCTCCTCACGGCGGCTGCCGCAGCGGAAAGGTAGACTGTCGGACACCGAAGGAAGAGCTTCATGTAGCTTGTTCCCTTCCTCTTTGTCCCACTCGGACTGCCACTCGCGGGCTATGTACGCACTAATCACAGGTTTAAAATTACTATAAACAGTCTGTGTGTCAGGGACAGGGTCATTGCGGGCACTGTTGGCAACAGAATCTGCGATTCTGTTGCCTTCGATGCCCACATGGCCTGGGACACAAATAAAAATGATGTCATAATATTCCGTCATCAAGTCTGCGTAGAGCTCTCTAATCTGCACCAGCAGAAAGAGAGTCAGACAGAATCAGGAAGTTCCTTTCCCGAGACTGATAGGCAAGCTTGAGTGCCAGCAGATTTGCCTGCAGTTCTGCACTAAATACAGAGGAATGGTCAGGAAGGCGGTGCTTAAATGGGCGTCTAGGATGGCGAGAGGACACTGCAGCCGCAGCCACTCTCCCATCCTCAGACTTGGACCCATCCGTATAAAGACGACAATAGCCAGGAAAAATTGAAAGGAGTTCATTGAGGCTCTGTTGGTATATGGCTGGTGGAGTACAATCCTTCTTGTGGGCGGTCAAGTCCAGCAAGATGTCAGGAACTGGTAGTAGCCAGAGTGGAGTGATGTGTTGCAGAGATTCCGAAACTTTGTCCAGGTCCACTCCGGTCGCCTGCAGATGAGGTCGGACACGGAAGGAAACTGGACGGACAGCTCCCGGACGGGCATCGTATATCTCTGCAAACGACGGGTTAAAAACACAATCATAGGCAGGATTGTCTGGATGGGCCTTCAGATTCAGAACGTAGCTGAGCATGAGGCGGATGTGGCGGAGCCTGAGAGAAGGCTCCCCTGCCTCGGCATACAGACTAGGAACTGGAGATGTCCTGAAGGCTCCCAGTCATATTCGCAGACATTAATGGTGAATTGTGTTCAGACGCTGTAGAACAGACTTAGAAGCCGACCCATATACCACAGAGCCGTAATCCAGTTTAGACCGAACATGGGCCCGGTACAGTCGAAGTAAGACAATGCGGTCTGCACCCCAGTCAGTACGACCAACGACACGAAGAATGTCGAGGGCCTTCCGACGAGAGGTTCTAAGATAGTTAACATTGCTGCAGAAGATCAATCTTTTGTCAAAGATGACCCAAAAAAACTTTGTCTCTTCGGCCATCTTATATTGGTACTCCAGCAATGCTCAGGCTAGGTTCTGGAAAAAAATTCGTCTGGTTAGTAAAATGCACACAGACTGTCTTGGAGGGCGAGAATCTGAATCCGTTGAGAGACACCCACCCCTGGATGCGATCAACGCACAGCTGCAAGCGCCTCTCAAGTGATGCAAGTCCTCGACCTCGTGCACACAAAGCAAAGTCGTCCACAAACAAAGAGCATTCAGAATCATCCTTGACGGCCTTTACAATGTTATTTATTTTAAAGCTAAATAAAACAGGAGATAAAATGCTGCCCTGCGGGACACCCATCTCCTGTTCAAAGGAGTCGGAGAGGGTGGAGCCCACACGGACATGGAACGACCTGTTAGACAAAAAATTGTGAATAAAAACGGGCAGGTGCCCTTTAAAACCCATGTCCGACAAATCAGACATTATACCATACTTCCAGGTAGTGTCATATGCCTTTTCAAGATCAAAGAAAATTGCACAGACATGCTGCTTGTTGACAAAAGCATCTCGGATAAACGACTGAAAGCGGACTAGATGGTCAGTTGTACTACGGAAGCGCCGGAAACCGCACTGGAGGTCTGTGATGAGACCCTGTGACTCAAGATGTCATACCAGTCGGGTGTTGACCAAGCGTTCCATAGTTTTGCATAAACACGATGTCAAAGCGATTGGCCGGTAGTTGCCCGGGTCGGAAGGATCCTTATCCGGCTTGGGGATTGGCACAACCACAGCCTGGCGCCAAGATGGCGGAAAATGACCGGTTATCCAGATATGGTTAAAGGCCTTGAGAAGTACAAGGAGTGAATCCTCAGGCAGATGTGTTAGGAGCTGATGGTATCTAGTCCAGCAGCAGTCAGTACATTTATGCATGGTTTGCTGCAATTCTGAAAATGTAAAAGGGGCATTATAGTCTTCCGAGTTATCCGATATAAAATCACAAGTACAAGACTCTCGCTTCTCCTTCTCTCTCTGGAAGAAAGGTGAATAATGCTCTGTTGAAGAATTATGGGCAATGGTGGAGGCAAGCAAATTGGCCACAGCCTTTTTATCCGTGACCAAACTGGCACCATCTCTAAGATGGCCGACAGAAGCCGAGCCACCCCTGCCCCTAATTCTTCGAACAGCCTTCCAGACTTTTTGGGACGGAGTCCTAGAAGATAAAGAGGAGACGAAGCGTCTCCAGGAAGCACGGCGTTCACGTTTTAAAATGTAACGGGCTTTCGCCCGCTGTCTTTTAAATGTTAAAATATTCGCTTGAGACGGATTAGGAAAAGCACGTCGCTGAGCAGATTTGCGCACTTTTTTGGGCCTTGCGGCACTCTTCATTGAACCATGGTATTTTCGGCTTCCGAGGGACTGATGTGGAAGTTCTAGGGATGGTTTCACCTGCTACGTCCAATAAAATAGAAGTAAAACAAGAAACAGGTTCTTCAGCTGACATGACCACCTCCTCTGTAAGACGAGACTGACAGAGGGAGGCGAACAGAGGCCAGTTAGCTTTCTTGAGATTCCAGCGCCCCACTGGCGAATCCTCCTCACAGCTGAGGTCTAGAACAGAACTAGATCCTAAACCTGAGTTAGAGTACGTAGGTGAGCCATCGTTAAAGACACATAGGTTAAGTTGAGAAAAAACATCTTCTAACATCTGACCTCTGCCATCATAGTGGTCACTACCCCAAAGGTGAGCGTGACCGTTAAAATCCCCCATGAGAATAAAGGGAGGGGGCAGCTGATCTACTAAGTTAAAAATATCATTACTACAGACCCGCAGCGATGGTGGCAGGTAAACACTGCATATGGTTATGGTCTTCTTCAAGGTAACCCGAGCTGCGACAGCCTGAAGACAGGTGTCGATGCTAACGGGGCTACATAAAATTTGGCTACTAATGAGAAGAGCCATTCCACCCGAGCGCCTCTCCGAATCTGAGCCTTTATGTATAACGTTAAAACCATTAAAGGACACAGGGTCAGAAGTCTTCAGGTAAGTCTCCTGAAGAGATATTACTGAGGGGTGATAGAACTTGACTAAAAGACGTAATTCCTCAAAGTTAACTTGAAAACCACGACAATTCCACTGAAGCAGATAGTACATGATTATGTCTTATCTGGGGGTGAAGAGTTTTTCCCCTTTTTTTCCTTTTGCCTTGGGAGGAGTTGAAGAAACAAAGGGGAGCCGGCTCCCGGGCCTCCTCTGGTTCTTCGGAGATGAAGGGGGTGGAGCTGCCGCAGCATCAGCAACGACAACTTCCACTCCCTCCATCCGCTCCTCCAGTGCAGCGTATTTGTTTTGAAGGGGGACATCAGTGTTCTCCTTATGGGCCCGTGCTCACAGCGGTCCCATAGATTTCTGAGACCTCTAGTCCTGGGCAGCGTTCCTGCCGCTAGAGTTAGCGGCCTTAGAAGGCTGACCAGAGCCAGAAGCCTTTGGAGTTGACTGATTAACAGGCTTGGGTGGGGGCTGAGGCTTAGGGGCAACAGAAGGCGGCACTACCGGACCGGCAGTGTCCGCCTTCTGCGTTCCCTGGCTCCACCACCGGAGGAGGGTTACCCTCCAGGGGCGAGATGAGCCGACACTCCGCCCCCAACCAAGAAGTTGCGGTTGGACATAAAAAGTCTTTGGTGGGGCGCTTGCCTGCCACCGCTGCACTGAACGTATACACAGAGGTGTTAGAGGTTGGGGCAGCCGCAGCTGCACCTGGGCCTTCAACCAGTTTTTGGGCATCCAGAAAGGACAGCCCCTTCTCCACACGCACCTGTTGAATCTTGCACTCGGATATCCAACGAGGGCATTTCTTATCCGAAGCCATATGCGCCCCCTGGCAATTCACACACAGGGGGGTGGCTGTGCAGGACTCAGCAGAGTGTCCGGGTCTAGTGAAACGGGCGCATGAAGCCTCTGCCTGGCGACATATCTACTGCCCATGGCCATACTTTTCGCACTTAAAGCACCGGAGGGGGAGAGGGACGTACTTTTTCACTCTCAGGGAGTAGTAACCTCCCCAGATGGTAGTAGGAGGGGGGGGGGGTGCCAAACTTCAGGACGATGGTAGGGAGACGGATCTCCCCACCACCTCGCTTGGAAGGGAAGCGCCTGACGTGTCACCCGATGGAAGAGAGCACCAGTAGCCCGCTCGAGTGTGCCCAGGTACGGCACTCTACCAGCAAGTCACCAGACCGGAGGCGCTGGGCATCAGGCCTGCCAACACGGCTCCTGAAGGTCTCCCCCACCAGAAAAGGATGCAGCTTGGATACAGGTTTCTCCTTCACCTTGCTATGGACAATGAGGAATAGTCTAGCAGCTGCCCTTCATAGACGATCAGCCGTTTACGAGATAGTGATTTTCTAGAGAGTAACAAAGGTTTGGGTATATCAAAATGAAGTCTAGTATGAATAAAAGCAGTGCGCACTCGTTTTAAACCGCCGGAGGATGGAGACATTTTTCTGTAGCACATTTTGTTTCCAGTATGGCTGCAGACGAAACCAGGACCGTTGCGGCCATGTTTACCGGGGATCAGTAGTTTACACGGGTCTCATTGTTTCTGTATTCAGTGGTAGTATGCACTATATGTCACTTAAAAGGATTTCATTTTTTAAAGTAATATTTTCACACTTAGATATATTAAGAGAAGAAACAATTACGAAAACGCTTGCCTTGAACTCAAAATTAATATCGTTTCTCAACAATAAGGTATCCCAAAATCACGTGATCAAAACATCACGTGATGCCCCGACCTCCGCGGACGTGAATTTCGGTGTGCCGACGGGTTCTTTTTGATTTGTTCTACATAAGCTTGTTTGTTTAAAAAAAAAAAAAAAAAAAAAGCAAACGTGTAAAGTTGCTGTGTGCATTTTTACGGCTTGATAAAGGTTTGTCACGTTTATTTCATTCACTTTACCATCGCTTTGCCCGTTTTATTTCGACAACACAGCACCAAAACAAAACGCAACCCACAACACAAACGCTATCTTCAAAACCTATGCTGCATTCTGTAAAAGAAAAAGAGTGCCACACCACTTGGTTTTAACTGTCATGGCTGAGCAAAGTTTCGGAACTTGATTAATTATTTTATGCAGCAGTAACATTTATTTTAATCAGTTGCACTGACAAGCTATGTTGTGATGTGCGATCACTGCCAGTGGCAATTATGCTGTCTCAGTGATCACTGATGGTACAGTACACTTCACACTGAAAAAAAAATACACAGCAGAATGTGAACACGCTTGGAAGTTCATGCAATGCTTTGTTTAAAATTGAACCCTATCTTGCTAGCAGTAGCCTACTGCACAAAAGAGGAACTTATTTTGCTGCTGTGTTATTTGCAGTTTGTCTGCATATAGACATTTGCAGTTCGCTGCAAGGATTCTTAGCAGCTGACATTAGCACTGACATATATATTGGGATTAAAACGATAAAGAAAACGGAGAAATGTGACACAGAGATGATTTAATAAATCAGTCAAGTGATCAAATGAATGAGATATCTATGTTTTATGATAAACAGCTAGTTATGGGAGGGGGGGGGGAGGAGGCACATACTTTATAATGTACACGTACTATTTCTTTCAGTGTTTCCATCACCCACTCATAACACCATTAGACTCGATGAGTTGTCATGTTTTGAGTGGTTTACAAAATACATGTACTTGTTGCTGTTACATTATCTTCTTACTGGTTTTGACATTTCGCTGTAAGATTTACAGTCCCATACTTTAAGCGTGTTCCCCCTAACGCACACAGAGGTTGACTGTATCATTGATATGTGTGTGTAGGTAGCGTTTGGTTTTGTTTGAGGTGGCAGTTTTGGCTTCACCTTTAAGTTTGGTGCCGCTGTACATGTGGCCACCAGTACTATTTACAGAACTGATGACTGCATGTGCAGGCTAGTTCACGGTATCAAAATGTGAACTGAGCAGCCTATTGTTTGAAGTGATCAGTGGTAGCAACATCCATGATGTATGTGTGCATTTGGCCACTGGTACTGTTTACAAAGGTGCTGTTTAAAGAACTAGTGGCTGAGTATGCATATTATTATTAGTACTGTTATTGTTATCCGGTGTGGCCTTATCTCTAAGATTTGGTGCCCCTGTACATGAGGCCAACAGTACTTTTCACAGAACTGATGGCTGCATGTGCAGTGTGGTTAACTGTACACATGAAATTTGTAGGTGGGCAGCTAAAATACAGGCAGTCAATACAAGCCACTTGCTTAACCGGAAGTCTCTATATATAGATTTTACAGTCCACTAATGCCCATCAGTATACAATTGTGCATGTCTTTTGTGGGTGTTCTGTGGTTTTGTATGTGGGCTGGGGTTGAAAGTGGGGCGGTATGGCACCTATTACCGTGTATGTTCAAAACCTACATTACAAACAAACATAAATTAATAATTTTAATAAATAGTTATTTGGGTTTAACGCCGCGCGGTAGACTACAGCCATCTCACGGCAGTTAAATAAATAAGATAAAGTAAGTCAAAGATACATGGGACATAAGAATGCTAAGTAAAGTATAGATTATGATCATGCACAGATGTACATTGGTGGATGTTCTGCGGTTTTGTGTGTGTAACTGGATTGGGGTTGGGAGCGTGCGATACTGCACCTATTACCATGTACGTGTATAAGACATTTATTCACCAAGTAAAACGTTACAAGGATTTTTGTGTGGCATGGCGACAGTAAAATATGTCCTCACTTGTAGGGCATTCATCATGTCATACACTTAGTTGGCGATCATCCTATATACAGCACTAAAAGATAGATAAACACAATATTAAACACAAATCAGTCATATGTCACAAATCATGGAATCACGTTGTTCCGTGCATGGTGATGTATTGAGGACAGCTTCTGGAAAAAAAAATGCATCTGAATCGAGAGGTTCTGGCTTTAAAAGCACGAAACCGCCGGCCAGAGGGCAGAAGCTCGAAGAGATGATTGGCTGGGTGTGACAGATCTGACAGAATAGTACTGGTGGCCACATGCACAGGGGCACCATGGTGTATGTTCTTGAACTGTATGCTGATGTGTATGTACAAAACCTACATTACAAACAAACAAAATAAATAAATAATTTAAATAAATAAGATAAAGTAAGCCTAAGGTATCTGGGACATATGCATGCTAGGTAAAGGATAGATTAAAAATTATGAACATACACAGATGTGCATGTCCTTCCTTTGGTAGGTGTTCTGCGGTTTTATGTGTGTATTTAGGTAAGGGTTGGGAGCAGGCAGTATGGCACCTATATATATTTTCTTGTTTGCTGATATGTATGTACAAAACCTTCATTACAAGCAAACAAAATAAATAAATAATTTAAATATATAGTTATTTGGGTTTAATGTCGAGCAGGCGACCAATGCCATCTCATGGCGGTTAAATAAAAAAGATAAAGTAAGTCAAGATATCTGGGACATATGAATGCTCAGTAAAGGATAGATTATGAACATGCACAGATGTAAGTGTCGTTTGGTGGGTGTTCTCTGGTTGTGGAGTGGGGTTGGGAGTGGGCAGTATTACCATATATGTGTATGTGAACATCAGCATATGTACAAAACCTACTTTTCAAACAAATAAAAATAAATAATAAATTTAAATAACTAGGACATATGAATACCAAGTAAAGGATATATTATGAACATGCACAGATGTGCATGTCCTTTAATGGGTGTTCTGTGGTTTTGTATGTGGGGTGGGGAGCGGGTGGTATGCACCTATTACCATATATGTGTACATGTTATGTTCACATCATATATGTGTATATGTATGTTCTCATCTTGTATGCTGATGTCCCCCACCCAGGTCTACCCTGGGGGACTTGGGTGGGGTTAACTACTTTTTAGTTCCCAGGGTGACCCTGGTCAGCCCCACAGGGTGGGTTTTCCCCTCTATTCAGGGGCGTGTGTCTCTGTCTACCCTTGGTACATTCACCTGTATTTACCATTTTTAAACTCTTCCTACTGTCTGCACTGCTTGTAGCTCTTGATATTGGATGTGTGTGCTAAAGGGTCTAGTTAGGTTTATTTACTGTATTAGACCAGCTGGCGACATACATTCAATATTCTGTTTAGTTTGGGCTTTTTCACAAGCAGTGCAGGCACGTCCTGAGAAAGTCTTGTTGCTGTCGGGACGTTAAACAATGTACAATCAATCATTTTATGCTGATGTGTATGTGCAAACATACATCACAAACAAACAAACAAACAAACAAATAATAAATTAATAAAATAAGTTGGGGATACCTGGGACCTATAAATATGCATGTTAAGTAAAGGATAGATTATGAACATGCACAGATGTATGCATATTGAAAACAAATTTCCTCTCCTTGGTGACCACTACCATACCACTATAGTGATCATGTGCATCAAGGAATTCCTTCCATCCATAATTAAAAGGATAAATAATAAATAAATATGTAAGTGAATATATACATGAATCAATAATAAATAAATAAAACATGTAATATAATAGAGAGGGCTACTATCTATATTGTGTCTCATGCAGTCCTGATAAAGCTTAATCATAAGAGTCCTTGTGAGTACTTGAGTGCGGATTGGTTGAATTGGTTGCAAAAACTAAAATTTTATATTTAGGTGTTTAGCTGAACATGGTGATTTTGATGGAAACGGTTCGGAGATGGATTTCACTCTGCCTGGCTTGTGCTTAAGACCAGTCGGATACGAGTGTGCTTGACCAGTTAAAAATCCCATCTCCACTAATAAAATAAACAAAAAGAGCAGACCTGCACTTAGAGCCGTTAGGCTGAAAAACAGACGAACAACATGCATGTTGTATCCGGCCAAAAAGTCTTCAGAATGTTGAAGATGGTCGCCAGACACATTGCACAACATGCACAAATGGAGTTTACTTTCGATATGCTTTCCTCCCACAAAAGACCGAGTTCTATGGAAAAGGCTGTTTTCAAGACCAGGAAAAATAACGTATTTGACGTTGATAAGATGTTCAAATCGAAAATAATCTCTGTTTCAATTCAGGAGCAAAGTAAAGCTTCATCAACCGTGCGCGTCTGATTGACTTCTTTAGAAGGCTTCTCGCTGACCGCCATTTTGAAACTAGCGACGCGACCATGCTTACCGCATTAAAAATAATACTTTTAAACTTATTTTATCGTATATATGTATGCATGTTTACTTGCTGATGATTTTAATTTACTCACTGGAATAAACTTGTAACTTGTATGCTTGAAATTTTCAATGTTATGCACAAAAAAATGTCTTGCACCTTATCCGGGCGGTGTACGAGGTCTGGTTCCCTCACATCGAAAAATAGCTTTCGAAAAACACTTCTACAAAAATGTCTCCATCCTAAGGACAAACATTGTTGCCATGCATAAACTATATGGCATTAGTACTTTCGTTTCGTACCTGCAAACCATTGTTACTCTTTTGACGAACTACTTAGTCTGCAGAAATTGCGAAAAGCTGCTAGACTAGAAGCAAGGCCATACGGCCGATGACTGAGGCGTCGCTTCCTCACAGTCGGAATCACTGTCATGTTCAATGTCGGTGGCTATGCGCCGTTTCTGTGCCAGTTTTTTTTTTGTTTGTTTGTTTGTTGTTGTTTTTTTTTTTTCCATATTATATTAGTAGAGATATTCATCCCCCGGGGGCCCCACCCGCCACCGAGCCCAACAAGGGAAAGTGCAACTGTCGGCGGGTCTCCAGCCGACGCACAATGGAGACTGTCCGAAAGATATACTCAAGGGGGTAAGCCCGATTGAACCGTTTGAGCCACCGCCTTCTATCACACCGTTGAATGCAGGGGAATACTGGCGTAAAGCACCTAATCAGCAGCAGAGGCTATAGCATGGTGCTCCATATAGCAACCCGCATGTCAACGGTGGGATAGGGCTCAACGTGACAAGAGCCGATTGACTAGGCCGGTACGATTAACAATAATAATAATAATAATTACGGTATTTATAATGCGCTTATCTTATAATAATTATAACTCTAAGCGCGCACTCACAACTCGCGCACGCATGCGCACGCTTTAGACAACGACTAACGTACCACAGATAGTGAAATACATTAGCTTGGGGTGGGAAGTGTGGTGGTATAGTGCTAGAACTGTTGAAAGAGGTGAGTTTTGAGGACGGACTGGAAGGAGGAGAGAGAGTGTTTCTGACGAGAGAGAGTGGGAGAGTGTTCCAAGTGGATGGACCATATACTGAGAAGGAGCGGGGGCCGAAAGTGCTGAGTTTGGTGCGGGGGGATGTGGAGGCGGAGAGGGTCGGAGGCGGAGCGGAGGGAGAGGAGGGAGCGGGGAGGAGTGTAGGGGTGAAGTAAGTTGGAGAGATAGGCAGGAGCGTAGTTGTTCAGGGATTTGTAGCAGAGAGACAGAATATTGTATTAAATGCGCTGGGGGATGGGAAGCCAGTGAAGGGGTTTGTGCAGGGGAGTGATGTTGTCGGATTTTTTCTTTCTGAGGACGAGGCGGGCAGCATTGTTCTGGGTGCGCTGGAGAGTAAAAGTGGTGGAGTGAGGGAGGCCGGAAAGGAGAGAGTTGCAGTAGTTGATGCGAGATAGGACGAGAGAGACAGCAAGTTTGGTGGCAGCTTCGGTAGTGAGGTATTTTCTGATCTGAATGATGCGGCGGAGGTGGAAGTAGCATGCCTGGGCCGTGGCGGAGACGAAGCTGGTCATGGAAAGAGAGGAATCGAGGGTAACGCCGAGGTTTTTGGCCGAGTCAGAGAGGGAGATGGGGGTGCTGTCGAGTTGAAGGTGGAGAGAGGGAGGGAGCTGGGAAAGTTTCTGGCGAGTTCCTACCAGCATGGCTTCCGTTTTGTCGTCATTCAGATTAAGCTTGTTTGCTGTCATCCAGTTTTTCACGTCTTCGTAGCAGTCATCCGTGCGAGTCAGTAGTGACTGAGTGTTGTCGAGTTTGTCTTTGTCTAGTAGTTGTGAGTCGTCAGCGTAGAGGTGGTGGTGTATGTGGTGAGACTGGATGATGTTGGACAGGGGGGAGGTGTAGAATGTGAAAATGACCGGGCCCAGGACGGACCCCTGTGGAACTCCGCAGGAGAGCGTGACTGGGTTGGCGGAGACGCCGTCGATGGTGACGGACTGCTGTCTGTCGGAGAGGTAGGAGAGAAACCAGGAGTGAGCAGAGTCACTGATGCCAAAGGAGTGGTGAAGGCAGTGGAGGAGGATAGAGTGGACTATAGTGTCGAAGGCGGCAGAGAGGTCGAGTAGCGTAAGAAGGGAGATGTTGCCCGAGTCGGTGGAGAGAAGCAGGTCGTTTAAGATATGTAGAAGGGCTGTTTCAGTGCTGTGATGTTTGCGATAGGCAGACTGGAATGGACTGAGGAGGTTGTTGTCGGCGAGGTGGAGGTTGAGAACGACCTTCTCAAGAAGCTTGGACAGGAAAGAGAGATTGGAGACTGGGCGATAGTTTTTGAGTTCGTTTGGGTCGAGGTTGTGTTTTTTGAGGAGGGGACGGACGATGGCAGATTTGAAGATATCAGGGACTAGCCTCCCGTTTAGGTAGAAGTCAAGGCCAAAGTGGAGTGTTGGCACCAGTGAGCCTCAACCCAAAGGGAACCTCAGCCACCACGATCCTCTTCTCCCCCGACACGGGTCTCCAAGCACGGCAAACACTTGGGATCCAAAGGACCAAAAGCTCACGAGTATTTTTAAGGGCCAATCCAACATGGTACGACCTGGGTTAACACAGCGCCTTAGAAACCGGACCAGTGAAAAAGACTGAACAACATATCTGCTGACATCAAGTCCTAATCCTAGACAAAGATGACACCCATTTGCTAGCCCATTCAGTCAGTGACTGAGGAGACTACCCACCCACGCCACGCGGAGGCCGGTGCCTAGTGGGCCCGTCAAGTGGTGGTTCCTGAACCCCTACGGATGCAGGTGATGAAAGTGACCCGTGATTCCATATTGGGAGGACACCTGGGAATCAGAAAGACCCTTGACAGTATCCGAGCAGTCTTTTACTAGCCTGATATGGGGAGAGGGGGGGGGCGACGTCACCCGTTTCTGCAGACCGTGCGACATATGCCAGAAGACAATCTCCAAGGGACAGGTGCCCAAGGTTCCTCTAGAGAAAATGCCACTGATCGATTTGCCTTTCAAGCGGGTAGATGTGGATCTGGTGGGGCCAATATCCCCTCAAAGTGAAGATGGTCTTCGCTACATTCTGACCCTGGTGGAATACGCTACAAGATATACTGAGGCCATACCATTAAAGAAGATTGACACTCCAACAGTGGCAGAGGCGCTCGTCGACATGTTCAGCCGTCTTGGGATTCCTGAGGAGATCCTGCGTGATCTACGGACCCAGTTCGTCTCCGACTGCATGGAGGAAGTCAATCGACTGTTGAGCATCCGACACCTCACTACAACCCCTTACCACCCCATGTGTAACGGGTTGGTTGAAAGGTTTAATGGAATATTGAAAGCTATGCTGAAGAAACTGTGAGCTGAGCAGGCAAGGTTGTGGCATAGGTACATCAATGCCTTGCTCTTCGTATACCGTCAATTTCCCCAGGATTCGACAGGGTTCTCCTCCTTTAAATTACTGTACGGCAGGACTGTAAGGGGACCCATGCACATTCTGAATGAGCCGTAAAGCAAAGACATCAACGCGTCTGAGGTGAAGATCAGCTACCAATATGTCCTCGATCTGAGAGACAAGCTAAAGGATACCCTCAAGATGGCTCGAGAAGAACTGGAGAAGGCGCAGAATAGTAGGAGGCATTACTATGACCGTAAACCAAACTTCGACAGTTCCAGCCAGGTGACCAGGTGTTGGTTCTTCTCCCCACCGACAACAACAAGCTCCTGATGCAGTGGAAGGGGCCTACGTGGTTGACACAGTGGTTGGCATCAACGACAACAGAGTCAATGTCAACAACAAAATGAAGACTTACCACGCAAATCTGCTGAAAAAGTACGTCGAGAGAGGTCGTCAGGACACACCACAACAAGTGGCATCGGTGCATCTAGACGACAAGAACCTCTTCGACCTTATGAACTCCGCCACAAGGAGGGTGTAAAAGACATCCAGTTCGGTCAAAACTTGACCCAGACAAAACAAGGAGAGCTGAGAGCCCTACCTACGGCGTTCAAGCATCGGTTTACGCCTGATCCGGAGACAGCAGACAAAATCTAACACGAAATTAATCTGACGTCCAACGAGCCGATTCGCAGCAAGCCGTATCATCTACCTTACCACACAAGGGAAAACCTGAAGAAGGACTTTAAGGAGATGCTTGACCTGCGAGTCATCAGGGAGTCCAAGTCGAGAGTGATCATGAAGAAACCAGATGGATCCAATTGGGTTGGTGTGGACTATCGCACACTAAATAAGCAGACAGTATCTAACTCTGGGCCATCTACCCTTGAAATACCTGAACTGTGCCCAGCTCATGATTTGGCAATGTTCTTACAGAACTTTGACATGAAGTTACAGTCTATCAAGGGTTCACAAAATCTTGGAGCATATTATCTGAGTAGAGCAGTTTAAAGAAACATTTCTTTGTTCAGAACAGTTAAAGGAACTGTGAGACCATTATTTCAGAGCAGTTTATTTACATTTTGATGTGAGATCGTTAGTGTTTATTATTCTGTGAAGTTTGACACAGCCACAATCGTGTTTTGAGATTTGAGAAGAAATTTTGGGAAATTTCGTTTGTGGTTGTGTCATTCTTTTGAGAGCATGAGTGTGTTAATCATAGGAAAGATCCGATATTCATTTGAGTTATTTTGGATAAGAATTACGTACCTTTTTAGTAGGATTTAGTTGTTTGCTTTTTTTTTTTTTTTTTTTTTTTTTTTTTTTTTTTTTTTTTTTTTTTGCTTTGAGACTTGCGATTGACCTCTGTTGTGTAGCTAAAATGACGCGTCTTTTCGTTACATTCTTGCCAAAGTCCGACCTCGTTTGACCTAAAACCTTCTCGAAACGGCTCGATTATTCTAGTGACTTCAAATATGACGTCAAAGTTGTTGGTTACATTTCGTAACTTTGTATCAAATGCTCCTAGATGTTGGTTGAAAGCTGTAGTTTCTTCTGAAGTGTTCTTTGTAATGAATAATAATGAGTTTGGTTACGTTTTCTTTTCTGATTGGTTGAGTTGAGTGAATTTGCTGGAATGTTTTGGAAATCTGTAATAGTATAATGGAGAGTGCTAGGAAATATGTGCGTACATTGTATGAGAGACGCTGTGTGTCAAAAGTGTTGATGCATTTTAGTCAGTGTATCAGTGGGTGGATGCATTGTGCCGAGACTGCATCGTTGCAAATAAAATATTGTTGGAACTGTTACTTCAGTGTGGTCTACAAACTTGTGCCACGTGTGACGAGTTGCAGCTGAGTAAAGTTTCTTTACAAGAACCCTACGTACGTGCGTCTGGTGTGATTGCATCATACTACGACTACGACGTAACATCGCATGAGGATCTATGCCTCTTTGAGATGCGCGCATGTGTGTGAGAGAGATAAAATAAAAACGAGAGAGAGAGAGAGAGAGAGAGAGAGAGAGAGAGAGAGAGAGAGAGAGAGAGAGCGAATTACGTCATATTTATAGTATTGCCACGTCTTTGGCAGACTCCGTCACCATCCCCTTGAACTGGTTCCACATTTCAGTTGGGTTGCAGGTCATCAAGGTGGGACTGAAAGTTTTCCTTGACGTCCGGGCGCTTCAGCTTGGCCAGGTTGAATGAAGGTCAGGTGAGCTTCGGCCTCTTCCTGTGTGCTGGTGCAATGTGCAGGTTGAGGACAGACCGCACCAGCCGATGGTCAGTCCAGCACTCGGCTCCTCTCATGTCCATTCTCAGCGCACAATGTCAGCAGCAGCAGGCCATTGCTGGTCATCTTGCCCAGCCCGTGTGGACCCATCACTCCTTCCCAGCAGTCACATTCGCGCCCAACTCGAGCACTGAAGTCACCAAGCACGATGAGTTTGTCACTTGCAGGAGTGGACTTAAGGAAGGAGTCGAGGCTCTCATAGAACGCCTGCTTGTCGTCATCGGCATTGGTGAGTGTCGGAGCATAGGCGCTGATGATAGTGACATGTCGGGTGTGGGAGATGGGGAAACGAAGCTTCATCACTCGTTCGCTGATGCCAGTGGGAAGAGAAGGCAGCTGTCGGATGAGTGTGGTGCGGATGGCGAAGTCAACTCCGTGTATCCTGTCCTCGTTCTTAGCTTTGCCCTACCAGAAAAAGGTGTATCCACCCTCAGGTTCACAGATCGAGCCTTCGTCAGCAAATCTGGTTTCACTAAGAGCCGCAATGTCGATCTTATATCTCGCCAGCTCCCTGGCTATGAGGGCTGTTCTTCTGTGCGGTCTCTGCGTCTGATCTCTGTACCACAGGGTTCGTACGTTCCACGTACCGAGAATAAGTTTCTTTCTTTGTTTTTCTTTTCGCCCGCATAAAAGGGTTAAACCGCCAGCCGCGGTAAGCTGACCGGTTTGGTGTAGCTCAGGCAATGTTTGGAACACCTTTTCTAGTTCCCTCTCTTACTAGGGTGAGCAGTGCTGTCCTGAAGAGGGCTGATCAGTCGCCTGGGATGCTGCCGAACTTCCCTGCTGCCCCTGGTACAGGGAAGAGCGACCACTGGTCCACAACCGCCTATGTGCAGGTTCGGAGCTACGACTTCCAGTAGTAATCTCTACCTGTCGGTTCGCCCATTCCCCATCGCCGCAGGGCTTCTGGAAGAGGCAGAAGAAAAAAAGAAGATGAAGAAGCAGATTTGGTGAAGATGAAGATTCATGCACAAAACCTGCGCGTGAAGGAGATTTTGGTGGAGACGCTGTTGCGCTCGAGCAACCCCAACCTCTCGGCCGCAGAAAGCTGAGTCCAGTGGCACGATGAGACGTTACAACTGGTAACTTCCTTGGCTGCAGTGGATGGCCATGTCTTCTGCTGTGCTCCGACATGTCCTATGCACTGCTGACCCGCCCTCTTGGCCATTGAACTCTTGATTGAGTTTTCTCCGTCCAGTCGGCCGGTGACAGACTTTGCATTATGTGTGTAACCCCCTCTTTGAATACTCCAGACACCACGCGGCAATACTATAAATACTGCCAAAGACGTGCTTGGACCCAAGCGAGGGTACACCAGGATTGGTTCGATGAGAACAATGAAGAGATCAACAAGCTACTGGAGCAAACGCGCAGTGCCTTCTTCGCGTGGCAGAACGACATCAACTCCTTGTCCAAGAAAGACCGCTTCAAACACCTCCATAGAAAGCCCAGAGAGAGCTCCGCAACATGCAGGACACCTGTTCGGACAGCAAGGCAAACGAACTTGAACACTTCGCTGAATCCAACAACTCCAAGGAGTTTTTCAGCGCTATCAAAGCTGTCTACGGCACAACGCCTTTTTTATTTCTTCCGACGGCTTCACCTTGCTAAAGGACAAAGGCAGCTGGAGAGAACACTTCTCAAATCTGCTGAACCTGCCGTCCACCTTCGACCCCGTGGCCCTGGACATGATTCCCCAGAAGCCGACACTGGATGACCTTGAAATCCCGCCTATCCTGGACGAGGTCAAGAAAGCGATCAACCAGACTAGCTCCGGCAAGGCTGCAGGCATAGACGGCATCCCCCGCTTAAATCTTCAAAGCAGCTGGACCTGAGACCCTTGACGCCTTTCTCAACATTCTGACATGCATCTGGGCAGAGGAGAACATGCCACAGGAATTTAGAGATGCTACAATCGTCTCCCTGTTCAAGAACAAGGGCAGCAAAGCAGACTGTGCCAATTACCGAGGGATCTCACTCTTGACCATTGCTGGCAAGATACTCGCGAGTCATCATCAACCGCCTGATCAGCTCTGTATCTGAGGAAGCACTTCCAGAGGCTCAATATCGCTTCAGACCCGGCTGCAGCACAGTCGACATGGTCTTCTCTGTGAGACAGGTCCAGAAAAAATGCATTGAGCAGTACATGGACCTCTACGCTGTCGTCATAGATCTGACCAAAGCATTCGACACCGTGAACAGAGAAGCGCTTTGGCATCCTCGCAATTTACCAACATCATCCGCCTCTTCCATGATGGAATGGTAGGAGGTGTCCAGTCAAACGTCGACACATCCGCACCCTTCGACATTTCCAACGGTGTGAAACAAGGTTGTGTTCTTGCCCCCGTGATGTTCAACCTGTTCTTCACGTGTGTCCTGACCCATGCAGTACGCGACCTTGAGAAGGGAGTGTACCTGAAGTACAGACTAGACGGCTCTCTCTTCGACCTATGTCGAAGAAACGCCAGAACCAAGACCATCGAGAGATTGATCCTTGCGGCGCTGTTTGCCGATGACCGTGCGCTGATGGCGCACACGGAGTCTGACCTCCAGACCATCGTCAACAGGTTCTCGGAAGCCTCTCGACTGTTTGGTCTCACCATCAGTCACAACAAGACCGAGGTCCTGCACCAACCGGCCCCAGGCACAAGAGCCCCCTCCCCACTCAAAGTGTATATCGAAAGCACTGAGCTGAAGACTGTCGACCAGTTTAGGTACCTGGGGAGCATTATCTCTTCTGACAGTACTATCGACAAGGAAATCGCAGCTCGCATCAGCAAAGCCAGCCAAGCCCCGGGTGGTCTGCGCACTCGTGTGTTGAATAACAGCAACATCAAGCTCTCAACCAAGATCAAAGTCTACAATAGTCCTCCCCAGCCTCCTCTACGGCTGTGAGTCATGGACGCTGTACAGAAAGCACCTCAAGCAGCTTGAACGTTTCCACATGAGATTCCTGCGCTCACTCATGGGCATCAAATGGCAAGACAAGGTGACAAACCTGGAAGTCCTGGATAATGCTGGCTTAGTGTAACGAACGCCTATGGGGCAGGTTTCGGTCGGACGATGGTGTGACGTCATTAGCAGTTGGACCGAATGTACACATGCGAATAATGTAGAGATAAGCATTGTTCACGTGCGGTAATGTAGCGGTGAGCGATGTTCACGTGTGACAGTGTGGGTTCGGGAAAAATTGCTAGTTAGAGATGCTATACCAGTCGAGCCGAGCGGTCGTTTTCGCTAGGGCTATGAGGAAGAATTCTGGCTAGAGAATTCGATAGCTGTATATTGAATTCAGGTATTTATTCTTTTATTACCGGTATTTATAATGACCTGTAACGCTATTCAGATGAAAAAGAAAGTATTGTGTTATGAATTATTATTAGAGTGCAGAAGAGCCATGTTTGAAGGAAATGCGATGGCTCGTGTCAATACTTGTTTAGTCATGTAATTATGTGATGTAGTTATAACTAGGATGTCATGTTGTATTCATTCATATGTGAAGATGTGGGACTGAAATAGGAATAGAATTCAGTATATATTTAGGTATACCTAATGATGAAATGTGCAGTAATGTTACGAATTGGAGGTGAGCTGTGATTGTAATATTTGGCTCATAATCCATTGGGTGTAGGTACGTAAAATGTGTGCACTGTGTTAAAGTGGCTATAGGAATTGTGTGCACTGTGTTAAAGTGGCTATAGGAATTGTCATAAGAATTGTGACAATAGTGACTGTAGTATGGTGGCGTAAAGAAGACATTTTTCAGAGGAAATGATCTAGAGCGCTCTGAAGAATAATGTGTCGAAGACACATTTAGACTTTTGGGTATAAGAGCGAACATTTATGAGTGTATAAATGTTGTGTACAGCGGGGCCGGTACGGAGCAAACACCCCTGGTGTAGGGCCGATGAAGCTGTCCTGAAGGCATCACGTACGTGACCAGGTGCGGACATCAAGCCTTCATCTCTCCTTCGTCCTACCATCACTGGTGCTACGAGCAGCAACGGTAGCGAAGTAAGCCACAGATTCGTGCTACAGGACCACATGCAGTGTTCCGTCAGTGTAGCTATTGTCGCCTAGCGCCGTTAATTTCACGCCTAGGAATGTTCTAAATCTGTGAGTAGTCATTGAATAGTAATATTCAGTTCGGGAATCTCCGTCAAGTCGTCAATGTGATATTGACTGTGTCGACACTAGTATAAAGAGGAGTCGAGTGACGTCTCTCGAGAGAGACAACGACCTCTACGGTAGCGAGTGAATGGGTGAGCGCTGAAGTTGTGAATAACTTATATGCCACTTGTTAGTTATTTGTGCAGATTGATTTATATGATGTGAATTGTTATTGGTGTAGATTGGTTTATATGATATGAATTGTGTGGTTTAATGTATGTTATGAGTGTATGAGAATTAGTTAAACAGAGGGCAAAGAGATATAACTGTGTGGCCTTTGTCCTTGTTTGTAAGCGCGTGTGTGGTGGATGAAAGAGTCTAGTGAACAGAGATAGAACACCCACCTTTATACTGATTAGCAGAACAAACCCACGCACTCACTCATTCCATTAGAATAAACGTTTATATATGTAACAGTTTAGTTCAGTAGTACCCAAAAACACCGTCGTTACATTTGGTGACCCTAGACTTTCTCTGTGTTAACATTAGGTCATACATATTCATATTTAGTGAGGGCACCACTAGTTATAGATTTATATCGGTAGACTAGTGGGCTTATTCTTTTGAAATTTTGTTATAGTGTATGACTGGGATGTGGTGTTTTGTGTGATATTTGCCGTCTCCAGTTTAACGGCTGTGTCTGTGTACAGTTTCTGGGCACTAAGGATTTAGCTCTTTTTCTGTCTTGGGGGTTCCTATTCTCTTCTTTGGCTCTATTCTTCTGTTAGGGAATTATATTTGTTTTACTAGTTCTTCACTGTTATAGGGTCCTGTCCTTTCATGCGTGTGTTTGTGGGTATGTTCTCTTTGCCCTTATTTTAAGTAGATTATCGTGTTGGGATTTCAGTCTCATTTGATTTAATTTATTTTGTTTGTTTGATTTGTATTGATTTTGATCTAGTTTTTTTTTTTTTTTTGTATTTGTGTATGTGGTCATAATTGGTTATTGTTAAATTGTTTCCCTCGATTCATTTTGTTTGAGACTTTGATAATTTGATGGGTTTATTTCCCTTTCGCCGTACATTTGGTATTTAGTATTAGCGATTATAGTGTTTGAGGTGTTTGACATAAATTTCATTTTATTTTTCTTTGCATATATATTTGGATTAAAACTTTGAACTTAGTAACTTCCTTTTTCGCTGTACATTTCTTGTGCTTCTATTAACTAAAGTTGACGTTCTTCGGCATATATTGAGTTAGTGTGTTCTATTTGGTATAAAATTGGTAACTGCATTACTTACAGACATATTGAGTTCACACAATACATAATTTGCTTTGTATACTTGTCAGACTTTACTGTTTTCATTGTAACTGACTGTGCATTGTCCTGTAAATTTACTTTTGGAGAAACTTCATTGTTTCATAGGGTTTATAGAACAATTTATTGTGATTAATTGCATTTTGCCATTTCGTTGTTGACACTTTAGTACTTTGTTGATTTCCTGTTTAGACATTTTGATATTTTTTTGGTACGTTTTTTTTTTTTTTGTTGATCTACATTGCACTTAGCCATGTCTGACGATTATGATAAGTTGTTCCAATCTTTTATTGCTCAAGCTACAACTTTGGGTATCCCTGACAAGGAACGTGGCAAATATGTACAGGATTGTTTTGATCGTCTTGAGAGACAAAGATTGAGGGATGAAAAAAAATTGGAAAAAGAAGCAGAAGTTGAGCTCGCTAAAAGACAAGCAGATGTTCAGTTAGCGTTAGCAAATAAACAAGCAGAAATTAAACAAGCAGATGTTCAGTTAGCGTTGGCAAATAAACAAGCAGAAGTTGAGCTAGCGAATAAACAAGCCGATGTTCAGTTAGCATTAGAGCTGGAAAGAGAGAAAACAAAACAAATGGAACTTGAGTTACGTTCTGAACGTAGACTTGAGGAACAAGATGCTGGTCATGGAAACAGAGGTAGGGATAGTTCTTCTTTTGGTGCTAGACCTGTTTACCCCAAGTTACCTCTTTTCAAAGAAAGACAAGATGATATCGATTCATACCTTTTTCGTTTTGAGACTCATGCTACAGCCCTTGGCTGGGATCAAGGCAAATGGGTTACCTTTCTTTCCGCTTTGTTAGAAGGTAACGCATTGAACTTGTACCACAGTCTTGCTGCTCATGGTCCTGTAGAATATCAGACATTGAAGGACAATTTGCTTAAGAAGTTCCAGTGTACTGCAGAAGGTTTTCGCAAGAAGTTCCGTGAAATCCGACCAGACTCGAACGAACCTTTCCAAACTTTTGGTATTGAGCTAAACAGATTGTTTGATCGATGGATAGCTTTGTCCGGTATTCCTAGAGACATGCAGGGAATTATGAATCTTGTGTTAGGTGAGCAGTTTCTAGAATGTGTGTCACAGGATCTTGCTACTTTCATTCGCGAGCGTGGACTTGTCACATTAGATGATATGGTTAAAACCGCTGAAAGTTATCGTCTTGCTCGTCCCGGAAAGAACTTGGCACGCAGATCGGCTGCTACAATTTTCGGTTCGGTAGGATCAGTTGGTGTAGCTGAAGAGTCACAAGCTGTTCCTGGCTCTGCAGATTCGCGCGGTGGTTACTCAAACTATCGAGGTCGCGGCTATTGGAGGAATCGTGGTGGTTTTCAAAAGAATGACCAAACACCCTCAGTTTCGAGCCAACAGGTCGAAGGTCGTTTTGATCAGACTCAGACATTTGAGACGTGGACGTGGAGGTGGTTCGTTTTACACCAATTTTGATAATTGCCCTCTTTGTGATGGTAAAGGTCATGGTCCCAGGCAATGTCCTCTTCGCAACAGTCCTAACCCTTGCTCTGTTTGCAACATTGGTGGTCATACTCGAAAAACTTGTCCCTTTGTTGTGAAAAAAACCATAGCTTCAGATGATACGAATAACTCCAGCTCAGGGTGTGCAGTTGTCCCTGTGGACTCTGCAGTTGTTTGCTCTATTTTTGATCAGTCAGCTGGGTACTTGCATTTAGAAGTCGGTTCTGTCAATTCTACTGCTTGCTCAGTTCTGCGCGACACAGGTGCTATCATTTGTGGTGTTCGAAAACGTTTGGTTTCTGATGAACAGTATGTACCAGGTACTGTCCGTTGTAAAACTTTTGGTGGAGAAGTCAACATTTACCAGCAGGCTAAAGTTGTTGTTTCTTGTCCCTATTTTGCTGGAGAGTTGGTTTGTTGTGTTCTTGAGGATCCAGTTGCTGACTTGATTGTGGGTAATGTTCCAGGTTTGATTGTCCAGCAGACCCAAGATACTTCAGTTGCTGCTGCTGCTGACGAGGTCCCTGTTGCTGCTGTCACTACTCGTGTTCAGGCTAGGAAACAAGGTCTCCCGCACAAACCTCTTGTCACTGTGTGCGATGATTTGAAGGTCACTCGTGCTGAACTCATTCAGTTGCAGAAAGGTGATGCTACTCTGCAAGCTTGTTTCAATTTAGCTGCCTCAGGTGAAGAAAATGTTGTTGGTTCTGCTACTTATTCTTTCTATTTTCACGATGATATTTTGTGCAGGAAGTCTCGGAAATCCAAGGATATTTTGCATCAGGTTGTTGTTCCAGAGAAACTTCGCACTTCAGTCATGATTGCTGCGCATGATCAACTTTTGGCTGGTCATTGTGGAGTTCGTAGAACTCTGACTCGGATTTTGTCCCAATTCTTTTGGCCTGGTGTTTCTGCTGATGTGCGTACTTATGTTCACACTTGTGACATTTGCCGGACGTCGGTTTTAAAAGGCAAAGTTCCCCCTGTTCCTTTGGCGACTATGCCTCTTATCTCGACTCCGTTCGAGAGGGTCGCTATTGATCTCGTTGAGCCTTTTCTCCTTTTTTCCTTCCTGATGTCGAGGTTGTGGAACCTCAGTGTGATGTTCCTCCTGTGGACGTTTCAGATTGGCATCCTGTCCCATCAGTGGCTATTGGTGTTGTCCAAGGTGATGATGCTGTTGGTGGTCTTCCCACTGTTCCTCTCGTGTTTGGCTATTGTTGGGGCCATTTCGAAATTTTCCTAATTTCTTTGGGGGGTCGATTTCATTCTCCAGACTGACCACAGACCGCTGACGTACTTGCATACATGTCGCTTTAAGAATTCTCGCATCATGCGTTGGTCCTTGTCCTTACAAGAGTTTAGATTCAATCTCGAACCACTTCCAGGTACACAGAATGTGTTCGCGGATATGTTGTCACGCGCTGATCGTGATCAGGCGGTACCATAGATGAAGGTTTCATAGTCGTTACTGTATTTTAACATTATTCTCCGAACTTGTAAAAAAGACCCTCGGTCGGTTCTTTTTTTCGTAGAGAGGGGGGTAGTGTAACGAACGCCTATGGGGCAGGTTTCGGTCGGACGATGGTGTGACGTCATTAGCAGTTGGACCGAATGTACACATGCGAATAATGTAGAGATAAGCATTGTTCACGTGCGGTAATGTAGCGGTGAGCGATGTTCACGTGTGACAGTGTGGGTTCGGGAAAAATTGCTAGTTAGAGATGCTATACCAGTCGAGCCGAGCAGTCGTTTTCGCTAGGGCTCTGAGGAAGAATTCTGGCTAGAGAATTCGATAGCTGTATATTGAATACAGGTATTTATTCTTTTATTACCGGTATTTATAATGACCTGTAACGCTATTCAGATGAAAAAGAAAGTATTGTGTTATGAATTATTATTAGAGTGCAGAAGAGCCATGTTTGAAGGAAATGCGATGGCTCGTGTCAATACTTGTTTAGTCATGTAATTATGTGATGTAGTTATAACTAGGATGTCATGTTGTATTCATTCATATGTGAAGATGTGGGACTGAAATAGGAATAGAATTCAGTATATATTTAGGTATACCTAATGATGAAATGTGCAGTAATGTTACGAATTGGAGGTGAGCTGTGATTGTAATATTTGGCTCATAATCCATTGGGTGTAGGTACGTAAAATGTGTGCACTGTGTTAAAGTGGCTATAGAAATTGTGTGCACTGTGTTAAAGTGGCTATAGGAATTGTCATAAGAATTGTGACAATAGTGACTGTAGTATGGTGGCGTAAAGAAGACATTTTTCAGAGGAAATGATCTAGAGCGCTCTGAAGAATAATGTGTCGAAGACACATTTAGACTTTTGGGTATAAGAGCGAACATTTATGAGTGTATAAATGTTGTGTACAGCGGGGCCGGTACGGAGCGGACACCCCTGTTGTAGGGCCGATGAAGCTGTCCTGAAGGCATCACGTACGTGACCAGGTGCGGACATCAAGCCTTCATCTCTCCTTCGTCCTACCATCACTGGTGCTACGAGCAGCAACGGTAGCGAAGTAAGCCACAGATTCGTGCTACAGGACCACATGCAGTGTTCCGTCAGTGTAGCTATTGTCGCCTAGCGCCGTTAATTTCACGCCTAGGAATGTTCTAAATCTGAGTAGTCATTGAATAGTAATATTCAGTTCGGGAATCTCCGTCAAGTCGTCAATGTGATATTGACTGTGTCGACACTAGTATAAAGAGGAGTCGAGTGACGTCTCTCGAGAGAGACAACGACCTCTACGGTAGCGAGTGAATGGGTGAGCGCTGAAGTTGTGAATAACTTATATGCCACTTGTTAGTTATTTGTGCAGATTGATTTATATGATGTGAATTGTTATTGGTGTAGATTGGTTTATATGATATGAATTGTGTGGTTTAATGTATGTTATGAGTGTATGAGAATTAGTTAAACAGAGGGCAAAGAGATATATCTGTGTGGCCTTTGTCCTTGTTTGTAAGCGCGTGTGTGGTGGATGAAAGAGTCTAGTGAACAGAGATAGAACACCCACCTTTATACTGATTAGCAGAACAAACCCACGCACTCACTCATTCCATTAGAATAAACGTTTATATATGTAACAGTTTAGTTCAGTAGTACCCAAAAACACCGTCGTTACACTTAGTGACTGTTGAAGCCTTGATCTTAAAGACACAACTTCGCTGGACAGGTCATGTCATACGCATGGATGATTCTCGCATGCCACGCCAACTCCTGTATGGTGCACTCTCAAAAGGCCACAGGAAGCAAGGACGGCCAAAGAAACGCTTCAAAGACTGCATAAAAGACAGCCTCAAGTACTGCGTCTTCCCGGTAAAGGAACTTGAAGCACAAGACAGATCTGGCTGGCATGCCGCCACCAGGAAAGCCTGCACGCTCTTTGAACACAATCGGCGCGAACGGATCACCAGTGCCAGAGCTCGCAGAAAGACAGTGTTGACTCTCCCTACAGCTACCTTCCAGTGCCCAAATTGCCCTCGCAGGTGTGGCTCCAGGATTGGCTTGGCCAGCCACACCCGCACCCACAAATAGAAGTCATGCACAATGACGACATCATCGGTTTTCAATGGTCTACCCATTATAGTATTGCCTCAATGTCTGAGTGGTGACGGAGTTGCTTCTTTAACGTCACCGCCACTGTCTGACTTTCTTTAGATGTCAAGGTTTTGTACTGTTTTATTTTTTCTGAAAAGAATTAATTTTTATTGAAGATGTTAAAGGGTACAAAGCTGGCTAACGAACTCATCCAATGCCTTTCTCCAAACTAGCTATATCCAAAATTTCAAGTAAATATGAGAAAAAATTACGTACCCCTTAAATAAAGTATTTCGCCAAGTTTCAGGCTTGTGCGTACAGCAATATCTGGGATTCTCGTGTCTACATACATAAGCACACGCGCGCGCACACTCACACAGACACACACACACACACACACACACACACACACACACACACACACACACACACACACACACACACACACACACAAACACGCACATACGGCCTTTCGCACCAAATGTACGTTCAGCAGCGAGTTTAGCGTAACTAGACATGACGTAATTTCAGATGTCAGATTTAGGCCTGTCCGCCTTTGACATCATGGACATGCTATTAATTTCGCCCCACCGCGACCCGTCCAAAAAAACGTCCCTACTATGGAAAGAAGGGACTTAATAAGACATTCCTAAAGTTCCTTCATGGGTTTGAAATTACAGTGCTGTCATCTTAAAAAGTCTATAAATGTAGGCATAAAAAGAACAACAATCGAAAAGACAAACAAGCAGCTTTACCTGAAGGAAATCCCCCAAACAGCTCCCGTTGTCCGGATCAAGCCCGAAATTGTTAAACGTAAGACGAATAGTGAGTTCCGGCGGCTGTCTGATAACGTAGCTGCAGTGCAGGTTGGGCGGGTACGGACCAGTGTACCCCGGTGAGTCGAAGTAACTGTTTCCGTAGTTGAAAGTCCTGTTGCAAGCTACACACACACACACACACACACACACACACACACACACACACACACACACACACATACATACATACACACACACACACACACATACATACACACACACACACACACACACACACACACACACACACACACACACACACACAACTGAAGAACAGTGTCACTACAAACAACTTAATCTGACGGAATCAGAATGCAGACAAATCAATTTACCAAATGCCAACTAGAGAAACGCCAACCGGTCCTCACTGATTATTTTAGTTGATGTGTGGCTGAGGTTGGCGTGTTATGTTGTACCTAGCCGCGGTGAGCGATATGCTTGCCTGGTTCAAACTGTGTGTAGCTGATGTCAAAACCCTGGCTTTTGGTGCTGGTGTTGCCGTCTGTCTGGAACCTGACGTTTATGTAAGTGCTGGAGGAGAAGAGCAGGGAAGATCGGTTGTTGGCGCAGTACGGGCCGCCCAGGACAGGGGACGAAGTGTCCGGCCCGTCATAGATCTGGAACAGCAGGCGTGACGTAGGCTACTGTAGCTTACACAGGAAAGGAGGCGATGCGTCATGGATCATAACGATGCGTTATAATGATAACCGACACTATGAGAGACTATTGTTGCTTCACATGTCAGACGTTTGGCCATTCTTGTACCCGTGGCGGCCGACACAAAGTCATACTATTGTTGCAACGTGATTAAATATTTAATGCAAAGTATTACTCTTAGTAAGAGTCTTATTTGAACGCCTGAATGTTGCGTTAAATAGACCCTGTCCCACAGACGATCATAATGTGTAGATCGTGCCACCAAAACTACCTCGCTCAGCTGTGCATTAAGAAACCCAATGTTAAGCGGTGTGTGCGTGTCGTGTGTACCGTGACATTGTCCCGACACCCTCCGTCCTCATCATCCAGACTGAAGGTCGCGGGAGACAGACGGACGATGTAGCCAGATGAATACTGTACGCGGTAGGAACAGTCCAGGTCTGGGGGGTATGGTCCGTAGTATCCAGGTGAGCGGACACGACTGGACGATGAGCTGTACTGTGTTCCGCATTCTGGAATTATATAGGAAACTGTCAGTGGTCAGCCCTGTTAACCTCCGTGTGGTCATGCCTTTGTGTTACCTGTTAACCCCCACCCTCTCCACACTCTCTCTCTCTCTCTCTCTCTCTCTCTCTCTCTCTCTCTCTCTCTCTCTCTCTCTCTCTCTCTCTCTCTCTCTCTCTCTCTCTCTTTGGGACTGGTATGATGACTTCGTAGCAATGATGGATAGCGTAAATCAAAATAAAGCTGACGTTGTTCTTTTGGGCGATTTTAATATCGATCTTTCTAAATCTAAAGGGTCCAATGCTGCATGGGCGTCAACAACAGCACTATTCGGTTTAGAACAGTTAATTAAAACCCCCACTAGAACCACATGTACATCTTCAACCCTGATTGATCATATTTATGTGACAAATGATGATAAAATATCAAATGTACATGTTCCCTCCTTAGCTGTCAGTGACCATAACCCAGTATGTTGCACAGTCTCCATGAAACTAGACAAAGAGAACAAAAAGAGACATAAAACAATTAAATATCGTTCTTTCAAAACATTTAATAACGGCGACTTTCTGCGGGATCTGCGCAATACTCCTTTCAGGGACGTGTATAACCACACTTCTCCTGACAGTGCCCTGTCGTTCTGGATGGATCTATTCCTTGGAGTCCTAAATAAGCATGCGCCCATACGAGAAAAACGAGTTAAGCACTCTACCCTGACACCCTGGTTAACAGTAGATGTCAAACAGGCCATGTCATTTAGAGACAAACTTAAGAAAGAAAAACAGTTTGATGAATATAAGAAACAACGAAATCGTGTTAAATACTTAGTGAGAGCGTCAAAAAAAATGTTCTTCCAGGAAATGATTAGGGACAAAAAAGATACAGCATCGGTGTGGAAAGCCCTGAACGTTATAACAAAGGGTAAATCAGCCCCTGAAATACCATCCCATTTGTCAGCTGATATATTAAATAAGCACTTCCTATCGACAGCTGAAACACTTGCTCAGTCAGCTGCAAGTAGTAACGCAGAGTACCAAGTTCCTAGTGTACTGGAAAAATACTGTGAGGCCAAAAATATACTGCAGACATTCATCATTCCTGATATTACCGTCGCTGAAGTCGGCAAATTCATCTCTAGCATGCCGAACAAAAAGTCCACCGGGATGGATGGTATAGACAACAAAATTCTGAAAATGTCACTACCATATACGGTAGAGGCACTCACTTATATCTTTAACCGCTGTATAAAACACAGCACGTTTCCAACTATTTTCAAAGAGGCCAAGGTAATTCCAATCCCTAAATCAAAAGATCTTGAAGATGTCAATAACTACCGTCCTATCTCACTTTTGTCGGCCCTGTCAAAGCCCCTTGAAAAACACATACAAAAACACCTCCTCGATTTTCTAGAAAAGGGCAATTTCATAAATATTCATCAGTCCGGCTTTAGACCGAAACACTCATGTCAGTCAGCACTGGCACACATTGTAGACAGCTGGCTGGAATCAATAAATAAAAACCTAATACCTGGAGCTGTTTTCTTAGACCTACAAAAAGCATTTGATCTTGTCGACCATGACATTCTCTTAAAGAAGCTAGCAGCATACCATATAAGTGAAACTGCCATAGCATTTTTTAGATCATACCTAAAAGACAGAAAACAAAAGGTATATACTCATGGAAAATACTCTAAACAAGGACAAGTTAACTACGGCGTCCCCCAGGGGTCGATCTTGGGACCTCTTCTATTTATAATATTCATTAATGATTTGCCTTTGCATATTACTAACACTGATGTTAATTGCAACCTGTTTGTGGACGATACGAGCCTCCATGTTTCGGGTAAAAAAACAGCTGACATTACCATTAGCTTACAAAGTAGTCTCAGCGAGGTTTCCGACTGGTGTAGAGAGAATCATATGGTTCTTCGTCCAGGAAAAACAAAGAGTATTTTAATCACTACACGACAAAAACACCAACGCCGACCACAGCCGTTACATTTACAACTGAACGCTAAACCGATAGAACAAGTCACAGAGCATAAATTCTTGGGAATACACGTTGACGAACAATTATGTTGGGAGACGCATATAAATACAGTCTGTAAAACCATTGCTAAAAACACTTTCCTGTTGTCCCAGCTTAGACAAGTAACGGATACACATACTCGTAAACTGTTTTTTCATGCCCATATCAAGTCTCACGTTGATTATGTCTCCACAGTGTGGGACGGTTGTAGTGATGTTCACATGAACAGGTTAAACTCTATATATAAAAGAGCTATCAAAATGATAGATACGCGGCCCATTCCTACCATAGACAAATTTAGACATCTAAACATTCTCGGCCTGCGTCAACAACTTAGTTTCAACAAATGCATCCTCATGCACAAGATATTAAATAACATGACACCGCAGTATCTAACCACCAAATTTGTGCCACAGCAAGAACGCGAACGGTCCTTAAGGAACAATACTTTACCCCTACCTCTGCCTAGAATTGACCTCTTTAAAACTAGTTTATCCTTTTCTGGACCGTTTGTATGGAACACTATTCCTGCACATTTGAAGACTATAGCCTCACTTGGAATCTTTAAAACGAAACTTTTCGATTACCTGATGAGCCAAACATAACAACACTGGGCATTTAAACAAACCCTGATGGTTAATGCTTTTATGTAGTATAATTATGCATTTATTTATATTGTTGGTGTGTGTGTGTGTGTGTGTGTGTGTGTGTGTGTGTGTGTGTGTGTGTGTGTGTGTGTGTGTGTGTGTGTGTGTGTGTGTGTGTGTGTGGTATAAGATGAATGTTAAGTGTTATTATTATTTTGTGTCATTTTGTTTTATATAAATTTTATTGTTGCATGAAATAATATGTGTAAATATAATTCTTTATTATTATTATTATCTTTTAATCTATTTTATCTTGTAGATGTTAGCAACGGCAAGTTTGTAAAATGACGATTTGTTTCTGTCAAAACTTTTTTACCGTTGATAAATAAAGTTTCATCATCATCTCTTTTAATATCGACATATTAAAACCTCATGCTGCATGCTAGTGCACGGCAAATCAAGTAGGCTTGAAACAACTAGTCTCCTCTCCCACTAGGATCACCCAATCAACGGCAACAGTCATAGACCACATTTACTCCAACCGTCCCCAATCCGTGTCTAATGTTAGTGTCGCTGATCTCAGTATTAGTGACCATTATCCCGTTGTCTGCGAGTCGTCATCAAAACTCCCGGTGCGGAAAAAAACATGGACACACTACTATAACGTTTCGCTCTTTCTAACGTTTTGATGAGACAGCTTTTCTAGCTGATCTTCACAACACTCAGTTTCAAACCGTATATAACGAAACTGACCCAGAAAAAGCTTTGTCTGTCTGGTACAAACTGTTCAGTAGTGTGCTAGACAGACATGCCCCACTGCGAAAGACAAGAGTAAAAAATCAAACTCTGCCCCCATGGCTAACTCAAAATATTATTCAAGCCATGTCTTTGCGAGACGAGCTGAGAGAACAAACACGTTTTCAGGAAATAAAAAGCAGCGAAATCGAGTAAAGACACTGGTTCTTCAGGCGAAGAAATCGCTTTGTGATAGTATGATCAAGGAGAAAAAAGATACATCTTCCCTCTGGCGTGCAGTAAACCTTGTTACCAGAGGTAGTAGTAAGAAATCACCAGTAACCCCTGCCAATCTCAATGCTAACACCTTTAACAACCATTTTCTCTCTTTTGTCCACTCCATAATCCCCTCGGGCACAAACCACCACCCCTATACATGCCCCGAGAGTTTGCTGAGCTTCTGTGAACAAAGGACAGCTGGCAAATCCCCCTTCTCTATTCCTACATTGGCTGTGCATGAGGTTGGTAAGCTAATCATGTCAATGAAAAGCAAAAAGTCCTCGGGGTCAGATGAAATCAGTCCCAAGATTCTGAAAATCGCCCTCCCTTACGTTGTGAAATCCCTTACCTATATCTACAACTTATGCATTGAGCACAACACGTTTCCGCAAGAATTCAAATCTTTTTCAGTCAGGTTTCCGTTCGAAAAATTCCTGCCATACAGCGCTAACAAGACTAGTAGATACATGGCTGTCATCATTGAATAAATCAGAAATTACAGGAGCCGTGTTTCTGGACTTTAAAAAAAGCTTTTGACCTAGTTAACCACGAAATCCTGATTAAGAAGGTTGAAAAATATATTTGTGGTTCAAGCACCGTATCATTTTTTCGATCTTACCTAAGCAACAGACATCAACGGGTGTTATTAAACGGTACCTATTCGTCACCAGGCATTGTCAAACATGGAGTGCCTCAGGGCTCTGTCCTTGGGCCGCTACTGTTTTTTTTTATTTATCAACGACTTGCCGCTTTGTCTCAGCAGCCCTGAGACAATGTGCGACATGTTTGCCGACGACACAACTCTCCACACACCTGCTAAAAGACTTAGTTACCATTAATGCACGGCTACAACAGAGTTTGCAAGAAGTTTCTAAATGGTGTGAGACCAACGCGATGGCACTTAATCCAGTCAAAACAAAAGACATGGTAATTGCTACACGCCAGAAGCATCAACTTAAACCGCTTTCTCTCAGCTTGTCTCTCAATGACGTCATAGAACAGTTCGCGCAGCATAAATTGCTGGGAGTGACTATAGACGATCAACTAAAGTGGCAACCCCACATAAACACCGTCTGTAAACGTGTCTCTAAAAATCTGTACATGCTGTCCAAGCTTAAATTCATCACTGACGTTGCCACCCGTATAATATTCTACAACGCTCATATCAAATCTCACATCGACTATGCATCAACAGTGTGGGATGGCTCAAGCGAAGTGCATTTGAAGAGGCTAAACTCCCTACATCGGAGAGCTGCCAAATTAATACTTCCGGCTCCCTATCTCTCAGCTGATCAAAACCTCGTGTCACTGGACATGCTCCCTCTGAAGCAACACTTTCTTTTCAACAAGGGTATCTTCATGTTTAAGTTGCATAAACAGTCATGTCCAGCGTACCTTAGCACTTTCTTTTCGGAACATGTGTCTGACGTTTCTAGATTTGGCCCACAATACTGAGCTCCCCGCCCACGTATTGACATCTTTAAATTAAACCTGTCTTTTGCAGGAAGCTCATTAAGGAATTCTTTGCCACTTAACATAAGATGTGCGCAAACCCTGTCGTCCTTCCAAGATTAGCCTCTTCAAGCACCTCAAGTCATGTCGGTGCCTCTAGCGCATCCACTGGCTCAACGTTCGCAGCTTTGTGATCAGTCTTTGGACTGCGTTTAACGCTGTACGCTGCTCTAGGCGAGTGGTAGCATTCTGTCTGTACGTGTGTGCACGTGTTTGCGTGGTTGCGTGAGTGCGAGCGTATGTGAGTGCGTGTGAATCGTGCATCTGCTTTATTTTGTATGTGCTATATTTAGTCATTCGTTCACAATAATGCTTCACATACCTCACCTGCTGTCTCACTCGAGTGACTATTGTTGATCAGCGAAGTCGAGGGAGACAAACAGTTTGTGCAAGTACTAGTTATCGTGGGGAGGGGAAAGGGAAGGTGGCAGAATGTGGGGACGTCGATAGAAAGTTTGTGTAATTTTTTTTTTTTTTTTTTCAATATATTTTTTTTGTTTTGTTATAAAATTATGTGCATTTTGATTTCCCGCCTTTTGAACTTTGGGTGTTTTGATGTTCTTTGCATGCATTTTCTTTTCATTTACATAATGTGTGTGTGTGTGTATGTGTGTGTGTGTGTGTGTGTGTGCGTATGTGTGTATGCATGCGTGTGTATGCATGAGTGCATGTGTATGTGTGAGTGCGCGCGTGAGTATACATGTTTGTGTTTGTGCGTATGTGTGCATAGTCATATGTGTGTGGTATGCATGTTTATAGTTTCATTTGTCGTTAGGCTTGATTCTGTATTTCTTTCAATTTTCTTGTTTATGCATGTATATTTTGGTTAATATTTGTATGTGCATTCTATGACTGTGAACTGTATTTTTTTTTCTCTCTCTCTCTCTTTCTAGGGAAATTGCACCTCACTGTTGCTCTGGGGGAGAGGGGAAGGGGTCGTGTGAGTGTGTGTATGCGTGTTGTGTAGTGTGTGTGTGTGCGTTGGTGTGTGTGTGTATGTGTGTTTGCGTGTGTTGCAGTATGTGCGTGTGTCTTTGTGTGTATGTGTGTGGTGTAAAATGTGTGTGTGTGATGTAGAGAGTGTTTGTGCCTGTGAACTTTTATTTACTTTCGTGTGAAACTGTTGTTTTGTTTGTGATAGTGTTCAATGGTAGTAGTTAGCTTAATGGTAGTAACGGCAAATTTGAAAATTGGTCCTGTTACCAAATACTTTTACCGTTATAAAAAAAGGTTCATTGTTCATTGTTTTCTCTCTCTCTCTCTCTCTCTCTCTCTCTCTCTCTCTATATATATATATATATATATATATATATATATATATATATATATATATATGTGTGTGTGTGTGTGTGTGTGTGTGCGTGTGTGTGTGTGTGTGTGTGTGTGTGTGTGTGTGTGTGTGTGTGTGTGTGTGTGTGTGTGTGTGTGTGTGTGGACGCGTGAGTGCGTTTGTGCGCGGCGTATGCGCGTGTTTGTGTTTAGTGGACTATATATTTTGTATTACTGTGCTTTGATGTCTCTTTTTTATGTATATTTTGTACTTAGTTAGTCGTAGTTGTAGCAACGGCAGGTACGAAAAATGACATAGTCACTGACTGTGTTAATATCTTCACCGTTGTAAAATAAAGATTCCTTGATTCATTCTCTCTCTCTCTCTCTCTCTCTCCCTCCCTCCCTCCCCCCCTCTCTCTCTCTCTCTCTCTCTCTCTCTCTCTCTCTCCTCTCTCTCTCTCTCTCTCTCTCTCTCTCTCTCTCTCTCTCTCTCTCTCTCTCTCTTTCATGCGATGAAAATAAGAGATGACTTAAAACGGCAGAAAAAATTTGCAGATTTTAAAAAACAACGTAATTTTGTAAAATCCTTAGTTAGAAAAGCACAGAAAACGCTTGCGGAAAAAGTTATCGCAGAGGGTAAAGATACCCGAAGTGTCTGGAATGCAATCAATTTGTTTACTAAGCGGAAAAGTTCCATCCCTGCTGCTACATCTCTAGGCATGGATCCCGACGACTTCAATTCCCATTTTTTAAATATCGCTGAGTCCCTTGTACAGTCTTTTCCCACTTGCAGTGATAGTTACAGTTGTTCTGCTAAACTGCGCACACACTGTGAGTCTGCAGCAGGTGCGTCCTTCTCCATACCTCTTATGACAGTGTTTGAAGTTGGTAAGTATATTTCTACTCTAACCAGTAAATCGTGTGGCCTGGATGGAATAAATAACATGGTACTGAAATTGTCACTTCCATACACAGCTGACTCCTTGACATTTATATTCAACCTTTCTATCACCCAAGGTATTTTTCCAGATGCCATGAAAGATGCTAAAGTTGTCCCCATTCCCAAATGTAAAGATTCCAAAAGTCCAAACGATTTCCGTCCTATTTCAGTGTTATCAATATTATCGAAGCCAATTGAAAGACACATTCACAAGCACCTACTCCAATTCTTGGAGAATCAACGCCTACTCCTATCTCTTCAGTCCGGTTTTCGACCTAAACACTCGTGCCATACTGCACTCGTTCACATCGTTGACTCTTGGCTCTCATCAATCAATAATTCCAAATTAAATGGTGCAGTTTTTCTGGACCTAACCAAAGCATTTGATTTAGTCGATCACAACATTCTTTTAAAGAAACTTTCAGTGTATAAGTTTGATTTGAACTCTATTGCGTTTTTCTCATCCTACCTAAGTTGCCGCCGACAGAAGGTGTACTCGAACGGAAGGTATTCGAAAGAAGGTATAGTGAGGCACGGTGTTCCCCAAGGATCTATCCTAGGGCCTCTTTTATTTTCTTTATTCATCAATGACCTGCCTCTTTCCATCTCAAATCCTACGGTAAAATGCGAACTCTTTGCTGACGATTCCACGCTGCATACATCAGACGAGCGTCTCATGACGCTAAATTGTATCCTCCAGCAAAGTCTTGATGAAGTGTTAGATTGGTGTACGCATAATCGCATGCTCCTCAGTACTTCTAAAACCAAAAGCATGTTGATAACAACCCGCCAAAAGCATCAGCTACGTCCTGCCCCTTTGATACTTTCACTTGGTGATAAACCTATCCAACAGGTATCCAAGCACCGCCTACTGGGAGTTGTACTTGACGACCAGCTCAATTGGTCGTCGCATATTGACAGTTTGTGCAAAACCTTGTCCAGAAATGTATTTCTGCTCTCTAAACTTAGACATATTCTTAGTACAAAGTGCTGTACATTGTTTTTTCACGCGCACATTAAGAGCCACTGTGACTATGCGTCCTCTTTGTGGGACGAATGCAGCGAACGTCATATTAAAAAAGTCAACTCGCTATATCGTCGTTCAGTTAAAATAATTATTCCACACCCTACTTCCACAGACCAAAAGATAAAATCTCTTGGCCTGCTTCCACTGAAGGAACAACTCAAATTTAACAAATGCGTCCTCATGCACAAAATATTTCATTATCAAGTCCCCGAGTATCTGTGCGCGCTATTTAACTTCAGCCCTAGGCATCAGCTACACACGAGACATGGCTTGCTTCATTTACCCCGACCCAGGATAGATCTCTACAAGTCAAGCCTTCTATTTTCGGGCAGTTTTGTCTGGAACTCATTGCCATTGAACATTAAATCATGTTCAGGTAAAACCCATTTTAAACGAGCTTTGCGAACGCACTTCCATTCAGCCTGACTTCACAGTTTGCCATATCAGAGTATTGTTGTTGATAACACGTGAAAGTCAAGTATTTTCTCTTTCTCCTTACATTTGTAAACTGATAATCCTTGGTCTTGTCGGTGTCGCTATATGCTCTTGATGCTGCTGATTCTTTGACACTGTCTTAGCTGAGTATAATATTAATGCTATGCACTCATTTATTTCTCTTACTTTTGTGTTGGTGGCAGTTACTACTTCTCCAATACGATTTTTTTCCCCCTTTCATTGATTCACCTATTATGTTTGTTTGTTTTTTTTTCCGTAGTTTTTCTTCTTCTTATTATTATTATTGTTATTATTTGCATGCTATGTTTATTTTCCTGTTATGTTGTTTGTTTACAGGACAGCTTGTAAGACAGGCATTGAGTTGCCTAATAGCTTTATCCTGAATAAATAAAGATTCATCTCTCTCTCTCTCTCTCTCTCTCTCTCTCTCTCTCTCTCTCTCTCTCTCTCTCTCTCTCTCTCTCTCTCTCTCTCTCTCTCTCTCTCTCTCTCTCTCTCTCTCTCTCTCTCCCTCTCTCTCAACCCTGCAGTCTATGTGGTCTGGCCCCGACCAGCAGCCTGGACTGCGGCCAACCATGTGTGACGACCCCCTACAATACAGACCCCCATGCAGTCTCTAGGAGGCTTGCACTGTAACCTGCCCACTGAACCCAGCTGTAAAGTACCCCTCTCCCCACACCATATTATCCACCCCAGACAATTACCAATCAGCGTGTTTCCTACCCCGCAGCCACTCCCCCTAAATTTCACTGTGATCCTGCCACCTGTAGTGTTGCCTTCCCTGAGCCATCTGTTGCCGTGCCCCTGGCCATGGCCGGTACGGCTACACCCCCCGTCCAGAGTATCATGGGCGGGGCTATGAGACCGTCGTCTGAGTGAATTCACGTGTGAACCCACACTGGATGTCTCCCTCGATTCGCACCAGTGGATCGACGGGACAGCAAATGTCGTCTACCATAAGGCCCTTGAGTGAGTGAGAAAAAAAACCGCTCGTTGTCTCCCTTCATTCGTTCTGGCGGATCGACGGAGACAACCTGCGTGGCGTGCCATGATGTCTAAATGTCGTATAAGTTAAGTCCACATGGGTTGTCTCCCTCGCATCTCTACTGTAAAACGACGGAGAGTCAACCAGTGTGGCACAAACCTTCAGTCTCATACATTGCCAACACTCATTAGACGCAACAACAAATGGTCATTTTATACAATCTGAATCTGACAATTTGGCGAACTTTTTAGTGTCCGAAATTTACATTAATCAATTAGCCCTTTGGATTATTCGTGACAGGAATTTTACTTCTATGCATTTTACAAGCCAACGTTAAATATGAAATGTTTCCGGCAATCTTCGGAACCGCCGGAGCGAGCGGGGTAGAAATTTGTCACATTTATGACGTTTTGCTGCTAAATAGTACAAGTACGTGATGTTGATGGTTCTACAATATCTCTGGTGTTTTTATTACTTTATTCAATGGATACAATTTGGGTTTGTGGCTTCCAGAGAGAGATACAGACAGAAACAGATGACCCAATTTCACCCGATAGTCTCACTGTAATATTGTGATTTGGTCAGACTGTGCCTATGGGCATTTCCAAGGTTTTTGTCACCTTGCAATTGAATGGTCAATTTGTAATAATTGACATCAAGAGAAACATCAGAAGCACAACTTCCGCTCTGTATTTGGATCATACATTTATTCTTCTTCCGGTTAAAATTGGAAGCAAGGTTTTCACGTGCTTTATTATCAGCCTTTGTCGCGACTACAGGCAATCAGCTTTTCCCTGGCATACGCACCTCTTGTACCCTTTGACCTCTGAAATCATGCCAAAAACAACACTAAAACTGCACTACCAGCACATTTCTACTTTGATAACCAATTTGAGCGCACAAACGCAAACACACACACACACACACACACACACACTCATACACACACACACTCATACACACACACACACTCATACACACACACACTCATACACACACACACACTCATACACACACACACTCATACACACACACACACACACTCACACACACACCAAGTAAGGGAAGTTATGCATACCTATGGCTGTGTAGGAAATGTTCAGCCGTGGAACAGTTTCTGTGTTGTTGTCTATTTGGAACTTGACTAACACCGTGTTCTGGGTGGACGTCAGGACGCCAGGGATGACGTCACTACAGTTGTATCCACCCAGCACACGCGCTGACTCGCTGTCTCCGTCGTAAACCTGAAAAAACAGCATTGTTTTGTTTTAATCACCAAAACTGAAATATTCAGATTTTCAGCCATGATGAAAACATTAATACAGAAAATACTAAACATAATTGCAAATTTCTTTAATTTTTTTCCTCTCTTTTTTTTTTTTTCTCTCTTTTTTTTTTTGTGTGTGGAAATGTAAATACAGCGCGGGAGTTTACTCTTCGCGTAGAGAAGAAAACAGTTCGAGATGGTAGAAAAATGTGATCTGACTGGTAAAAATTTTGCGCAAGAGTGAGTTACCGTGAGGAATAGGAGGCATGTTCCGTCGTTGTGCGACTGTGCTGTGTGGATGTACAGACGAATGATGTAGCCTGATGACTGCCGGATACGGTAGCCACAGTTCACGCCGGCCGGGTACTTTGTGGTGTAACCAGGGGAATAGAACGTGGCTGTACGTGCCGTGAAAACTCTGTCGCAAGCTGAAACAACCATTAGAAATATCATTTCTACCCACCATATTCACACATTCTCTCCCCCCCCCCACTCCCTCCCTCTCGACCACACATACACACACACACACACACACACACACACACACACACACACACACACACACACACACACACACACGCCACGCCGGTATCTCGGGCCGGAACACAAAAGCCATGAGAAATGCTATAATTAGGTGTGCTATCTGAAACTGACCCAGAGACAAATTTCTCTTTTCGAGATAATAAAGTACTCTTATTCTTAATCAGGGTGCTAGTACATATGTATGTGATGGCCTGCGACTCTGGATCCTGTGGCCTCAGGGGAGAGAAGGGGGAAGGGGCAGGAGAGTAATTCCCATGTCGAAACGCATCATGCATTTGGGGGAAGGGGGTGGGGGGGTGGGGGGGTAATTCCCAGGTCGGAACGCATCATGCAGTGGTGCTATGTGGGTGCTTGCTTGCGATTCCGGACCCTGTAACTGTGACCTTGTCTTGTTGTTCAACTCCGACCAAACATTATTAATGTGGCTGAGATCCCTAGGCTATGATAGTCGGGAAAGACTAGCAATTTATTCTCCTCCTTCTTCTGTCTGAGCCGCCGCGAATTGTGAATAGTGTCACTGTCGGTTTTCAGGGTCTGTCTATCGGCATCTGTGAAGTTTGCATACCGAAGGTCAGAGATGTTGAGGCTAAGTCCACGTGGACAATAGGGAGACCATACACATACTTCATGGTCACAATAAAACAGGAGAGGCAGCCGCAGACCTTCAAGTTGAAAGTGCTGATTTCCAAGCACACAAATTTTAGCCATTTCTGAGGGTGTACCACTTTGGAGATGAATAACTACTGATCAAGTGCCGGTGGTCCACATTATAAACCTGAAAATATAGCTCTAGCCTCTCTTCCATACTTTACTATTTCTTCCATTTGACGGCAACACGCAATTACCGATAACACGATGTTTTCTGGCCCAAGTGTTTCGCCAAGTCCACAAATCGGCACAGATCTAAATTTTCAAGAGACAGAGCTCTTGATGGTTGGGTTGTTTGTTTGTGGTTTTTTTTTGTTGTTGTTGTTGTTGTTTTTTGTTTGTTTGTTTGTTTTTTACTTTACGTTGGATTTACTTTCCCTGGCTAAACGTCATTTTCCGGTTGTTACACCCCAAGCTTTGGTACGTATTGTTGGAAACTGTTACTCTAGTGTGGTCTACAACCTTGTGCCACGTGTGACGAGTTGCAGCTGAGTGAAGTTTCTTTACAAAAACCCTACGTGCATGCGTCT